>LPNX010092360.1:157270-174511 GCA_001517045.1 Pseudotsuga menziesii | reverse complement strand
ATAGCAAACCTCCAATACATTGGCGAAAATACTGACGTCTCCCAAGCTATATTGGCGAAAATACTAAAGGCAGAAAGTTTTAATTGGGTAGAAACTTTTTCTTTTTTTCAATAGATTTTCAAAATCCCAAGCTATATTGGCGAAAATACTAAAGGCAGAAAGTTTTAATTGGGTAGAAACTTTTTCTTTTTTCAATAGATTTTCAAAATCTAAAGGCAGGGACTTGCTGCCTTCAGCAGCTCCTCTTGTTTTATAAGATTTTGGAAGGTTAAAATAAATCCACCAATTATAATATTTAATAAGATTTATGCAAGCTTATAATTTTGAAAAACTATATAAAAATTTTAGTGTTTTTATAATTAAATTTTTTTTTATAAATTTTTATTAAGCTATTATTTACTTTCATGTCACATAATTTAAAATAGTGTAATGGTATATCATCAAATAGAAAATGTTTTTTGTTATCATTTACGTGTAACAATCCATACGGTTCAGGTTAGATTCTCAAACGATAAGAAGATGACCTTTTGAAAGGGAAATTTTAAATAATGGCAAAGAAGAGTTTGTTAAACATTTTAGTTTTCTTATTTTATTTTTATTTTGCATTTGAAGATAAAAGTTTTATTGTTCAAATTGCATTATGCGATTCTACAATTTCAGCCAGATTGTGTCAAAACATAAAGCGATTAAGTATTAGGTTTCAAGAACCACGATACTTGTCAAAGTATTTGAATGATGAAGGAAGGACGGATCCATATTTTTAAAGTCTTTGTATGATGAATGCAGGCCGAATCCATTTGTTGCATTTGAGGTTGGATCCAACTAAGCACGAGTAATGCCATTTGGGATTGCTCCAATTGCAGAGTTGCATTGAGGTTATCATCCTTAGACCATATTACATAACTGATTGTTTTCATGATGTCCGCATTACCTAACTGATTGTTCTCATGATGTCCGCATTATCTAACTGATTGTTCTCATGATGCTAAGCTGCCAAATGGAAATTTTATTGGGCAGTGCATGGGTTTCACTGCAATGAAGGTTAACTTCTTAGGATAAGAGATGGATTCATTGGAGTACAACTACACATTCATCTAATAGTTTTTAATTACCATATCTAAAAGTTAATCTAATAGTTATCCAATATAACCACAATTAGAGTTGAAGTTAAACGAATGGTTGTACAATCAGTGGAGTTAAGCTAATAATTGTATCTAAAGTTAAGCTAATTGTTATCCAATATAACATTGATAGAGTTGAAGTTAACCTAATACTTGTAGAATAATAGTTGAAGTTAACTAAGTTTTTTTTTGTGAATTTTAGATGACTTCCGTAGAATCAATCTGGATAGTACACTTGTCTTATTCTTTTCCATAGAGAAAAAAGCATAGATGGTAGTCCATCCCAAAATTCTAAGATATATATGCCTATCGGCCTAACTAGATGCATGCATTTATTAGGAGTTTGAAAGATTTTATTAGGAGTTCGACTCTTACATGACTACACATTAGCTTGACTCCTAGATGCCAAATGCAGTTAGACTAAGCCTTAAGTGAATAGAGTTGAAGTTAAGCTAATAGTTAAGCTATTAGTTATTCAATATAACTGTGATTAGAGTTAAAGTTAAGCTAATAGTTCTAAAATCATTGGAGTTAAGCTATGGAGTTAAGCTCGTAGTTGTATCTAATAATCAAATAGTTGAAGATTAATTTTAATTTTTACAACTATCATTAACTGTACTTATCACATGTTAATTAAGTTGTTTTTTTATTTGAAATTTTTATATTAATTTTGGAGGATGCCCATAGAATCAATCTCGACAGTACACTTGTCTCATTCTCGTTTAATTTTGGACAACACCCATATAATCAATCTGGATAGTACACTTGTCTCATTCCGACCCGTAGATGAAAAGTCATAGATATTAGTCCACCCCAAAATTCTAAGATATATACGCCTATCTACGTAATTATTAAAAAGATTTCAATAATAATAAACTTAAGAACATCTTTCAAATTAATAAAAACAAAAAAAAAAATATAGTAAAAATTGTTATAATGCATGATGCATTGTATTCATTAGAAATATAAAAAACGATAGCCATAAAGCAAAATCATTTAATAAAGTATGCATTGAAATTAAGACCATTAATGGGAAAAGATTGCACATTTAAGGATGTATATCCTCCATATGATACCCTGCAGACTAGAAATGCTTTAGTGTGAAAAGGTCATAACAATGAGCAAATGCTATTTGTACCAATAATGAAGATAAGGAATTAAATGAAAGATGCAAGATAACAATCTCAAGTAATTACCTTTTGCCTAGCATGTGGGGTGCTCCCTTTCTCTATGAGGGCGCACTTGAGCATGGTGGATGACTTTCTAATTATATATTGCAGATGGATCAACATAGATCTCACTTGACAGGGTAGTCAATTGTATTGGCACTGAGTTGTAGAATCCACCAATGTATAATGAGATGAGCAGTGGAATAATTCCTAGACAAAATGGGGCTAGAATAAAGGAGACAAAAAGAATCCCAATGCATAAGTAGGATCTCACATCCTAGGATAAGATCCAGTAACCCATGCTCCACAGGTTCATGGCCCCTCCCGAGTTCGAGGTGCAGAATGTGTCACGAATTTTTTACCTTGGATCCGAATTTGGTGCAGATTATGCTCAAGGACACATTCACCATTTCTGATTATTGAACTTTCCAAAACATACATAGACGAACTTCAAAGTGATTTCATAACACTATCCTTTAACATCTTGTTCAGTCCAACCCGAGGGCCGATTCAGCAAATGATCAATATTTTAGGGAACTTGGGTTGGTCGTAAAAGCTTCTTTCCAATAAAACATGGAAAGAGAATTACCATGACATATATAACTGGAACAACATATTAATAATGGAAAAATGCAAACTTACCTCTGAAGTTATCCTAGCTTGAAAACATGGCCATTGTTGTTTATGCATGTTCATCATAAACAACATTCGTTATTTTCAAATAAACAAAATTCATTGTTACATCGTGTCGATTAATCTTTGTACATCATTTGAAATATCTCCACTCCCACCTTGCAAATATAACATAGTCTAGCGTATAAAGTCTGTTGTTGTCAGCAAATTCCTTTTTCTACCTTACTCATAGAAACTGAATAACCTAAAAATCATGAATTCCTTGGTCCGACCTTTCACTCTACCAACTTCAGCATGTATCAGCTTGCAGCCTTGTTTTTATGTTTATGTCCTCAACATCTTGTATTTGGTTGGGGGCATTATTTTGAGCCCATAGATTATTTGTTCTGATATTTTAAAAGCATTGTTTATCGGTAAGAGTTGTCCATTGAGTTACAAAGCATTTAATGTGGCTAAGCTTGATGCTTGATGATCTTGCGCTGCTCGAAATCCAACAGTCATCAAACCTGTTGCAGCCACACTAAATGCTCTGCAACTCAATGGATGACTCTTGCCTTGTTTATTTGCTTTCTCATTGATGTTATGGGGGTGATGCAGTCGCAACATCCCAACCCACCGGCGTGCTAGCCTATGCAACTTTAAATGTTGTTGGAGTGGTAGATGTCTCGACATTTTGAATTTTGTGTTGGTATGCAGGGCTTTCAATGTGGTGGTCCTTTTCTTATATGGTGTTCGTTCAAGGGTTTAGCCGATATCTTTCTTTATCTGGTATGGTGTTTTAGTGTTCTCCCAAGGGATTGAATGGATTTGTACTTTGGAGGCCCGTTCAGCTTGGTTCACTAGAGGGATTTTGTTGTTTCGTGGTGGTTTGTCTTTTCGTCCTATGCTAGGTTGTCCGGATGGTATGGGTTTTTACCTACTTCGTCATGCCATTTTGGGAGGTGTCATTTCTTCCATTATATGTTGGTTGATATACAACCCACATAGTACAGGGGGCAGGCTACTAATATTTGGTGGTTGTTATTTATGTAGAGTTTCCGAGAAAAAAGATGGAGGTTATGTAAAGTTTGTCCATCTCTGCAACATATAAAGATTTTGTTTGGTTTTCTTAAATGAAAACAAATTTCTTTCCAGTGTCTTCATTTAGACTCTAGAATATGGAATATCTTGTAAAAATTTTCAGCTCAGAATTGCATTTTATGAAAATCGCTTTCCAACTTTAGAAGAAAAAAAACGTGCACCCTTAGTAAGAAGAGATCAAGTAGTTTTAATATGGATAGAAATCCATGGTTCTCTTTCCTGGTTTAAAGATCTTGAAAATTCCCTCTAAGATAGTGTTATGTTTCTTGCTAAGGGTAGCTAAGTAGATTATTGTATTGTCTGTCAATTAGGGATCCTAGCTTATGGCAAACTTTGTTTCGCAATTGCTTGAGCAAGTATCGTTGAATTCAGTCATTCCTGGGATTGAGTGAATTTGATTTGTTATGCCTCAACAAATGTGGTCAAACGTTGTTATTGTTACATGTGAATAAGCATTCCTGTATGTTTTTTTCATAGTTACTAAGGCCTACCTAAGTTGAAAAGAATCCAATATCACCCAAAGATTCAACTTTGTTTTAAGAAAATTTTACTTTCATTTTCATAGGTTACTTTGTGCCAAGTAAACAATCTGGGAAAAAACAGAGTTCAATCACTAGGAAAAAAAAAGGCTTCAAGCATATATCTCTCGGCAGTGAAGTCGAGTTTGGAAAAATAACATTGTTGTTGGAAATATTAATTACTCGCAGAGCCCTATGACTATGTCAGAGTCCATATCATACCAGATCTTGTCGGTCAGTCTAACAAGAGGGAAGAGTCCACACTTCGACAATCTAAACCAGTCGAATTAATTTCTGAAGCTAAGTTTGTAGGTAGAGAGTTATTACAACCATTAATGGCAAGTCTGTAGATTCACGTAGAAGCAATTTTCAGGTTTCCTATAAATAGAAGAAGAAGATTGTAAATCAAGTTAGACAATAGACAATAGACTGAAGAGACAGAGGAACTCTAGGTGATAAAAAGAGAGTGAAGTTGAAGCTCAAGCTTTTGTGTATGTGAGTCTGTCGAAGAGCCGAAGTTCTGTAAAAGGTGTATGTGAGTCTGTTGAAGAGCCGAAGCTCTGTAAAAGGATTAGTCGGTGAGCCGACAAGTTTGTATTACCTTTGCTATTTTCGGACAAGTTATTTATATGAAATAGTTTATGGATGAATTCATGTTTATTTAGCCGCACATTACCTCGAGGTTTACTTGTGTAAATGTTGTTTACAATTACAGTTGAGTGAAAGAACAAGAATCCATAAATTTCTCACTACGTGAAAGTTCCAGGTTTTACGGCAAAGTGGTCGACTCAAGTCTTCCTAGATGTTTGAGTATATGTTTTAATAAGTTCTCTCGAATTGTTATTGTGTCATTTTTTACTTCATCTTACTGTAGGTGAAAAACATTTGTAATTTCTTAAGTCTTTTAGACTAAGAAATATCATTTGTAAATTCCGACTAAAACCAAACCAAAGTAAGTGAATCGACAAGGTCGATTGAGAAAAACCAACTAGTGGTCGAAGTGATCAAGCCGACTAGTATTAATTTATCACAGTAATCTAGGGACTAAAACACTGTCTCATAAGAGATTTCAGACAATTAAGCATGAAAATCGCATAATGGTGCTGCAACAGAATGTTGCAGCTCTGTATAATCAATAAAATAATGATAGTACAATACAATGGTCATGCAGGGTGCATGAATGCCAAGACAATTCGAATTCCCAATGAGGTCATTCGAATTGAATGAATGGGTGTAGCTTAAGGGCTGGTGCAAGCTAATGTTGGTCACTTATGGCGCATTCATTGCAATGGACTTCTGGAAAAACAGAAATTTGAACGTCAAAAAGCAATATTAGAGGTACCTACACAACTTTTTGGAATATGGTGTAAGAATATGAAACATGGAAAATTGGATTACCTTCCGGAATATATAACTTTTATTTATGGAAACTAAGTATAAATCCCCAAAAACGAGGTTCTTCTAAGGTTGGTATGTTAATTTTTTCCCAAAAAATAATGAATATGTTTGCGTTGGTCCACTCGTTTGGTATGCAAATGGTGGAATTTTGTGAAAAAATTATATAGAGTTGTATATAACAGGTGTGTCTAGTGCATCGCTATTTTTCCATATTTATTTATGTTATAATTTTTTTTTCAAATTAAGGAAATCAATGACGCCCTAAAATGACAAGGTCGAGCGTTGGTCCACCACATCTTGGTCTTAACATTGTCAATGAACGATATTTTTTTTAGGATGTAGGTCTTTGTGTCTTCTTGTGTGGGTTCTTTTCTGTTTTCTAAATAGGTGAGCCAATCAAAAGTTATAGCCGAAGCAAATATCCTACCTTTTGTGTTAGATTGACGTTAGTCCATTTAAAATTAAATAAAAAATAGAAAAAGATAATAGATTTAAATAAAAATTACATATTCAGAATATACAGACAGAGTTACACAAGTGTGTGAATTTTCATTAGCAGTGGACAAGCGTGGCATATGGAAAATCATGCGCGAAATAGGAGAAGTGGTACAAAACAAGTTTTATGTCATAAGTTAGTCCAAACCACTTGGTTTGGCAACCCAAACCTAAAACCAAAGCAGCCAAGTCATCCACCACATAGGTTGGAAAAAAGGTGCCCGCCAAAATTCTAAATTTATATCATGCATGTGCGTAGTTTAAAACACAACACACACGCACTAGACGCACGATCACGCTACTTTGTGCGCACGTGTTAAGGACGCGTGCACACATTCGTTAAGTAAACACTTTGTTTTGACTTTATTTTCAAGCATTTGCAATGGAATGATGATGATGAAAATAGATGATGATGACAATGATGATGATGAGGATGATGACTATGATGATGAGGAGGAGGATGATGGCAATGATGATGATGATGATGATGATAAACAATGATGGTGATGATGATGAGGAGGAGGATGAGGATCATGATGACTATGACTATGATGACGATGATTATGATGATGATGATGATGATGAAGAGGATGAGGATGATGAGGATGATGAGGAGGAGGAGGATGATGATGATGACGATGATGAACAATGTTGGTGATGATGATTATGAGGATGATGACAATGATGATGATGAGGATGATGATGATGATGACGATGGCAATGATGATGAACAATGATGGTGATGGTGATGATGATGATGATGATGACGATGATGATGAGGAACAATGTTGATGATGATGATGACGACAATGATGAGGAACAATGATGATGATGATGATAGGTTTAGTTGAAACTTTGCTTTGATTTTATTTTCAAGCATTTGCAATGGAATGATGATGATGAACAATGATGATGAGGAGGAGGAGGAGGATGACAATGATGATGATGAGGATGATGACTATGATGATGATGATGATGATGACGACGATGATGAACAATGGTGGTAGTGATGATGATGATGATGATGAGGATGAGGATGATGATGATGATGATGATGCCGATGATGAACAATGTTGGTGATGATGATTATGAGGATGATGACAATGATGATGATGAGGATGATGATGACGACGACGATGACAATGATGATGAACAATGATGGTGATGATGATGACGACGATGACGTTGACGACAATGAAGATGATGATGAGGATGAGGATGATGATGACAATGATGATGATGATGATAGGTTTAGTTGAAACTTTGCTATGATTTTATTTTCAAGCATTTGCAATGGAATGATGATGATGAACAATGATGATAATGAGGAGCCGGAGGATGATGACTATGATGATGATGAGGATGATGACTATGATGATGATGATGAGGATGATGATGATGATGACGAACAATGATGGTGATGTTGTTGATGATGATGAGGATGATGACGACGACGAACAATGTTGGTGATGATGATGATGAGGATGATGACTATGATGATGACGAGGATGAGGATGATGAGGATGAGGATGAGGATGACGACGATGATGATGAGGAACAATGATGATGATGATGATGATGACGATGATGATGATGACGATGATGAGGATGAGGATGAGGATGAGGACGATGATGATGAGGAACAATGATGATGATGATGATGATGATAGGTTTAGTTGAAACTTTTCTTTGATTTTATTTTCAAGTATTTGCAATGGACTGATGATGATGAACAATGATGATGAGGAGGAGGAGGAGGAGGATGATGACGACGACGATGATGACGATGACGATGATGATGGCGATGATGATGATGATGAACAATGATGGTGATGATGACGATGATGAGGAGGATGAGGATGATGAGAATGATGATGATGAGGAGGAGGAGGAGGATGAACAATATTGGTGATGATGATGATGAGGATGATGACATTGATGATGATGAGGATGAAGACTATTATGAGGATAATGATGATGATGATGAGGAGGAGGATGAGGATGACGATGACGATGACGATGATGATGATAGGTTTAGTTGAAACTTTGCTTTGATTTTATTTTCAAGCATTTTCAAAGGAATGATGATGATGACCATGACGATGATGATGAACAATGATGATGATGAGGAGGAGGAGGATGATGATGATGAGGATGAGGATGATGATGCCAACAATGATGATGAGGACGAGGATGATGATGAGGAGGAGGATGAGGATGACGGCGATGAAAATGATGATGAACAATGACGGTGATGATGATGATGATGATGTTGAGGAACAATGATGATGATGATAGGTTTAGTTGAAACTTTGCTTTGATTTTATTTTCAAACATTTTCAATGGAATGATGATGATGAGGATGATGACTATGATGATGATGATGAGGATGATGATGACAATGATGATGATGATGAACGATGATGGTGATGATGATGAGGAGGAGGATGATGATGAAAGATGATGATTTTATTTTCAAGCATTTTCAATGGAATGATGATGATGACCATGACTATGATGATGCTGATAAGGATGAGAACGATGATGAGGAGGAGGAGGATGATGACTATGATGAGGATGAGGATGAGGATGATGATGATGATGATGACGATGGCGATGATGATGAATGATGATGGTGATGATGATGAGGAGGATGAGGATGATGAAAGATGATGATGATGATGATGAACAATGATGGTGATGATGATGATGATGACGATGATGACTATGATGATGATGACTATGATGATGATGATGAGGATGACTATGATGACGGTGATTATGATGATGATTACGACGATGATGATTATGATGGTGATGATGGTTAGTGTTGGAGGCCTCCCTTACCCTCCACTAGCCATAGGCAAGGAGCCTAAGACCTCATAATGGCACCCATGGGCCTAAGAAGAAAGTAGTGGTGAAGACTATATTGTAAAAATACTTGAACATGTGTGAATACGAAGTCGTTGTTGAAGAACGTTAGTCATTAAATGAGATAAACGTTAGTGAGTAAATGCTCTAAATGTTAGGCAGGGACATGCACGCATCTAATTGTGCGTGCACAGTATTATTTATGTGTGCATGTGCTCAAATACATGTGCGCGTACCTGTTACTAGTTTAAAAAATAGAGATTTGGATTCCTAGGATTTCAACCAATTTTCATGGGTTTTCTATAGTTGTTCGCGCGTTTTGTGCTCCTGAACTTTGCAATTTGGCTCACAATCCATCACCACTCTTTGATCTATTGGATAGAAGCTCACTCTTGGAATCTAACAAACATATTCAGTGGTCTTGGAAGTTAGTGGAAAGATTCAAACTACAAGTTTTCATTGCAAGAAGAGATCATTTTGAATAGGTATGGTGAATTGTAAATAATTGTTTTAATTCACAAGCTTTAAGATCATTTCATTGATTTATGTTTTATGATATGCCTACAACAATATCTCTCTCATAAACAAAATTTAATTTCACAACAATAAATCCCAACTTCACATCTAAACAAGTCTCATATTCTCCATACAAGATGAAGTATGCAATGTTAACTAATTTATATTTGCACATGAATATATTTTGATTTCACACAATGATGGCATTGATGAAGTTATCTCTTGAGACTCTTCAATTTAAAAAAAAAACCTTTGAAGTAATCATGGGAGAGGGTCCATATTGAATGGTTCACCAAGTTGTCCATATTCCCTATACAAGATGAAGTATGCAATGTAGACCAATAATAATTTACACATGAATATATTTTGATTTCCCACAAGTATGGCATAGATGAGGTTCTCTATTGAGACTCTTCAATTTGTATAAAAACCTTGGAAGCAATCATGGGAGAGGGTCCATATTGAACAATTCATGAACTTGTCCATGCTCTCCTCTTCGTGCTAGATTTATCATAACATACCTTTGAGCTTGATAGGGATGCCTCTACCTCAATGATTTCTCCTTTTTTCGAGGGATTTGCAACCTCCTCATTGTGTAATTAGTTAATCTGTTCTCTTAATAGTTAACTTGTAACTTAATGAGTGTAATTTATTCAATTTATTCCCAAAACATCAAAACACCAACTTGTGTCTTCCCTCACAACTAATGTGGCATATTACGTGTAATGTCATCTCGTCCGAAGGTGTTGGAAATGAAGAATATTTCACTCATCTTCTTTTGACTTCCAATAATTTTTTAACACAAATGAAGTCATAATCATATAGTTGTAATACCTGCAAACTTGACTCTCTTTACTTGACTCAAATAGAGTATAGAAATGAAACTTTGGTAAGAACATAAAGAGAAACTTTTAATCAGTGTTTATGTATCAATGCCAATAATTAGCATACTAACATATATATGTAATTTAGTTAATTATGTTGGAACACGTCATGTTTCTTGTATAATGGAACTAATACCTTATTTATTGCTTCTTAGGCAGGGGTAGACCTCATAGTTTTGATAAAGAAACTTTTGGAGATGGGAAACTCATGTAACCGAGCAAGAAAAACTAGAAGGAATATGCCCATTGAAAAGGAAAATGAGGTAAGAGAAAAGGCCAAGTTGGAAATGGAGAGAGAGAGACATGCTCCAGACATTTCCACTGATACTTCGACCGATCCTAACATAGTTGATGACATAAAAACCTCTACTTCAGAACCACAGGTGAAGCGGTTGTGTCCAATGGACCCAAATCAAGTTACAACATCAACATAGTCTCGAACCAACAATCCATCAGTGAGCCATGTTGAAGCTCTTGAAGACATAGGTGTATTGAGAGACGCTGAGTATGAAGCATTGGACCTAGGAGCAATTATTAATTTGCAATCTCTCCAAGAAGACCACAACCATGTCGAGCACACTCCCATTATGGACCGACATGTGAATGAAGCACCACAACAAAGAATCCATGGAATCTGTAGCTCATGTCCACCTTCCTTACCTCGACTGTCTACTACAAGAAAAAGGACTCCTAGACGTATCCATGTGGATGAAATTTATCTGTCAATCCTTGAAGGTAAGTTACACAAACACATTATGATTGGCAATGTAGCAAATTAATGAAGGAATATTTTGAATCCAAAGGCGATGCAAGTAAATATCAATTATTACTATGTTTGTTAAAGTCAAATTGTTTAGTTGTTGTTAGGATAATTCTGGGCATAAATATGGTTAGAAGTTCAGAGGCTAACAATCATATTGTTAGAAATATCCAATCTGCTTTTAATGCGATTGGGAAGACGTCCCGTACTAAAGATATTTGTGCGGCTTGTCGTGTGTTATCAGAATCAGTTGTAAGCAAGTCCACACGACAATGTTTCCTCCTTTCACACACTTCTCATATTATACTTAAATTAAATAGAAAAATTGTTCAGAAGTACTCTGTTATAAGAGAAAATCTGCAGACTCCAGGTGGAAAAGATTGTTGGGATTTTTTTGGCAGGTTTCCTTGTCGATATATGAAGCTAATTGATGTTGCTAAAGACTTAGTACAAAAGTTCTGGCATGATCATACCAGACCTTCATCTAATCAAAGAGATGTGCTAAAGCTGAGAAAAGGTTCTACTAAATGAGAACCCCACGTCAAACACTTCCTTGACACAACACAGACTGAACTCTATGAGAGATTCAGGAATGAACACACACAATTGAACCTGGGCCAAAGGTCCTTTGAGAAATGTAAACCATGGTATGTTCGTATATGCATTGATTGAAACACATGTTGTTGTAGATACCATGTAGAATATGAATATTTTTAGGACACATATAAACATATATTTTGTGATTTGCATACTAACCTTAAGCAGGGCTGCAATGAATCTGTAATACCACCGAATGCATCGATAGATTTTATCGTCAGCATCATGTGTCCAAGGCATGAAGGACAAAAATACTATGGAAAATCATGTCTATATGGGAATTGTTCCAGGTGCAGTTGGTTTTCTCTTTTGAATCGTTGCATTCATGGAAGCGATGTGCATCAATTTGGCAATATGAGCGTGGAGATGCAAAGCTTCAAGTACGTAACCTATCAATCAGATAGTGTGAAGGAAAGTAAAAAGATTGCATTGGTGAAGTCACAGGTGCAAATGATTATTGCATGTTTTTCCTCTTGCATGTTCAGTTTCTACATATACATTCTTTAAAGGTCACATTCTAATACGACCCTTGTTTTCATGGCAACAGGTACGGGTATGTGATTTTTTTATGGAGTTCTACAAGAAAAATGAGCAGTATGTTCAACATGTGCCTGTAGCGCGATGACAGGATGAGAAGTACAGAAAATGCAGGGACAACTTTCCCATTGGAACCATATTGTCAATTGTGGATTTCGCAGAAAACTACACCCTTCAGCCACAAAATGAAATTCAGAGTCAATACTACCATTCCGACCAAGTCATCATCAGGGTACATATTACGTATAGGCATTTCCCTAAGAGCAACATTAACAATAGGATAATACAAAAGGAGACAAAATTTTACATAAGTGATGACAAATACCATGATCTGCATTATGTGCAACACTATTTTTGAATTTTCTATGATCAGCTAAAGGAGGGAGATACATAGATGGATCAACATTGGATATGGTCAGATGGTTGTGCGGGCCAGTTCAAAAATTCTCGAGTCTTATAATGGATGAGTATGTTACATAAGACTTATAATGTGTCGCATATATGGAACTACTTTGAGACTGGGCATGGAAAAGGTGACCATGATGGGGCCGGTGCATGCATCAAGACCACACTACGAAGGGAGGAGATGAGGTTTACCAGAAACCCCCATATCAAAGATGCAGAATCCATAGTTCAATGGTGCTTTGCAACATTTCCAAACCGAACTATAGTGCAACATACATCAACAGGGGTAGGAAGGCCAGTCAGGAATTTTTGGCATGTGGTTGACATAGATCGATCACATTCCTATAGTTGTGGCGTAGTACAATGAACACATTTACTTCATTCGGTTCGAAGCTCAAACAACCCCCTATTTGAAGTATGGACACGGAAACCTGCTTGCTTTTGCAGCCCTTATAGCAGTGGTGAATGGGATGAATGCGAATGCAAGGATTGGGTTGATGATTGGGATCATGTGTCACCTGTAGTAGACCCATGTGTATTCGGTGAAACAACCCACTTAGAGGAGGGTCAGTCAGTGATTTCAACAGACTACGACCGTATCTCACATCTTGTACAACCAGGACACATATATGCAGTTGTTCCCCGAAAGACAATGAATGGGGCACATATTATTGGTTGGCACGATGCATTCGAGGTAAGCAAATCCTGAATGGATCATTGATTGATGATGAAGGCAATGAATTTCCTATAGGCTCGATGGTGGTTGAGGGTGAATATCTTACACTAGATGGGAAATCAAAAAGAACTAGTGGGCATGTATTCATGGATTACAGACCATGTTCTGTGGTCTATCACTTCACAAACTTGATTGTTGGAACAAACATCCATATACATACAATGTCAACCAAGAACTCAACCAAGGTACGTTCTTGCCTCATTTAGAGCACGAGAGATTGAAGGAGGAAATTAGCAACAGAGAGGATCCAGATGGCTATATTGAATGAGATTGGGTAATTGCGCTTACACTCCACATGGGAGAAACCCTAGTTTTCAAAATTTGGCCTGGAGGCATGCTTGGGCCATGTGGAGTCGGTTGGGAGGCCACCCTGGCCATAATCTTGTGCCACAATCCCAACGAACCCGACAATTCCTCCATCCTTAATTACACTTAAGTGTTCCAATTGGAGAAATATAGTTCCTTGTTTGCTTGCATATTAAGTGTTCCAATCGGGACATAGGCGGCAGTAAAGATATGAGATAGTATACTTCCTTCCACATCAATGGAAATCAAATCACATTCAAGAGATATCAGAGTTGGACTTGCTCACTATGGAGTATGACACCTGAGTAGTATGACAATTTTTTGTTCCTTATGTCACGTATAATCATCATGCCCAATATTTGTTGTGTTTGACCCAAAGCCTTCAATGCAAATCAAATTCCCAAGTCTTTCTTCAACCTTTTAATCATGCTCTTACCATTGCCAAATATTAGCATGTCATCCCGAACCAAGAGTGACCAAGTGTCCCTGAACGACATTTTCATGCGACTTGCAACTCGACATAACTCGACAACCGGAGGTCGGATCGATGAGCCGTCAACTCTGTTGGTCTCATGGCATGCCATTACCTCTAGTGGTCCCTCTCCAACATGTTTTCATGGCTCGGTGACTTCAATGTGCATCGGTTTAGTAAAGTAGGGTTTTTCTCAGTTTCCTTCAATGCAACTCTCGCATTAGTGGGTCAACTCTGCAAAAACCTCCACCGTGCCAGTCTTGGTGGTGTTCCCATATTGGGATTGGCCATACACACATGTCGGACCCAATGACATGCAATCTTGCTGCTCCGTTTGGTTTTTTTCTCTTGGACCGAGAGTGACCAAGTGTCCCTGAACGACATTTTCATGCGACTTGCAACTCGACATAACTCGGCAACCGAAGGTTGGATCGACGAGCCATTGACTCCGTTGATATCTTGGCATGCCATTACCTCTAGTGGGCCCTCTCCACCATGTTTTCATGGCCCAGTGACCTCAATGTGCATCGGTTTCATAAACTAGGGTTTTGCTCAGTTTCCTTCAATGCAACTCTTGCATTGGCGGGCCAACTCTGCAAAACCCTCCACCGTGCCAATCTTGGTGGTGTTCCCATATCGGCATTGGCCATACACACCTATCAAAGCCAATGACATGCAATCTTGCTGCTCCATTTGGTTTTTCGCTCCCGGACCGAGAGTGACCAAGTGTCCCTGAACGACATTTTCATGCGACTTGCAACTCAAAATAACTCGAAAACCGAAGGTCGAATTGACAAGACGTAGACTTCGTTGGTCTCCCAAAATCCCATTACCTTTAGTGGGCCCTCTCCACCATGTTTTCATGGCCCAGTGACTTCAATGTGCATCAGTTTCGTAAACTAGAGTTTTGGTCAGTTTCCTTCAATGCAACTCTCCCATTGGTGGGTCAACTTTGCAAAACCCTCCACTGTGCTAGTCTTGGTGGTGTTCCCATATCAGCATTGGCCATGCACACCTGTCAGAGCCAATGACATGCAATCTTGCTCCTCTATTTGTTTTTTCGCTCCCAGACCGAGAGTGACCTAATGTACCTGAATGACATTTTCATGTGACTTGCAACTTGACATAACTCATCAACTAGAGGTCGGATCGAGGAACCGTTGACTCCGTTGGTCTCCTGGAATGCCATTACCTCTAGTGGGCCCTCTCCACCTTGTTTTCATGGCCCAGCGACTTCAATGTGCATCGGTTTTGTAAACTAGGGTTTTGCTCAGTTTCCTTCAATGCAACTCTCGCATTGGTGGGTCAACTATGCAAAACCCTCCACCATGCCAGTCTTGGTAGTGTTCCCATATCGAAATTGGCCATACACACCTATCGGAGCCAACAACATGCAATCTTGCTGCTCCATTTGGTTTTTCGCTCCCAGACTAAGAGTGACCAAGTGTCCCTAAACGACATTTTCATGCGACTTGCAAATCGACATAACTCGGCAACCAGAGGTTGGATTGACGAACCGTTGACTCTGTTCATCTCTTGGCATGCGATTACCTCTAGTGGGCCCTCTCCACCACGTTTGCATGGCCCAGTGACTCCATTGTGCATCGGTTTCGTAAACTAGGGTTTTGCTCAGTAGATTTATCGATGTTGTAATTTGTTGTAACAAGAGGTTCAGGATATGTTATATGCTTGGAAAGAGTGCCCTAAGGGACGTATCTTCATGGTGTTAATGTACACTTGGACTAGGGTTTATTTTGTTGGGTTGCCTTGTGATATTAGGATGAAGATAAGTGAAATATTGGACCATAGTGACCACCTTCACACACATGTTGAGGAGAAGCAAATGAGCATAGTAACCACCTTGGCACACATATTGAGGATAAGCATTGGAGCATTGTAACCACCTCTGGCACATATGTCGAGGAGCATTGGGAACAAGAGATGTGGTACACAACTAGAGGAGGAATGCATTACATGAGGAAACTTGGATATGCATGAGGACACTAGGGTTATATATGTAAGTAAACCTTGGAGAAGGAGATATAATACTAGAGGAATTGATGGTTGTCTTGCAGAATCTATAGCTCTTGTTGTGAAGGCAAAGGAGGTAGAATTAGGGTTCCAACCTTGTATAATATACAAAGAAAAGAGCTAATGCCTTCGGCGATATTGCAGTCTTGTTCTTGTGTGATACATGGAGGTTAGGGAAATACCATGGAAAACTTAACTTGAAAAGTCTCGAGCTACTTTTGATTCCTTGCTTAGAAGAAGTTTTTTTAAGTTTAGTTGATTTTCCATGGAGGTCTTGGTGCTTGTGTTGATGCAATAGACAAAGACCTAGGGTTTGAGGAATCATCTTAGGATAGACATGTTGGCGTCAAATCTGGTGCTAGACTTGTCTGAAATGCCATGTACTTCTATGATGAAAGATGATTAGGGTTTATAAACCCTAACGAGGAAAACAATTATAGTGTGGATACATTAATGACAACAATGATAGTTTGGGGCTAGCTTCGCTTATGGTTTCCAAATATATATACATACATATCATATTGTAACGAACAAAAATAGGATAATAATTAAATAAGGTTAATAAGTAAATAAAATAATAATTGTTAATTATTATAGTAGTATCTATTAATGTGAAGGGACATAACTCTTCATTATGAAACGCTCAAGCCATATTAAAGGCAAGCTATGTTGTAATATCCTATTATCTACGATATGTGGGTTATTTTAGAAA
>LPNX010092360.1:115085-157044 GCA_001517045.1 Pseudotsuga menziesii | reverse complement strand
GCATAATAATAACTACAAAGAAGCAAGTGAGATTTGAACCTAGGTGGGGAAGGTAACACTTATTCCTCCCAACCACCCAATCTACTCACATTTTACAAAATTATTGGAAAAAAAAGAGAAAAAGAAAAGAAGACAAAAGTGAAGTAAAAACAAAGTCATGAACAATGGAACCTACATATTCAGAAATCAAGTCATAGCTACAAACAACAGTGGACGAGTTAGAGCAATATAAGGCGATCAATAAAAGTATACAAGCTTACGTTGAGACATAGAAGCGGTTAAAAGAGTGGAGAGACAATGAGAATCGTCGCTTATGGAACCAAATTCGACAGCTAGAACGAACCATAAGTGATAACAAGAAAATGTTATCTGATCAGGATAAAGAAATATCATGTTTAAAAATTCATAATCGAAACTTAGAAGACGAGATCAGAAAGTCCAAAAATGACAACAAATCACCATATGGATGTGATAATGAATTAGGAGAAGAAATAAAGCATCAAAACAAACTCATGATGGAAAAAGATGCTGAATTGGCGCAAGTTTGGATGAAGTTAGAAAATCAAGAAACAGAGTTACGTCATCATAAATAGCAAAAAGAAAAACTCCAGCAATAGTATGATGACAGTAAGAAGACACATAAGTTAGAACTGACAAAAGTCAACAAGGTGTTATCAAGCAATTCCAAAGAAATTTTCATATTAAGAAATCATAACAAAACACTAGTCACAAAAATTAAGAAGTTGAAAAGTAGTCGAAAGACAGAACAATATACAGAAGACATTGAAGGAAAAACTCTAGACAAACAGGAAGAAAATCGTTGTATCAGAAGGCATAACGAAGATCTTAAGGAACAACTTAAGAAGTCTGAAGATGATAGAAAATCACATATAGAAGTGATTAAGAAGTTTCAAAATGATAACATGCAGTTAGAAAACAAGTTGGAAAATATACAGAACGAAACCTTAAAACCTCAAGAGATGAAAATACAACTTTCTACTCAGATCAATGCTCAAAAGATGACACTCATAAAAGAAAATGACATTGTGAA
The DNA here is from genome assembly GCA_001517045.1 of Pseudotsuga menziesii. Lineage (NCBI taxonomy): Eukaryota > Viridiplantae > Streptophyta > Pinopsida > Pinales > Pinaceae > Pseudotsuga > Pseudotsuga menziesii. The sequence goes on along the minus strand of LPNX010092360.1, from coordinate 155,993 downwards.
AATTCCATATCGACACCCCAACCATAAAAACAAATATTCTAAAAAGTGGGAAATGTCGAAAGATAATGGTACCCATGTGATCAAATCTCCTAATGATAGATCAATATGGAATGCCAACAGTCCACAACAAATCAATTTGGGATGGATTGATTCGTCCACATATCGAAAGTTGTGCTCAACTCTTAGTAGTTCATATCGACATGTCTCGTTAGCTGCGACACCACAAAAAATGATGCAGAAACATTATAAGGCTTTGAGGACAAAGCCTTTCTAAGGGAGTGGCAATGTAACGACTACAAATAGGATAATAATTAGATAAGGTTAATAAGTAAATAAAATAATAATTGTTAATTATTACAGTAGTATCTATTAATGTGAAGGGACATAACTCTTCATTATGAAATGCTCAAGCCATATTAAAGGCGAGATATGTTGTAATATCCTATCATCTTTTTATCCAACAATTTATTCATATTTTATTATCTACGATATGTGGGTTGTTTTAGAAATTACTTAATTGAGAATATCCAACTATGGATGTTACACATATATATACATATACATAAGAACTGTTTCAGTTGTCCAAATATTGTGTACTTGGAGATTTGAATTTTAGCTTATATTATCTTTATGATTGGGTAGATTCTAGCATTGGTTATGCATGCTAATTTGAGATAATTTTGGGTTGAATTTGTTAAGTAAAATTTAATGGTGTTTATTTCGTTAGATATCCTAAGTGCAAACCTTTGGATAGGTCATCATGCACTTATGTACACCCAAAGAGAACATGTCGCTACCAAAGGAAGGATCAATATGGATGACAAGATAGGAAGTGAGTGGGTAAGATAAGAAGGAAAGGAAGTGACCTTAGGCTATGATAGGTGGGTAAGAAGGATATTAGGGATGCCCTAAATAGGATATTACAGTCAAGAAGTTGGGGTAGCTTAGAATGTGTCAGTGGTGTGTCTTATGGTTGCCTACTAGGTAGTATTACAGTCTAGTTTGATAGGTAATCCTAGGGTTAGTAAAGGTTAGAAAATGGAGTAGAAGGCCTATTGATATGGACAAGGAAAGTCCAAAACACATGTAAGATGAAGATGAGCTATGTTTTACTTATTTCACTATGGTTTATAAAAGGAGTTCTCATGAAGCTCTAACCCTAGATTATGTGAAGTAATCCATGCTTAAGCTTTGAAGTATTTCATTTGATTAGTCTATAAAGAATATGTGGCATATGACTACAAATCCTAGGCATGCTCATATACGAACAAAAAGGTACTTTATAAGAGGCCACAAGAGATGGTTGGGTAGGGTTGGTGTTAGGGTTTCCCTCCTAGGCGTTAGTGAGTGGGTAAGATAGGAAGGCAAGGAAGTGAGTTAGTGGTGTTCTAGGGCTGTCCAAAATGGATATTACAATCAGAAATATAGGGAGAGCCATGGGGGTCTAAGTAGTGTTGAAATGAAAGGAATAAGCCTTGATTTAGAGAGAGGGAAAGGTAGGAGTCTAGGGAAAGGGTTTTAACAAGGGTTAGGCTACAATAGAATGGTTTAGGTGTGTCTTATGGCTGTCTAATAGGTAGTATTACAGTCTAATTTGATAGACATTCCTAGGGTTATTCAAGGTTAGAAAATGGAGTAGAAGGCCAAATGAGACAATAATTACTATGTAAATACCAAAGGCAAACAAGTGCTTTCTATTTCAATTTGGACAATGAATAAGACTGTAGGTGTTAGTATGTTGGTTCAATATGAGTTAGGGTTCTATAGGAGTTAGAGTTCAATTATCATTGTTATTATATAATAAAAGGAAAAAATTATAAAGAAGTATGCAAATCTGTAATAAAAGGCAAAGTAATATAAAGAAGTACAAAATGATATATTAATATACAAATATTTCTAATCATATACAGTAGTACTGAAAAATGGAACATCGTTCCCAATGTCTATACAATGGCAACTTGTGTCATATACAAAATATTGCAACTCGTGCCCTATACAAAATATGGCAACTCGTGCCAAAATTCCACATCATGACTAGTGTACATAGGAGGGTCTCTCAATCCTCCTGCCCACCCTCGAAGCTCCGAGGTGCAACTCCAAAATTGATCTTCCTCTTCTTCGAGCTAGAGGAAGCTCGGTTCTTCTAGCTACTTCGACCACCTCCCCTTGGGCTATGAAACAACAACAATCAAATGTCAACTCCTATAGGAAATTATACACGTATAAATACAATTTAAAAATCAAAATTACATTTTCAAATTTTAAATAGCTCACCTAAGACGAGATCGTAAGTGGTGAGAGGGATACCCTCCTCCGTGATCCAAGTCTCTCAGCAATTCCACCCTGCAACAATTAAACAGTAAGATAACTCATGCAATTTAATGCCTATGTTAATTTTCGTTAATATTGCACGAGATTTTCAGAAACTAATCAATCTCACCGTGAACACAGTAGGCTGGTCCTGGGGGCTGGCAGGTGGAACAATCGGCTGGTCCTTAGGGGTGGCAGGTGGAGCAGTGGGTTGTACAAACTGCTTTGATGTCACAGTGGATGGCATAGCGGAGGATGTAGCCACATCGACGTTGGCCACAACACTAGGGGGCACGGTGGGAGAGGGTGTGGATTGGAGTGGGTGAAGTGGTGATGTACGATGATAAACACCAACTAGCTGTAGAATGGAACGGGCCACCCTATAAGAGGAAACAGGGGTGATGGGGGAATATGGGGGAGGGGGATGAGGTTTGGGATGGGGTGGAGGGATGGGTGAATGTGGATGGATGGTGTATCGTGGTCGGAGGGTGGAGGATGTAAACATGGGAAATTGCAAGGGAGGGGGTGGATGGTTGGGGTGGGGGGGAGTGCGTGAAGGCTGTGACGAAGAAGGGGGAGCTAGATGGAAGTGTGGTGGTGGATGGGAGGCAAGGGATGGATGGAACGGGGTGGGGAGGCATGCAGGGAAAGGGACATGTATGCCAGGGGATACACCTAGCATATATGGTGGGAAAATGGAAGTCGATGGAGAGACAGTGACATCGACGTGCCTATGTACTCTGACCTACATACATATTCATGGGCTCATATATTAGTACATAAAAAATATAACTATAAAATATAAGCCATCAAAACTGAAATTAAATTTATACTTTATTACAAGATACCTGCTCACGAGGGGATATGTTGATCACCGGTGGGGATGGCTGGTCACTCAATCATGTGGACACATGTTCATTTGCACAAAAATATTTAGATTCAATTACTAAATATTAACTACATTGGGCGACAAGATTAACTACTAACATTAAATTTAATTACTGAAAGAAAACTAGATGTGTGTATGGTGCCGCGATGTCCTCTGCAACTGCCATGGCTCCATCTAGGTTAAAGGAACCAGCATCCTCCCACCCGAGTCTTGGAGGCTAAGCACTGAATATTTGTACATTAAAAAAATCAAGTCATCAACTTCTGATTCTAAGTTAAATTTATTAGAAATTATGAGATTGCATAACGTATAATCAATACTTGAACATTAAATAAAACAATAAATAACTTGGTGTAGGTATCTCTATGTGGCATGCTCCTGCGTGGGAACCTGGCATGGATTCCCGCAACGAGAAAAATGATGTGGCACTGGTCCCGTCGAGCTGGATGGATCAACCTGCCTACCACCTGTATCTGCTCTCCCTCTCCCACCACCAGTAAACCGTGCAGAAGTGTGTCTCTCGGGGGGGTCCTGCTCGCTCTGTGAGGACATAGCCATAAATGTGGTATGCCTGAGAAGGTGTCGTGTGGCATGTCTGATGGGCACATGGATCTTATCTAGCCCGCTAGCTAACCCAGACGGTTGAGGAAGCAGGTTAGGCTCTCGCCTAGGTGCAAGAGGTCCTTTGAGTGGGTTACGGTGGGCATGAGGTCGATCTTGGGCTGAGCCAAAACTGACACCCTAGAACTCGGTGATGTCGAAGTAGTTCACATGGAACCCTAAAACAAACTCAGCCCACAGTTTCCTGAGAAAATATTGTGGGACCTCGACATTGTTGCATGGAGGCTTGTCAAAAACCATGAACCATCTCTTCCTCCAATTATCTCTCCATGGCTGGTAATTACACCAATCCATGCAAACTCACCTCTTTCTCACATTTGGAGGTTGTCCTATTCTTGGATCTGTAAATTTGCTCCACAGTTGGGCTTTCGTGATATTCAGGTTTTTTATATCCTCTTTGGATATACCAGTGCTATAATTCTCTCTCATTCAAGCCCTATATTCCCTCAAACTAGTTATCTCGCTATGGGAAATGTTGATAGATTCTATTATGTTTTGTAGTGATCTGGCGAGGGAAACCCGAGAGGGTTCCCTAGTGTTCTTCAATTCATCACTCAAAATTATTAATTAATTTTAATACACTATGTAATTCATCTTCAGGGTTTTCTTGGTTTACTTCGAGGTTTGGGTCCTCGGATTGGTTTGTTTCATTCCTTTCTTGGCATGGTTCATTGGTATTTGTGATTGTGTTTAGGTAATTTGTACCTGCAATATCAAATTTTGCCCATTTCAATTGATTTTCAAATTTTTTTAATTTTGTATTTTATTTGAAAAACAATAAAAAACATTGAAATAAACAAAAAAATTGCATTCCTACTCTATTTACCTTACTCCAACGTCATTTCAGGCAAGTTGGACAATTCCATTGGGCTCCTTGGGGGTCATTTTCGTCTCCTTGGGGGTCGTTGCACTCGCGGGTGGGTAGAAAACAAAAGAATTGTTGACTTTTTTTTTAAACATAGGGACACATGCGTGTCCCTGTGTGTGATCATGCCAAAAACGCGTGCGCGTCCACATACGCTTGCATGCATAGGCACGCGTGTGCATCATTAGGGGCGTGTGCGCGCTCTTATTGTCCATGCTAGAAATTCGCCACTACCAAAGCAGGAGCGCGTGTGCACATCCAGGAGGTGCATGCGCGTTATTGTTTTAACCCGCTTGCGCACTCCCATTGCATCATATTTGGGTAACAGGTTCTTGTGGACGCCCTTAATTGAATGTCATCCACAATTAGCACACATAGTTAACCACAAAACTAATCAATAACCGACTCTCACACTAAGTCCTAACTGAATCGGAGTGTAATAGATGACTGAGTCTAACTGAAAGTGACTCATCACATGTAACTGCATGTCCAACTAAAGGAGGTAGTGCATCCATAACTCCAAGTAGCTCCGATGGAGTTAACTGAAGTGACACATGTCATCAAAAGTGGTTGTAGGGGCCAGTGTTAGCTCCAATTCATAAATAATGGCAAAAAATAATCAAATAATGAATGGAGGTTCCTTCACAACTCAACTTAACTGATTGTTAGGTGAAACAAAAATTAGTTAGCAATTAGGTGCATTTAAGACACTCAGATCACCCCAGAATTTCTCCCTGTTTGAAGAAGGAAGCCCAAATAGCCTCCCCGAATGAAGGAGAAGGCTTATTTGGCCTCCTTGACTGAAGGAGGGCATGGGTGTGCTCATGTTGATGTCATGGTGTGCTCATGTTGATGTCATAGTGTGCTCATCTGATGTCATAGTGAAGCACCACCAACGAAGACCATTAGGGAAGCACCAGTAGAATGCCACTAATGAGCACAGTGTAGAGTCTGCAGACCCTCATCCACAGCAACCTCGATCTTGTCCACAACCAACAACGACTGGTGAAATTTTCTTCTCAGTGAGATGTGGCCAAAAACGACCTCGTCCGACTATTTATAACCTCTACGACGTCCCTTTTCACTCCTTTTCACGTATGGGGGGTCTGTTTCACATCCGCGAGGTCCGGTTCACGTCCACGGGGTCTGGTTCACGTCTGCGGGATCCATTTACGGCAAGTTTGACTCAAGTTCTGTAGAGTCCGATCCGGGTAGCCCGAATCCGCCGAGCTTTCGGGTATTGGCCGAGTCTCTTCTAGTTAATTGCGACAGGGTTCAACTCCCGTAGACTCGTGAGTACTCACGAGTCCTTCGCGAATCATGCTTCACTAGTCTCGTGTTCAAATCCCCCCAAACTTACCTCTATGCCATGGTTTGGGCCCGGTGGATGCTCCTAGGGGTATAGTGGTAGCAGGATTGGATCCCTAGACCCTGTGTCATGCGAGTATCAGCCTTGTCTGTAGTGATCGATTCCCTTAGTATAAAAAGTAAAAATAAAAAATAGAAGAGCTCAAGCTCAAGAGAGGGCGCACTTGGCCAAGGAAGGCGCCTTCATGGTTAGCCTGAGTTGCAATGAGTGATTTATGGATTCGACAATGGAAAGATCCAAAAATTAAAGTGCCACCTCTCAAAAACTCAAACCTTATCTCAATTGATGTGGCCCCACTTTGGAAGATGCGCCCCCATTGAAGAGATGCACCTTGCTTGGTTAAGGAAACATATGACGCTTTGATCTCTATGAAAATGGAAAGATGTAGTCACTTGGAAACATTAAAATACTTTCCGCTTTGCTTTGCCAACTGAAAAAACATGTTTTCGACATGCTTCCTAGTTTTTATGAGATGTCGATTTTCTCATTTTATCCATTTTTTGGCCTCTTTTTATTCACTTTTCGAGAAAGATTAAAAATAAATGATAAATAATCACTCATTTTATTTTTTAAGTGAGTCTATAGATAATATGGGTGCTTCGGGTTAGAAAATGAGCACCCCCATGGTCAAAACCACTTCCTAGTACCACTTTTATAACTTAGTGAATTTTTACAATTAAAATAGGCCGCTATTTACAGAAAAAATAACAATGAACGAAAATTAACTAATAGGTCTGATATGTATTGAGACTGAGTGACCATTATCCCATCAGAATTTTGTGCAATTTCAAGCCCCAAAAATTGCTTCAAGAGCCCCAAATCGCTCATCTCAAATGCATCATGGAGGGCAGTTTTTATGACTGAAATGGAAGCAAAAGTGCTACCAGTATTCAAAAGATCATCAACATATAAAACAATGATAAGAAAATGACCATCATACTCTTGTAGATACACATTCAGATCTGATTTACACCTTTGGAAGTTTTGCAAGAGAAGGAAGGTATCCATCTTGGAATACCACTCTCTTGGGGCATGTTTTAACCCGTATAGTGACTTTTTTAATTTGCAAACCAAAGATGAATCTGAAATGTAGCCCTCAGGATGCTTCATGTATATCTCCTCATGAATATCTCCATGTAGAAAGGCAGACTTAACATCCATATGATGCACTTCCCAGTGCTTGGATGCCGCAATTGCCAAAACTAAGCAGATGGAGTCCATTTTTGCAACCGGTGCAAACGTCTCATGATAGTCCACACCTTGGACCTAGGAGAACCCTTTTGCTACCAGCCTTGCCTTATATTTGCAGGTGATGCCATCAATAGCAACCTTTGTCCGAAACACCCACTTGTATTGAACTAATTTCCTCCCCAGAGGAAGAGAAACTAGCTTCCAAGTAGCATTCTTTTGAAGAGAATTCATCTCTTCGTCCATGGCAGCTTGCCCTCACAGATCTTTTCGAGCATGGTAGTAAGGCTTAGGATCTAAACTTATCATTAAATAATAAGTTTCGGACATCAAATATTCATGACAAGAGAGTGTAATACCTGCTCTTTGGAAATCGTACCAGGTTCTTCTTGAATCATCAGGATTTCCAATGTTGTCACCGACAGAAGAAAGTGTCTGTCTAGCCCAAGTTGGGAGATGTGTTTGCACTACAGGTTTTGAAATTGAACTTGATTCTTGCTGGTCACTGATATCAGATATCATAGGTTCCAAATCAAGGTCATCACCCCTAGTTTCATCATCCAGATATTCAGTAGAATAGGAAAGAAATTCAACAGTTTTCTCCTTCACTAGTTCTACCTCTTGAAGAGGCTCATCGAACCAGACACTTATTTCAATGATGATTTTTTTTGTTTTGATATATAGAATCTTGAAACCTTCAAATTCATCAGGATATCCAATAAACAAAAGTTCAATAATTTGCGGTTGCAAAGCTTTCCTCTTATCATGCGGAATTCGGGCCCATGCAGTGGACCCAAACACCCTGAGATTCGACACATCCGGCTTGTGTCCAAAGTAGGCTTCGAAAGGGGTATTCCCTTTCACGGTTGAGTGAGGCACTTTGTTCTGAATGTATACAGTAGCATTCATGGCCTCAGCCCATAAATTTGCAGCCAACTTCTTGGCTTCCAGCGTGCAAGTGGTCATCTCCTTGAGAGACCGATTCTTTCTCTCCGCTACACCGTTCTGCTGGGGAGTGTAGGGAACTGAATCTTGGATCTGAATACCACTTTCGGAACATATATGCAGCAAATCATTACTGATATATTCCCCTCCATTATCATATCTCAAATTTTTTATCTTTTTCCCAGATGCATTCTCAATCAATGCTTTTAATTCAATGAATTTTTTTAAGACTTCTAACTTTTTCTTGATAAAGAAGGCCCATGTATATCTAGAAAAATCATCTATAAAAGTGAGAACATACTGAGATCCATTCAAGGATGTGATGGGAATTGGTCCATTGATATCAGAATGAATCTGCCCCAAAATTTCTGATGCTCGGCTTGCCTGCCCCTGATCAAACTTATTCTCAGGATGCTTGCCCAAAATATAGCCTTTGCAAATTTTGGCGGTAGCTTTGATGACTGGGAGGCCTTCAACCATGGAATTTTTTTGTAATTGCTGCAAGTACTTGAAGTTTAGGTGGCCAAACCTCTCATGCTAGACCCTACTAACCTCATTTCCATTAGTCAGCAGAGCTGTGGGATTTGCATCCTCCACAAAATGGGAAAACTCATAGGCTTTTGCATGATGATTTGCAGAGCCTTTTGCCACAAGTTTCTCGAATGCAAGTTCAGTAATTTGCACATCATCAGAACTCTAGTATGGGTCATTTGAAATACACTTGGGAGGTTTGATGCAAGAGATGGTACATAAAGAACATTGGAAAAATAACCATGCTCAAGATTTATTGTACCTTGTCCTTTTGAGATGATGGTAGAGTCATCTCCCATGTGGATGGGAATGCTCTTGCTGGTGTCGAGAGAAGAGAAAGAGTCTTTGTTGGCCATCGTCTGGTTCGAAGCTACAAAATCTATAAGTAGAGCCATGGACTTCGAAGTACTTGCCATGAGGGCATGACCTCTTTCATGCTGGTATTCCCGATCTTGATTTTCTTTCCTCCGAAATATTTCCAAAAGATTTATGTTATTTCTATCAAGGAGAGAAGTAGCTTCATCAAGCTTCTTTTTCATGCACGCATGTTCAAGGTGGAAGCCCTTCTCGCAGTATGAACACTTGACTTTTTCCTTCCCATGATGACCTTTGTTTTTTTTCTTCTTCGAGCCAGAAGGCTCTTCTTGCTGCTGGTTTTGAACTTTAGGCTTAGGAGCTCTTGAATTTGGTATTAGGGTTCTTATGTTGCTTTCCTTTCCCCTTTGAATCCTTGGGTCCCGAAGCAAAGAGGGCTTGTTCACAGGAGGATCTGATGATCCCCATCTGGACAAGCTTAGCATGCTTACTTGTTAGGGACTCAATGAAGGCATTGAGTGAAGGCATCTTCGATCTAGGGGTTGTGAGATTCCCCGCATGGAATGTAGAAACAAACATAGAATAGTCATCTCTGAGTTTTGAGAGAATGGCGAGGATGAGCTGATCATCCTCCTTCTTCACCTCGCATTGCTTCACTAGAAAGACTATATGCTTGAATTTTGTGAAAAAATCATTAAGGGTCTCAAAATTTCCAGGTTGAAGAGAAATCAACTCATTTTCAAGCTGATAAACCCTCAAGTCATCATTTTTTCCATACAGGGAGGCAAGTTGGTCCCAAATCTCTTTCGGAGTCTTCAATCCCGAGAGGTTGAATAGAATATCCTTGGAGATAGAGAGACATAAGAAATCGAATGCTTCATCTTTCTTATTCAAAAATATAGCCTTGTATATAACATGAGTAGGCTCTTCTTATGTGTCCATAGTGACCCAGTAGAGTCCTTTGGCACGTAGCTAGATCTCCATGTCTCCTTTCCATTGATGGAAATTGAACGGAGTCAAAATATCTATGGAAGAAGCCATATCAAATTGTTGTAGCGAATGCAATGAGCCTGTAAAACCTGCAAATCAAAACAATAAAGTCACCATAAGGTCGAACAACCTACACATTTCAGGTTTTCATCACACCCAGCATAATTAATCAAGCGAGCTTGATCAATAATTCCTTAACTTGGGGTATTAAGTGGTAAACCTTTTGCTTTTGGTGCAGTGCTGGAATTTGAGCTTTAGCTCAATTTTCATGCAAGATCTGCCAAAAACCATGTTTTTGAAGAGAATGAGCTTCATCCCGCCGTGAGCTCTGACACCATATTAATCTGTCACAGTAATCTAGGGACTAAAACACAGTCTCATAAGAGATTTCAGACAATTAAGCATGAAAATGGCATAATGGTGCTGCAATAGAATGTTGCAGCTCTGTATAATCAATAAAATAATGATAGTACAATACAATGGTCATACAGGGTGCATGAATTCCAAGACAATTCGAATTCCCAAGGTGGTCATTCGAATTGAATGAATGGGTGTAGCTTAACTGAATGTTAGCCACAATCGACACACATAGTTAACCATAGAACTAATCAATAGCTGACTCTCACACTAAGTCCTAACTGAATCGGAGTGCAATAGATGACTAAGTCTAACTAAAAGTGACTCATCACATGTAATTGCATGTCCAAATGAAGGAGGTAGTGCATCCATAACTCCAAGTAGCTCTAATGGCGTTAACTGAAAAGTTAGCCTCCCCGATGAAGGAGAAGGCTTAGATGGCCTCCTTGACTGAAGGAGGGCATGGTTGTGCTCATTTTGATGTCATAGTGTGCTCATCTAATGCCAAGTAAGTCAATTAAACTTAGGGTAGTGGGTAAATAGGCCAAAATTGACCAAATAAGTGTGCATGTTGGGTAAATGACTCCAACAACTAGTGGTCGAAGTGGTTAAGCCGACTAGTGGTCGAAGAGGTCAAGCTGACTAGTGGTCGAAGTGAAGTTACCGATAAGTGGTCGAAGTAAACCCTGTCGGTAGAATCGACAAGTAAGAACTTGTCGACGTAAAAGAGTCGGGTCTAAAAGGCTGACCAAAGTGGTATACTTGTCTAGTCGGTTTCACCCGACAAGTAAAAAGAAAAGGAGGTCGACGTGAAAATTTTAATAACTGAACAGTAAACTCAAGTTTAGTCGTCTTGGTTTTGGCTAACTGGTATCAGAGAAAGGTTTAGGAAATAAATCTTGTCTTAAAAGGTGAAAAAGTAATTTTCTAAGGAAAGTTAAAAAATTTAAAATGGCTTCCGCTTTTGGTTCATTGCAAGCACCAATTTTTACAAGAAAGAATTATGAATATTGGTCTCTAACAATGAAGGCCTTGTTCAGAGGTCAAGATGTCTGGGAGATAGTCCAGCATGGTTATGCAGAACCAACAAATCAAACAACATATAAAAATCTCACACAAACTGAGAAATATGTCTTGAGGGAACAGAGGAAGAAAGATGGAAAGGCTATGTTTTACATACATCAAGCCATGCATGAAAGCATACTCCTAAGAGTAGCAGCAACAGTTAACGCAAAGAAAGCATGGGACACATTGGAGATTGCCTATCAAGGCTTGGGAAAGGCAAAGATTTCCAAGTTGCATATTTTGAGAAGAGATTTTGAATCTCTGTCCATGAAAGATTCAGATACTGTGTACTCATTCTACACCAGAGTTGTTGGTTTGATAAACCAATGGAAATCTCATGGAGAAGACATAGAATACCAAAGAGTTGTTGAAAAAATTCTCAAAAGTACTCCCCCTAGATTTGAAAACTTGGTTGTGACCTTGGAAGAACACACATACATGTCGACGTTTACCATTGATGAGCTGCAAGCTTCACTCATTAATCATGAACACAGACTCAACAGAACACAAACATCATTGGAAGATGCATTAGCAACATAATCATCCATAAGTCATGGTAGAGGTAGGGGGAGAAACAACTCTAGAGGCAGAGGAAGAATTTCTTCCAGAGGAGGACGACGCAGAAGTCCTGCAAATGTTGTTGGTAGAGGAGAGTATCATAATTCAAGTCAGCCAAGTGGCCAGAGGTTTGATAAATAAAAAATTCAATGTCATTATTGTAAGAAATTTGGTCATTATGCATATGAATGCAGGAAGAAACAATACGACCACGGAAGGCAAAGCCCAAATCAGTCGACCAGCACTAGCACTCCGACAAGTGCAATGTTAATGGCATGTACATCTCTAATTGAATGCAATGTTGTTCAAGAAATTCCACATGACATATGGTACTTAGATTCAGGATGCAACAATCATATGATTGGTAATTTAAATTTGTTTTCCAGTCTAGATAATTCAGTTCAAACTAATGTTACACTTGGAAACAATGTCCAAGTTACTGTTTTCCAAAAAGGTACTATCGGTATTCTAACCAAACAAGGGGAGAGTAAGTATATCCCTGATGTCTATCATGTCGAAGGTCTGAAACATAATTTGTTGAGCACTAGATAGCTGATACAAAAAGGCTACAGAGTATACATAGAAGATGATCACTGTGTGATTAAAGATAAGCGTCCAAGCAACCAACTGATAGCAAAAGTGCCAATGACAAGCAACTGCTTTTTTCCATTGAGGATAGTTTTTGACATGAAAGGGAAGATAAATACAAAAGCTGCGTTTAAGGAAGAAAGTAAAGAAACAGTCGAGCCCCTCAACAAGAAAGAAAATGGCAGAGCTAATTTGAAGGCTACATTTCAAACAGAAGTTCAGGATGAATCCTGGCTGTGGCATTTCAGAGTTGGATATCTGAATTTTGGTGGGCTGAAGCTATTGCACACAAAGAATATGGTGAAAGGATTGCCATTGATCGACAGACCAGAAAGGGTTTGTGAAGGATGCATTTTTGGCAAGCTGCACAAAGAGACTTTTCTAGTCGGAAAGTCTTATACAGCACACACACCACTTGAAATTGTGCACTCTGATATTTGTGGTCCAATGCAGACATCATCCATTAGTGGCTACAATCATTGTCTAAATTTTATTGATGACTAATTCAGAAAAACATGGGTATATTTTCTGAAGAAAAAAAATCTGATGCATTTGGTTATTTTCAGTAGTTCAAGGCACTCGTGGAGAACCAGAGTGGACACCGCATCAAGATCTTAAGGATAGACAGAGGAGGTGAATATGTTTCAAATGAATTTTTAAATTTTTTCAAGGCCCATGGTATACTGAAGCAATTCACTGCACGGTATACACCTCAGCAGAATGGTATTGCCGAAAGAAAGAACATAACCATCATGGAGATGGCGCATAGCATGTTGGCAGCCAAACCTTTGCCAAACAAATATTGGGGTGAAGCAGTCACAACTGTTGTTTACATTATGAATCGGTGTCCGAAAAAGAGTGTAAAGAACAAAGTTCCTCAAGAAGCATGGACATGTGAGAATCATAGTGTTTCTCATTTAAAATTTTTTGGTTGTGTTGCATATGCTCATATTCCAAATGAGCTGAGAAAGAAGCTAGACAAGAAGGGACAGAAATGTATTTTTGTTGGTTATTCTTAGGACACAAAAACATAGAAGTTGTATGATCATGTCGCAAGGAAAGTGATAATCAGTCGAGATGTTCAATTTGTCGAGAATGAATCATGGGATGGAAGTATCAACACAAATTTCAAGATTGTGTCGAATGTCGACAATGATGACATGGTGGAGGAAGTGGTTCAAACACAACATGTAAGTCAACCAGTCACAGCATCGCCGACTCCCATGACACCATGACATGGTTCAGTACAAGGACCATCGACACAAGTGGCAGCTCAAGCTACACCGAAAAGCACACCAAGAGGACAACAGACTCCATCAGGCATTTTGTCAAGGTCGACATCGACAGAACCGATGAAGACAAGAAGTTTGCGTGAGATATATGAAGCTCGTACATCAAATTAATTCTCTCTCTTTGCATTATTTTCTCCTATATATGATCCACTAAAATTTGAAGAAGTTGTCGAAGAAGAAGTATGGGCACAAGCCATGGATGAAGAAATAGAATGCATTGAGAAGAAGCAGACATGGGAACTGGTTGATGTACCAAAAGACAAAGATGTAATCAGCGTCAAATGGATTTACAAGACCAAGCAAGATGTTGATGGGAATGTGCAGAAGCACAAAGCAAGAATGGTAGCAAGAGGGTTCACTCGGCAACCCGACATAGAATTCAATGAAACATTTGCACCTATTGCATGCATGGATACAGTCAGAACAGTCTTGGCCATTGCTACACAAAACAAATGGTCTGTTTATCAAATGGATGTTAAGCCAACATTTTTATATGGCTACTAGAAGAGGAAGTATATGTGGAACAACCACAAAGGTATGAGGTTCCAGGTCAAGAGCATAAAGCGTACATAATTAAAAAGGAATTATATGGTTTGAAGCAAGCTCCTGAGCTTGGTATAGTCGGATTGATTCCTATCTCACTGAAAATGGATTTCACAAAAGTGAAAGTGAACCGACAGTGTACACCAAAGTGAATGAGCAAGGTAAGATGTTAATTGTCTACCTGTATGTAGATGATTTAATATTTACTGGTGACTTTGGCATAGAAAAATTTAAAGCAGTCATGGAAAGTGAATTTGAAATGACTTATCTGGGGCTTATGAATTTTTTTCTAGGAATTGAAGTTCAGCAATCTGAAAGTGGTATATTTATATCACTGTCTAAATATGCAAGTGAAGTTTTAAAAATATTTAACTTGTCTAATTGCAAGACAGCCCCAACACCAGTAATAAGAGGTTTAAAATTGAGCAAGGATGATGAAGCACCAACTGTAGATCCTACGCTATTCAAAAGGCTTGTTGGCAGCCTTATGTATTTCACAGCGACAAGACCATACATTATGTATGGAGTAAGTATGATCTCAAGATTCATGGAGTCACCAAAAGACTCACATTGGCAAGCATGTAAAAGAATTTTGAGGTATGTAAGTGACACAAATGACCTTAGCATTATGTATTCAACCTCATAAAATTTTAAACTCATTGGCTACACTGACAGTGACGACGGAGGCAGCATAGATGATAGGAAGAGCACATCTGGGTACACATTTCATTTTGGTACATGTGTTGTTTCATGGGAATCAAAGAAATAGCCCATAGTAACTTTGTCTTCAGGAGAAGCAGAGTATGTTGCAACGACAAGTGATGCATGTCAAGCTATTTGGATGAGGAGAGTGTTAAAAGACTTATCACGGAACCATCAAGAACTGACAACAATTTTCTGTGACAACAATTCAGCTATTGCATTATCAAAGAATCAAGTGTTCCACAAGAGAACCAAGCACATCGACATAAGGTTTCATTTCATAAGAGTGTTGGTTAACAACAAAGAAACTTGTTTGGAATTTTGCAGGTCTGAAGATCAACTTACAGATATCTTTACAAAACCATTAGCAAAGGACACATTCCAGTATCTACGTAGTTATTTTGTAATGACAAGTTCTGCACATTGAACTCTGTCATGCATAGAGCAAGTCTAAGCTATGAAACATTTTGTAAATTGTGTTTCATAAAAAATTCCCATCTGCTCATAATTAAGGGGGAGTGTTGGAAATATTAATTACTCGCAGATCTTATCTAATCTCAGTCGACTCTGTCAAAGTCCATATCAGACCAGATCTTGTCGGTCAGTTTGTCAAGTGGGAAAAGTCTACGGTTCGACAATATAAACCAATCAAATTAATTTTTGAAGCTAAGTTTGTAGGTAGAGAGTTATTACAGCCATTAATGGGAAGTCTATAGATTCACGTAGAAGCAATTTTCAGGTTTCCTATAAATAGAAGATTAAGATTGTAAATCAAGTTAGACAATAGACAATACACACAAGAGACAGAGGAACTCTAGGTGAGAAAAAGAGAGTGAAGTTGAAGCTCAATATTTTGTGTATGTGAGTCTGTCGAAGAGCCGAAGCTCTACAAAAGGATCAGTCGGTCAGCCGACAAGTTTGTATCGACAAGTTTGTATTACCTTTGTTATTTTCGGACAAGTTATTTATATGAAATAGTTTATGGTTGAATGCATGTTTATTTAGCTGCACATTTCCTCCAGATTTACTTGTGTAAATGTTGTTTACAATTACGGTTAAGTGAAAGAACAAGAATCCATAAATTTCTCACTCCGTGAAAGTTCCAGGTTTTACGGCAAAGTGGTAAACTCAAGTCTTCCTAAATATTTGGGTATATGTTTTTATAAGTTCTCTAGAATTGTTATTGTGTCGGTTTTTACTTCATCTTACTATAGGTGAAAAACATATGTAATTTCTTAAGTCTTTTAGACTAAGAAATATCATTTGTAAATTTCGACTAAAACCAAACCAAAGTAAGTGAACCGATAAGGTTTGTTGAGTAAAACCGATTAGTGGTCGAAGTGATCAAGCCGGCTAGTGGTCGAAGTGATCAAGTCGGCTAGTGGTCGAAGTGGTCGAAGTGATCAAGCCGGCTAGTGGTCGAAGTGATCAAGCCGGCTAGTGGTCGAAGTGGTCAATCCGACTAGTGGTCGAAGTGAAGTTACCGACAAGTGGTCGAAGTAAAACATGTCAATAGAATCGACAAGTAAGAACTTATCGAGGTAAAAGAGTTGGGTCTAAAAGGTTGACCAAAGTGGTATACTTGTCTAGTCGGTTTCACCCGACAAGTAAAAAGAAAAGGAGGTTGGCATGAAAATTTTAATAACTGAGCGGTAAACTCAAGTTTAGTCGGCTCGGTTTTGGCTAACAATTGTTTTCCTTAGTTTCATCCCTCCTTCGATAAGTGTGACAAACAATGTGAAGTTGTTTTTTCCTAAATGTTTTTCCGATCAGCTGCATTGTTTCCAAATTCAAATTCATTGCGTTGGAAACCATCAAAAAAGGGAAGTTACACCTTTGGGAATTTGTCTTCTCGTCCTATGAAGTTGACATTTATTAGTATCGAGGTAGATACTAAATAGCAGTAACTCTTTTTTCACCAAGTAAACGAGTTGGATTTTTATTCACCTTCATATTTTTTTTATCTTTATGGCACAATTTTTTCTATCCTGACTTCTTCCTTAATAGTTTCAATGATATTTTTATCAAATAGAATCTGGCAATATGGACGATGTTTTTTATGTTTTAGGAAATGAATTAGTCTTGCATATAGTGGGTTTCATGTTTTCTTTTACTAAGCAGTTTGAAGTTCTTAAGTTTCCATTTTAGAATGCATTGTTCAGACTATTGCTTTCAAAACACTGTTGGAGGAGCTAGTCGATGATCCAACTAGATTAGTTAACCAACTAATCGAAGATTAGGTCGGTCTCCAAAGGTCGTGTCAGTTGACCAAACCGACAAGTAGTTATTCATAACTGTTTTGTAATCATATATAATAGGCTGTTGAGCTAGATAAGAACTTGGTTCAGTTCTGAGTATGTATGGACCCTCGTGTGATTAACTAATATAATATGTTATTCTATCACATGTTCATGTCTCCTGTATATGTATGAATATTTGTGTATTATTGGTAACCTTATGTGATCTGAGTGATTACAAAATTGGTTCCGTTGCCGGTAGTACATATACGGATGATATGACCATACGTAGATGATATCAGAGCAAGAGATTAAGAATTGGTGGGAGCGTAAGATCGCAAATTATTTACACAATTACGCAAGAAGAAACAGATTGACCATTTCTTAGGTGAAGGAGAAATTCTTCACCGAAACACATGAGAAATTTGTAGAATCAGTGCCCCAGTTGTTGAAAAAACTATTAGATGAAGCCAGAAGCAACTAAAGATCAAGAATTGCTTCAGAAACTTATCTAAGGAGGATGAACAAACCTATCGGAGTGGTTTGAGAAAATTGCAGATGATTTTGTCAAGAACAAGCAGTAGAGGAGACAGTCTCAGTTGAAAGTATTGAAAAAATATTCTATGCCGACTTTATTGAGCAATTTCTTAGTTCGCTACCGACCCTGTTTTTCAAATTTCTAATCGACATAGGAGTAGGCCATACAGTCGAACCTCGCTCATCACTCATCAAACCGCCAGCAAACACTAACTGGGCAGAAAAGCAAAAAGCGTGGGAAAAATTTATTGTCGAAAGGGAGTGGGAGTACTTCTTGAACAAGTAGACAGAACTATCTGAGCTTACTAAAGCATTGGGTAGGCTATGGGGGGTAGCTGGCCATGTGTTGGGGAAGAGTAAAAGGATTCTAGTCGACCAGAGAAAATACCACCAGCAGCAATGAAAAGTTGACCTAAGAATTAAAATGAGCGGAAAGTGACTCACAAAGGTACATCAGACCTACAAAATATAGAAATGGAGAAGAGGTAGAGAAGAAGGGAAGAGATACGAGAGAAATCTATAGCGCTCCAAAGAAGAATGGTTACCAAGGTGACAGACCATGAGGAAAATCCACCACAGTCGGGTCATGACCAACAAGAGGAAGGCGTGGATGAAGAGGTGTCACCAATGGAAGAATATTTGTGGATAGAGCAGCTAGAATCTCTCCAATTGGAAATACCCCAGGAGATAAGACCTCTATCTCCGATAAATCCGAGTACCTGAATGTAAACCATTGTTGAGGAGGACCGAAGACTAAGAGCTAGTGAGTTCGGTATATGGAGCCGACTAAACGATGAAGTAAATGATGACAATCATTTAGTGATCCGTCGACCAGAGGAAGGAAATTAGGTTGCACTTCAGGCGTACCCGTCCAACCGAAGAATCCACTTACTCTACCCTGGACATGAAGGAGCACCCCCTTGCCAAACACAACTTTACAAAACACAGACCAGTCGAACTCACGAGCACAACAGTGCAGTTGGACATCGACAAAAGAAGTCGAAACTGACTGACAAGTTGTCAAAACAGAACCGACAAACAAAATATCTGACGGAAATGAAAGTTCCGTCGAGACTAGCTGTGGACATAGATATACACGGAATATCCCACTACCCCCACCACTGCCACCTGCCGAAGGAGAAACCGACGCCAACATGGGGCATGGCTTAGCACACATCCCTCTCTATGAGGGCGATGAAGACCCCGGGCAACATTGGTTCATCTACAAGTCGGCGTGGGAGGCTAATCAAGTTACAAATGAAGATAGACAAATGGCGCAATTCACAGGTGCCCTACGAAAGAGAGCATTGACTTGGTATATGACCTATACCGAAAGGACACCTAATGCATCCATAGCAGAGATAAAGCAATAGTTTCTATCCTACTTCAAAACACTAGATGCGAAGCATCTGGGATCGATAAAACTTAAGTCTACAGTGCAGAAACCAACAGAAACCGTCCAAAACTATGACAAAAGATGGAAAGACCTCTGAAGCCAAATAGACTAAGTTATCGATGAACAATTATTGATTCAATGGTTTCTTCCAGGGCTCTCCCAAAAGATCTGACGGCATATAAGTCTGGAGATATTCAAAACGTATGAAGAAGCACTGACAAAAGCTCTACAGGTTGAGATGGATGAGGACTACCCAACATACCTTGTTGTCAACGCACGAATTGAAGAACAGTTGGAAATCATGCAGAAATCCTTAAGAGAACTGAACCTCAAGGGTCAGGATATTTGGTGCACAAATGTTCTACAGCCGTCCATACTAAAGATAATTGTCGACAGGATGTAAGCCGACAAGATGTTTGTTTTGTTCAGAAAAAGCGTTTCTGTGATATTTGTCAGGAGCATGAAGACCATACGATGAAGGATTTCCCATACAACATGAAGAATGACAAAGCTTCTTGGTGTGAGATCTGTGAATTCACGAGTCATGCGACAACCGACTGCCATTTAAACTTGAAAAATCGACAAAAGTATTAGGCAGTCTACCAAACAAACGTCGTGGCCCAGAACACTGGAAATACCTCAAATGAACAAAACATACCAAACAATTGACAATATGAAGGCCGTAGATATGATCACCGGTTCGATAATCGTCGTGGAGGATTTGGAGGTCGAGACACATATTTGGAAGTAAAACATGGTGCAAAATGGGATGCTAAAGTGGTAGCAAAAATGGATGTTAATTTGGATGCTAGCATGGTGCTATTAAGGATGCAAATATGATGCTAACGAGGATGAAATTTAAGAAGCAAAACAGGAAACTCTCTAGGAAGAAAAATATGACGTTATTTAGGAAGCAAACCTCGACGTTGTTTAGGAAACAAAGTTGGACGATATTCTGGAAGCAAAAAAATAGACGCTATTTTGGAGATCATAAAAGATGTTATCTAAGAAGCAAAAAATGACATTTTTTGAGACGCTTTAAGTTTTGTCCATGACACGTCCCATTTAGCGTCTAGTTTGACTACTCAATGTAAAAAAAAACTACACTAAAAAGGGACACTAAATGAGACACAAATTCCAAGATTTGTTGTAGTGGGGCCACTGTCAAAATGATACTGATGTTTACTAGATCATGAAAAAGGTCTTTATAATTTGAAGTAGCCCATGAGGCGTTTGCTATTGCAATCCTGAATACTATTTTGGTTTTCCAGTGTTGTTTTTCTTTAAAGTTGGTTAGCAGGTCGTAAGTCGTGGATACCCTTTGTAAAGGATATGTTTAAAGATTTTAGGTCATGAGGCCACTATCAAATCATTTTCCAATTTTTAAAAATTGTTTTATTTTATAGTGATTGAGTTAATCCATAAGGTTGTTGCGATTTTATTCTGCGAGTATTAGATTACATATGATAATACTAAAACGACCTACAGCCTATAACCAACGCTGTGGCCTATCGATAATCTCGATTTAGTATTTTTATTTACAATTTGTAACTTGTTGGGCTATAAATCCCTTAATGAAGCTCTGTTAACTGGAATCATTAATTGGATTCGTTCTCTAATCCTGGTTTAACTATTATTTTCCCCTTTAAGCACTTCGTTTACCCTAACTGTAATTAGGGTTTAAGTGGTGAGGCTAAAGCTCGGCCACAGATTGAAATTTGACTTATAAGATATCAGACTGTAAAGTTTTCAGTTCAAATTTTCTGTGTTTGTTTTTATAAGACCTTAAAGTGTATTTATATAACCTCTATCTTTCGGGTTAAAGATTCGAAACCCTTGATTTGTTTAGAATTAGTACTATTTAGTTTATTTTAAAGAATTACGTAATTAGATTACAAAACTCGCTGCGAGTTTGTCCTTGTTAAGATTTATCAGTTTTGTATAGTTACTTATAAATCTCAGTAAATATATATATATATATATATATATATTATAATAACCTCTGTAATGGATTTTTGTAGGGATTTTCTCTAGTCTTCACTTAATATATGTGTTATAATTAATATAGAAAGAGAAGGAAAAAGCATCATCTAAGCTAAATATTAACCTAACGGAAACATTAGATCAAATAAACCTTAAATAATAACTTCGAATTAACTAAATTGCAACTTTCTTCTCTTAAAACAATGGATAACAATTTTCCAATAAACTTTGTAGATATTGATCCTACTTATAAACAACTTCCAGATAGAGAGTTCAGATCATAGATAATAACAACTAGTTATTATTAAACTTTGCAAACACTGAGCATACTTCTTAAATAAAAATACAGACATAGAATTAAATCACAGATAAATAACAACAGTTAGAAACTGGATAATGTGCAAAAGGGGACAAACACCCAAAGGAGACTGTTCCACCCAACCGTCTCCTGAAGTAGCCAATATTACTTGCTTAGGACCCCTAAGCTTGTTCACTGAACCACTAGGACGAAGATCACTGGATAATATCCCACACAACAACTTGTTGTAACTTAGCACTCAGTAACAGACTTAACTCAACAATTTCACTTTAGCTATCCCCTCATCAAATTCCTTGTGTGCTTGACTTTTCAGTTTGCAGCAGTCACAAGGTTCATTCACTTGGAAAATAGAATGTAGTAGTGAGCCTCCAGCTCAATTTGATGGTATTTATAAGATTGCCTAGGCTTTGGGTCAGTTTTGGAATTAAATGAGCCACCAGCTTAGTTCCCCCTCTCAGGGAACATGACCACAATTTTAGGGATTATGCTTCCTGCAACAGCTAGAAAGTAAAATGCCTTCTACAGCTGATCATTCCTCCTAGTGGGTCATTGAACACTCATGCAACAGTCTCCTTTGGATATGTGTCTCTTCTATTCAATTATTAAAATAAGTAATTCTTCAATTACAGTCATCACTAACCAACTTGGTCATAAAAACTTTACAACAAATTTAACATAATGTTTTCTAAAATAAATAAAAATATTTACTTTTCAGTTCTAGGTGTGTTACAGTACAAAACAATATATCTTAATAAACATATTTAGGGTTGTATTGAACATATAAAGTATATCATAAGAAACAATATAACTATATCTACTTCAAAAACTATATAATTCAAAACATGTTAGCTTGTTCTTCTTACCAATGATTTAGTGCATTATAAATTTATAGACTATTAGTTATTCTTGTCACTATTTTAAGAGAAAGTACAAAGCAACTTTGCTAACATTTTCTAAAAAGCAAGTATTAAACAATCTTTTTGTTCTCTTAAGAGGCAAGTATTAAGGAACTTTGTTGCTAATTTCACTTGTTTATTAAGATAAATCAATCTCTATTTGGTAGCATAGTTTTTAAGGGTAGAGTTATTCAAGGAAAACCATGTCACTTACATAGCTTGCTAAGCTTTTATAAGGGGTGGATTTCCGACCTACCAAAATCATATGGACACACTTGTTTTCAAGTAAATGAAAAGTTGTAAGGTTAAATAATGATAAACTAAGGAAACAAGAGACAATTGTAAAAGGTAGGGTGAAATAGTGATGAACCAAGTCAACAAAAGCCAATTAATTTTATTTTAGTTATAAAACTTGCTACTACCTGTCCCTCCTGGGAAAATATATATAGAACTTGAACGGGACTCCGTTTTTCTGCAATTTGCCACCGCAACCGCATCCACCCCCACCCTAATTGGACAAAACTCTTATCCATACAAATAAATTTTAGTACATAAACTTGATAACTGAATGGAAAAAATATAGAAATTGCCAGCATGCTGTCACCTCTTTTGTGCACAAATTGGCAGAATGCTTTCAAATTAGTTGAACTAGAAACTTGATAACTGAATGGAAAAAATATAGAAATTGTCAGCGTGCTGTCACCTCTTTTGTGCACAAATTGGCAGAGTGCTTTCAAATTAGTTGAACTACAGTCTAACTAGCCAAAAGAATTTTAAATGGCGGACATCCGTCAAAATTACCAATAATAGTCAAAATCTGAAACTTTTTCTGTATTCTAAACCAAATTTTGAATTGACTCATGACTAACATTTACCCGTCAAATTCCATCCCATCATGATTTCCGGAAAGAAATGGCACTTATGCCAACTCATCTTACAAACAATAAAAAAAACGTCACTCCCACTGCATACGCCAACTAGACCAATTAACGGCGGGTCCCACCTTGAATATAATGGGGAATTCAGTACACGCGTGCCCACAGTATACAGCCTGCGCTGAAGAGCGTATTTCCAGAAGACAAATATTTCAGTGATGACAGACAAGCTAGGCTTTTAAACAGTTGGCCCACGTCACAAGAACCCACTTATCAGAGCCAGGATTCGAACCGACAATGTCGCCCTCGTCCCTTTTAACCATTTTTTTCCATAATGTCTCATCATACCCCAACACCAGTCAGCAGCTCGAGACGGAAGCTACAGATTATTCTGGTGGCAGAAGTCCTCCTCCACTACCCAGTCCCTACCACTAAAAGGCTGTGAGAATGGAGGATTCGCAAAATAATTATGGGACCAGACACGTAATTTCAGCTGCCGATTGAAATCTATTGGGAAGCGCTGGTTGTCAGATTTGAATGCGTCACAGTGCACGACACAGAATTTTTGGACAGTGGAAAAGGTTTACAAGAGAGACTCTGCCGATTGAAATCTATTGGGAAGCTCTCGTTGTCAGATTTGAATGCGTCACATTGCACCACACATAATTTTTGCAGACTGAAAAAGATCTATAAGAGACACTCGCGGCTTTAAATTTCGTAGTTGCGGCCAGATATAGCCGGTAAGAGTTCCACTCCGGCCGTTCTTTGACCTTGTTCGAGCAATTTTCAGCCATAAGTTTGATTCGCTAACTCCTTTTTCCGGGGTTGCCTCGACGGATTTTTGCTTCTTGCAGGTATTTTCATTTCACGTTCAGCTTAAATTTTCGAATATCAAAGGTTTTCTTTCCTCTCTAGTCTGAACTGTAATATTTTGGCTCGATCCTTCCACCGGTTGTTGTGGATCGTTTCGGCCAGCTGTTCTTTAAAAGTTTTGGCTCACATTTAAATGCGACACATTGTACCACACATAATTTTTGCAGACAGAAAAAGATCTATAAGAGACGCTCGCGGCTTTAAATTTCGTAGTTGCGGCCAGATATACGCCGGTAAGAGTTCCACTCCGGCCGTTCTTTGACCTTGTTCGAGAAATTTTCAGCCATAAGTTTGATTCGCGAACTCCTTTTTCCTGGGTTGCCTCGACGGATTATTTCTTCTTGCAGGTATTTTCATTTCACGTTCAGTTTAAATTTTCGAATATCAAAGGTTTTCTTTCTTTTTTAGTCTGAACTGTAATATTTTGGCTCGATCCGTCCACCGGTTGTTTTGGATCGTTTCGGCTAGCTGTTCTTTAAAAGTTTTGGCTCTGAATTTGTGCATTTAACCTTAATACCTAGAAAATTTGAAGAAGATCATGGAAACTGCAATTTGTAAAGTTATTCTGGTTTTCGGGAGCTCCAGTTCGTGTATCGAAGTTTTTTTTCTTGGAAGAATAATGTGTTCAAAATTCAAACTACTTCAATGTCAATTTGTTGTTTTAGAACAAACAGAGCGTCTCTGCAAGTACAATCAATAAGTATAACAATGTAGCGATTCTAACAGTTTGCTCTTCCAGTAGGCTGGTAATAAATGTGATTTTAAATGATTTAAAGTCTAGGAAGTGAGATGATGCTGTTCAGTGTTCCTTAATTTGCCCCAATATTGGCTTGCGTTCAGTTTATTGGACAACATGTTTCTAAGAAGCGCAGCCATTTGATGAGCTCAACAGGCTTGAGCTGTTGAGCTACATCTTAATACTGAATATCGTGTTAAAATGATTTTAAGTTGAATCAACTAACCAAAACTAAGCTTCAGGTTCATAAATTTTAGCCTGGGCACTTACACGAGGAGTGAACTTGCTTTCTGATCGCTGTTCCAGACAGCAATTCTTGTGATCATTAGGCAAGGAATATATGTCCTTTTGCCGCAGCCCACACTGCAACTGTGGTTTCCACGGTTACCGATTATTCATTCAAATCTTGCAATGATGCATATTTTTAGGATTTAGAAAATTTTAAGGATTTACTGATTCCGTTCACAGCGAAGAATATGTGCTTCTTCCTTCATTCGGCCATGGCCATTGTTCATTCTATGGAGGCCATGGCTAAATAATTGAAATCTTTTACAACATGCACGGGAAAGCAGGGGGCTAAGGATCTGGTCAAAGTTCACATCTGGGTGAGAGAATAAGAATAATTATTTTTTCAAGGAAAAAAACATATTTCTATCGCTATAATGTAACTGAATTAAACACTTTATATTTTAAAGCGCACAGTTTTCATATTTACACAAATTCATTTAAAACTATTCTATGCGTTAGCCAAGCTCAGCAAACTGATTGCAAAAACTGAAATTGATGTAAAAGATAATCCCTCTATCGGATGAAGGAATAAAAAATGAGGAAAATAAATATTAGTGCCAATAAGAATATGTTTTTTTATTACTAAAATATGTTTTTTTATTACTAAAATATAATATAAAAAAGTAACTTTAATTTTTTAATATTACTTTTCATTTAATATTTTTACTATTAAAAGTTAACAAACCTATGTATTATATTTTAAAAAGATTATACATATTTTTAATATATAATTAATTTAAGTTAATTTGAATTGATCTAAAATGATCTAAAACCTGGATTTGTAATTTGATAGTATTTAAAAAGATTATACATATTTTTTATATATAATTAATTTAAAGTAAATTTGAATGAATCTAAAATTATCTTAAGCCATGATTTGTAATTTGATAATATTTCATCACTTCATAATAATTTTATAGAACATGTTACTGCTTTAGATACAATTAAAAGAAATTTTTATATTCATCATTAATAATAAAAATTATAATTATTAATTTATAATAAATTTTAGAAAAATTATAACATATTTAATTTTACCCTTAAACCATTCAGAATTAAGTATTTAGGATTTCTATGGCTTTTATAAAGTCATCAATTCTGCTTTTACCTCTGTATAAATTACTTTTAACCATTGTAAAAATCTGCCAATCATACGGCCGGGTCTGCATCTTTGGGATTTCGCTCGATGGTAGAGAATTATATCACCTTTTGCCGTTCCAATCAATTTTAACATATTTACGATATAAGTAATTATTAAGTTAGATGTATAATTACTTTAGTTTTCAAATTATTTCTGAAGTAAGATGTATAAATGTTAGGAAGGTTAAATTAATATAAATTCATTTATCCTATGATGCGGGTGCCTCTCTTGGCCCACCGACACATGGCAGTACGCTTCTTCTAGCTGGCGTCAACCCAATGACTGACACATTGCAAGTTTGCAATTAATTGGCATGCCCTCGATCAGGTCCCACTTGGTGGCTCGATCCCCGAACAAGCTTCAGCCGACCTGCCATCTTGCTCTGTCTCGCATCCCCGATCCACCTCCAGCCAAAAAGATAGGAGGACATTGATAGGCTATCATTCGCATGGCCCTCGCATCCCCGATCCACCTCCAGCCAAAAAGATAGGAGGACATTGATAGGCTATCATTCGCATGGCCCTGGCTTAAATGAGATATAGCATGAGGATGTGGTCCGACTCTCTGAAGTGATGGGAGGCGGTCATTCGCATGGCCCTAGCTTCAATGAGCTCTAGTGTGATGATGAGGTTAAACTCTCTGAAGCGACGAGAGGAGTACCAGAGCAATTACGCAAGCAGTTGCAAGCTGAAGTTCTCGCGTGTGGCGGTGTTGCCGCCCGCTCCGATGTTCTATGAAATGGTTATTCGATATGCTTCCCCCTGCATTTTCTCTCCCACAACGATACTTGTGCAACTCGGCAGTGTTCTGTTCGGCTCTGGTGTTTGCTCGACTCTGCGTGTTTCATTTCTTCGCTCTCGCACTTTGACCCGATCGAGAGAAACCCCACGGCAAGGCGGAAGACAGGGTTTTGCCATGGAAGCGAAGCACCCCAGGATGGCTAAGGCGGTAAACAATGGGTATGATAACACAATTTTGGCCCCGATTCGAGTTCATATCAAAGATTGGGAATCTGCTCAGGTGGTGGACTTCCTCGCCACATGCAATTACGGAAATCAAATTAACTTTACTGGTTGGTGAAGAACATGCTGGGTAACTTGGTCAAAGAGGTTTTGCGAACTAGACTACTGCTACTTCTTCCATCTTGGGTATCAAAAGGTCTCCTGGTGCAACTGGACGCCAAATTAGCTAGTCTTGATGCTAGTTTAGCTGGAGGTAAATATTCGTTGGAGAGGTGTTCCACAGGCGCCCCGCTCCGAACTACTCGAGGCCCGACATGGTTAGTGTAGCAGCAACTCTACCTGTCGGGACTTCAACGGTCACTCTCGTAGGCAACCCTTCCTCTGAGCCTCTTGCTTTATCCATTCCTAAAGATATGTTGGCTAGAGGGGAAGGGAGCTCAAAAGCCTTGATATCCACAACCTTAGGGAAGGCCATGCATGACTCGGGGGCTTCCTCGAGCCAGGCTCCACTGCTCTTCAACTTCACAGTGCCCTCCACAATATAAATGTTGCAGTACAAACGTGTTTGTACGACCACTAGGGAGGTTGCCATAAGCGGCAAAACATGGCACTTTTGATATTCTGATGCCTGGCACTTTTGGATATCCGGGTTGGTGGTTCCGCCAACCTAGACTACCAATGCCGATATATTTTCATTTATATGATATTAAAGATTAAAGTTTTGATTTTGATTTTTTATAATTTAAATATTTTTATACTAATTATTAGATTAACATAATTTAATATATTAAGTTTGTGCTTGCTTACCATCCACAAACGATCTTACTGGTAAATGCTAAGCTTATTAACTGACATACGAAACATAAGAAAGACTTAAAAAAAATAAAAAATATATATCGATGGAATAACTACATTGATCTTTATTTCATAATTTAAGTAAATGAAATCACATGTTTCCTAATATAAAATATAATAATTGGAAATAAAAATAAAATTGATTTATAATTAAAATAATTAAAATTTTAGATTTAGATTTTTAATTATATATTTATTATGATAAATAACATCGTATTAAAATTGGTTTTCTCAACCAAGTTTTCTCTGAAAGCTCTATCGTTCGGTGGCTATTGTATTCATTATTACTGATCATTGTACCAAACTGTTTACCAACCAAATATTGTCATGAGTTATCTTCTTCATCAACGATTGTACTCGTTGGGAACAATTAGAATTTAGAAAAAAGAAAAGGAAAAAATGGAATTTTGTTTTTTCGAAATGAGGGGTGGGTTAATTTGGGAACGCCTTCAATAAATCTTTTATAATACTTTGCTAAACTTGTGAATGATCTAACATTCGATATGTTTTAGTGTTTTAGGGGTTGGTTATTCATTAATGGCCTTGACTCGAGTCGGTCACTTAGAATAGGTGATTGCATATCCGCACGGAACGTAATTACCACAGAACATAATTATGGTTTTGAGGGTTTTAGTTTTTGATGAATGAACGTAACTGTTAATTCAAGATTGTCGATAGAACGTAATTTTTATGGCTGGATTGATCTGGTGAGATCGACGGTTCTTTTTTCAGTTTACTTTAGGTCAGAGATTTCAGGGTGTACTTGATCGGGTTATGGCTGTCTGTACCAATTTCCATGCGTGGCAGGTTGAATTGGATGTAGCGGAGCGGGGAGTTTTTATTTCTTTTTGATGCGTGGCGATTCGATTGATTGCCAGGAGTACTTTCTGACATCTTCGTGATATGCGCCAACTTTAGATCTGATCTCTCCATTATTGAGGACGAGAGAGACTGAATTGTTTGATTGCCAGGTGGATGGGGTCTGCCATAACCTGATCATTGCCGTAGATTTTTTATTGAGTCTTTATTTTTGTTTATTGAGTTTAAGCGTGCTTCGCTGGGATGTCCCTTCGGGCAATAAAGACTTTGGCCCGCACTCCACCAAAAGGGCGTCGAGTCATTACTCGGTCTCGGGCGGTGGCATCAAAATCAACTGATTTCGGTCGGAACTCATTTTTGCATGTGAGTGATGTTGTGGAAGCTATGGTGTTTTCTCCGGAGCTTTGTTTCGTTCTTGTGCCGAACCCCTATTTGGCGAAGATGCGAATGGTGGAAGCTCCGTTAATGTACAGCGATTTGGTTTCGATGGTTTCTGATGATGATAGTTCAGGGTAGCTTTCTTTATCTTATTGTGCTGCAGTTGCGGTTATGTCTCCACTGAAGTTGGTCCGTTCTCCATTATTTGTTCGACGGGTTTGCAATCGGTCTTAGGTGGAGGAAGTTCATTCTTGTGAACAGGGCCGGTCCTCTTTGCAATTTGTGGGCGTTGTTGTGGGAGTTATGGTGTTTTCTCCGGAGGATCGTTCCGTTCCTGTGTCGAATCCTTGTTTGGCGAAGAAGCAAATAGTTGATTCGGTGGATGATTCATTGTGTAGCAATTTGGGGCTGAAGGGTTCTGCTGGAGACTGTCCAGTTTTGGTCTCTACACAGACAGATGTTGATGTTTCGGTCATGCCTCAACAGGTATTTAACCCTGTTTTTTCTTCTGCTGATAATGAGTCGGTAGCTTTGTTAGTTGGTCGGGAGGGTTTTGATGAAGTAACACCTATGATCTCTCATCCTGAGTTTTCGCATTTGGCTGTAGGAAGTCCTTTGGGTTTGGAACCGGGCTTAGGGTTTGTTTGTGATACTCCAGATTTGGAGGATATTGATAAGGGTTTTTTGGCTGAGGATCTGAGCGAGGGTTTGGAGTCCAAGAAGGGTTTCGCTGGGTCCTCTTTTCATGGTTTTGACGGGGGTCGATGTGTATCTGCTCATGTGGAAGCCAGTGTGCATAGTCCTTCGATGGGTCTGTAATCTTTGCGCTTACCGTCTGTCCATAAGCGTAGTAAAAAGCATGTGCACAAAGTGGAAATCCCACTCTTGGTGGTTGGCGAGGATATTGCCTTGAATGATATAATGTTTACCAATGCAATGACGTTGGTAGGAAGATTTGGAGGTCGCAGAGTCTCACCTGATGGGGTAAAGAATTGGGTTCTTGGCACATGGAAGAATATCTCTTGTCTGGACATTTTTGTTCTACCTAGGGGATGGCTGGCTTTCAAATTCAAATTCGAGGCAGATGTTGCTTGTATTCTGGCAGGGGTTTGGAAATGGAACTTCTCTGGGTTGATACTCAAACGCTGGACTCCACTTTTTGATCTGAGGCATGAGAGGTTTGACTCGATGCCAATCTGGGTAAAACTTCCTAATTTACCTTTTTAGTTCTGGTCTTTGGAATTTTTCAAACTTATTGGAAATACCCTAGGGACTTTCATGGAAGCTGATTTATCCTTTATAGAGTCTGGGGAGAGTTTTGGTTTTATTGGACCTTTGGAATGGGCTAGCATCTGATATTGATATTAAGCATGGGGATACTGTTTTAAATCAATCTTTGGATTATGTAGGTATACCTTTTAAATGTAACAGATGTCAGAGTTATGGTCATTTGGTTTCTAATTGTCATTTCTCCTTGAAAAAGAATTATCATGATGAGATTAAAGCAAAATCTGTGTGGAGAGTCAAAAAACCTGTGGTTTTCGCTGATTTTGATGAGGTGGGGATTGATTCTGTGAGACCTAGGGATGAGGGTTTGGATATGGATAATACATGTAGTATTCTGAATCTTAAATCTCTTAGTTTACCTTATCAGGGTGCAACTGTTGGTAATTCTGACGAGGGCTTCATATCTATTTCTCCTTTAAGAAATCTGAGTTTCATTTCTCCTTTTAAACAATGTTTCAGTGAATCCGGTTATTTTCTTAGATCCTGTTCAAAATTTAATGGGAATTATCCTATTTCATCTAGTTTTGGAGTGGGCAGAGAGGTTTCGGGTTTCAGATCTTCTGGTCCACTGTTGAAGGAGAGTGAACAGTTTAATGTTAACGGGGCGCTTAGAGCAGTGTTAGCCCCTGCATTGGTTACATTATGATCTTGATGACCCTTAATTGTCGTGGTTTGGCTAGTAAACCAAAAAAACTAGCAGTTTGTAGACTTGTTGAAGATCAACATATCGATGTTTTATTTTTACAAGAATCTATGGGTAATGGAAACATGTTTGCGGATGAATTCGAATCTATGTTGAGGGGGTGGACATTTCTTTCCTTGGATGCTCAAGGTAAATCTGGAGGTCTCCTGTTAGGTTGTAGATCCAGATTTTTTCACCTTCAGAATGCTTGGGGTGTGGGATCAGGACTTTGTGCATCTTTGTTCTCTATTGAACTTAATTTGGATGTTTGTCTTGCTAATATCTACGGTCCTTACATTGACAGAGACATTAGAGGAAATTTGGGGTCTAAAATGGGCCTTATTAGAAAACGTGCCAAAATAAGTTTTTGTGAGTTGGAATTCAAGAACCAATAGAATTTCAATAAAATAAGTCAACCATAATGGTTGAATTGACATATTTGTCATTTAAAAAAACTACTTTTTTTGTTCATATTTTCGACATATCTCATTGTGTTTTTACTCAAATTTCGATCGGGAGAGCTCATTGGATGCGGAATTTGATTCTCCATCCAATGAGTACCCACTCTGCATACTTTTGATGGACCCTGCTACCCCAAAAACAAGAAATACCTGAAAAAACGTGATGATGATGTCATCATCACGTTTTTTCAGGTATTTCTTGTTTTTGGAGTAGCGAGGTCCGTCAAAAGTATGCAGTGTGGGTACTCGTTGGATGCGGAATCAAATTTCGCATCCAACGAGCTCTCCTAATCGAAATTTGAGTAAAAACACAAGGAGATATGTCGAAAATACAAACACAAAAAGTAGTTTTTTTCTTTCTTCCTCCAAAATTAATCAATATTATTTTATTATTTTAACTATTATTTTATTATTTTCCTTAGGAGGCCCATTTTAGACCCCAAAATTCCTCTAATGAGCCTTCTGGAATAATCTTTTGGATTTAGATTGTCTTAAATGTGAAAAATTAATCCTAGGAGGGGATTTAAATTTTTCCATGGGATTATCTGAGATCTGGGGCTTTAGAGCTAGATTGGATCCCCTTTCTGATTATTTTACAAAATCTTTGGACAACTATGGTCTTGTGAACATCGTACCTTCTGTTATGATTCCCACATGAACTAATAGAAGAGTTGGGGCTGAAAATATTAGTAAAAGACTTGAGAGGTTTCTTATATCAGCTGATATGCTTGATTTTGATTTTTTTTATAGTCAGTGGGTGGGAAGTGGGGGTGACTCTGATCATCATCCTGTTTTTCTTCAGATTCTGAATAGGGGATATAGTTGAAAAGCCCTTTCAAGTTCAATCCTCATTGGCTTGAAAATGATGATTTGGTTAAATCTTTGATAGAATCTTGGGTGGCTTATTCTGATAATCTTCATGATTCCCCAGCATCTCACTTTGCCACCAATCTTAAGAGAATTAAAGATGTTTCAATTGCTTGGTCTGTTAAGAAAAAGGAGAAGGAGTTCAAAGACTTAGTGGAAATTGAACTTTTGCTTACTGTTTTTTCTCATAAGTTTGGTTTTGGTCTCTCGTCGGATGAGGATAAGGCAGCTTTGATTGACTTGGAATCTTGAATGAGAAAAATCATTTTGGATAGAGAACAAGAAGCAAGACAGAAGAGTAGGGCAATTTGGTTTCTTTGTGGGGATGACAACACACCATTTTTCCATAAATATGCTAATCAAAGAAAAAATACAAATTCTATATGGAAGATTAAAGATGATAGGGGGAACATGGTGGAAGGTTTTGAAGACATTATTGGGGCTGTTGTTAGTCATTTTGAGACACTTTTCCAGGCTGATACAATCTTCATCTTACTGAACTTTTGAAAATCTTTGATTATTTTCCATCTTCCATTTCAATTGAGGAGAATTCTGAGCTTATGAAGCCTGTTACCTTGGAGGAGATAAAATCAATACTTTCTCGAAGCAAAAACAATAAGAGCCCTGGACCGAATGGGATTCCTGTAGAGGTTTATATGACTCTTTTTGATGTGATGGGATTGGATTTGTTAAGGGTTGTTGAGGATTCTAGGAAGAGTGGCAAAATTCTAGCAGTTTTTAACTCAACTTTTATTGTCCTGATACCAAAATCAGAATGCCCTAGTACTTTTGATGGGTACAGATCTATTTCATTATGTAATTTCAGCTACAAGATTATTGGAAAGATATTATCTACCAGGATTAAGAATGTATTGGGTAGATATATTTCTTATGAGCAGTATGGTTTTCTGCCTGGAAGGCAAATTCATGATGCAGTGGGTGCCATAGGAAGGCATTCACTCTATACATGTTAAAGGTTTAAAGTCTGTGGTTCTGAAAATTGATTTATCAAAAGCATATGATAGAGTCAGCTGGATTTATCTGCAGGTAATATTAACCAAAACGGGGTTTGGTGTACCATTCATTACTTGGGTTATGAGCAGTTTAACATCTGTTTCTTTCTTTGTCCTGATTAATGGTGTGGCTTCTAGTTTCTTTAGATCTAGACAAGGACTTAGACAAGGGTGTCCTCTTGCACCTTTGCTATTTCTTGTTGTGGCTGAAGGGTTGAGTAGGGCTCTTTTATCTGCAAAAAACAATGGTTTTTTCAGGGGCATCTCTTTTCGAAATAATATTTCTTTGACTCATGTTCTTTT
Organism: Pseudotsuga menziesii; assembly: GCA_001517045.1. Taxonomy (NCBI): domain Eukaryota; kingdom Viridiplantae; phylum Streptophyta; class Pinopsida; order Pinales; family Pinaceae; genus Pseudotsuga; species Pseudotsuga menziesii. The sequence continues at coordinate 121,957 of LPNX010092360.1, read as the reverse complement.
TGTTGATGACGTTGTTATGATCACTGATGGATTTGCTCAATCTTTATCTTTTTTGTATGAAATTTTGATGGATTTACTAAAGAGACTGGGATGATGATTAATGAGGATAAATCATCTTTCTATTACTCTAGGCTTGATGAAGCAGAGTTGATCTCTTTGCAAAATATTTTCTCATATACTGTTCTAAAAATTGACAGTGGTATGAAATACCTTGGTTTTTTATTTAAAACTTTGCAGATATTTGCTGAAAGACTGGGATTGGCTTATTGCAAAACCTGAGAACCACATAAAAAATTGGAGTTATAGATGGTTGTCCAGGGGTGGTAAGCTTGTTTTGATAAAATCTGTTCTTGAGGCTCTGCCTGTTTTCTGGATGCATTTTTGGATTCCTGTAGGGATTATTGAGAAAATCAGAAAACTCTGTTTTAAATTTTTATGGTCTGGTAATGGTGGATCTTCTTTCGGGTTGCCTTGTACTTCTTGGAAGGTTTTGGCAAATCCAAAATGTTTGGGTGGTTGGGGATTGAAAGTTCCTGCTCTTTTTGCTAAAGCACTTGCAGGTAAAAGTGTTTGGAATATAATTCATGGCTCAGGGTTGTGGGTACAGATTGTCACTCAGAAATATATCTAGCCTCTCACTATGCTGGATTGGATCAGAGAAAAGGATCAAAAGAAATAAGGTATATCCATTTGCTAGAAATCCGTGCTCTGGTCTTTTCATCTTATTGGTGATTTTCTAGTTTGGAAGATTGGGAATGGAGCTAACGTTTGTATTGGTATGGATCCTCGGGTAGGTTGTAAATGGCGCCAGTGCTTACCTTCGCACTTGATTGATATTCTGCACTCTACAGGTTATTTTTTTTTTAAAGATGTTTGGACATTGAATGTGTCTTACTTAATGGAATAGGGTTGGTTAAGCTCTGATGATCTAGGCCTAGTTGAGAATCTGGATATTAATGCTTGGAATGGTTACTTAACCATCCTAAAATCTAGTCATATCAGACTTAGAAATGAGGAGGATGTTCTTGTTTGGAATCAGGCTAAATCTGGTAAGTACTCCCCTAAAGTGGGATACATGCATCTGATTCTGGAACAACATGAGAAGGAAACTGCTTGGTGGTGGAATATGTTCTGGCATTTGAAGTGTCCCCTTAAGTCAAAGATTTTTTGTTGGTTTCTTTTTTCAGGGAAAGCCCTCACTTGGGATATTCTTAATAGTAGGGGATGGGAAGGAACTGGACGTTGCTACCTCTGCAAAAGTGATGTTGAAACAAATTTACATTTAGGGGTTGATTGCCCTTATACAAAATCTGTTTGGAAGGAGATTGAAGCCAAGTTAAATATTCAGAATCTTTGGGTTGGGGAAACAATTCTTACCTGTTTGAAGAATTGGGTCTTCAACACTGAGGTAAAAACAATCAGATCTTTGCCTATCATTGTATCTTGGTTTATATGGAAGTCTAGAAACCAGAGTTGTTTTGATAACTATACCACATCTCCTGCGCAGGTATCAGCATTTAGTTTGGGTTTGCTTTCATCTTATCCTCTGGATAATGTTGTTCTAAAGATTAGAATTATTACTGAGGAAGTTATTGACAAAACTAAAACTTGGGGTTTTTTTGATGGTTCAGCTTCTGGTAATCCACAAGTGTGCGGTGCTGGGGGTATACTTTTCCTTAAAGATGACCACTATTTCACTTTCAAAGCTGGGCTAGGGGTAGGGACAAACAACTTTGCTGAGTTATCTGCTTTGAAATTACTTTTAATCTTGGCTTTGGAAAAGCAAATTTCGAATATCCAGGTATTCGGTGACTCCTTGCTTGTCATAAACTGGATTTCTGGCAAATTCAGAATTCATAATGTGCAACTTGCTCAGTTACTACAAGAGGTCAACAGATTGTTTGATTTCTTTGAGTAGGCAGACTTTAAACATATTTATAGGGAAAGAAATACTTTGGCTGACAAGTTAGGAAATGATGGTGGGAAAGTTCAGCTTGGGTATTGGTTTATTTCTGAGTATCATGGGTCTGGAAGACATGATACCTTTCAGGTTTTTTAGTTCAATATGAACTTGGGGTCAAGAGAGAATTCTGGATGATACTTTTTTTTATCTTTGTTGTTGACTGAATGGAACTAAATGTTTTTTATCTTTTTATTAATACACAAGGTTGTAGTTTGATGACCTTTGTATGGAATTATTATGATGATTATTCTAGGTGGACATGTTGATTTCTGCATGGAACTAAGCTCGACAATCAATGGTTATGGCGATATTATTGGACAAATTCTAGTTTTTTGGTTAACATGGCGACTATCTGGTATAGTCTTGATGAAGTTTTATTTGGACAGGCTGTTTTGATGGCTGATAGAAGTATTATTATATGGAGATGACTTTTCTATGAATTTTTGGAGACTATTGATTAACATGTTGTTAATCTATTGTTTTAAGTAATTAAGACGTATTTTTTGACTTTGTATATTTTTTTTGAGCAGTTTGAAGATCAAATGGACACTTGTCTTTTTTGATAGTGGCTCATCTGCACAATATAATAAAAATTATGATTTTTTTCTATGGAAAAAGCTATTGTACTCGTTATTGTTCTGGTTACCTCGACAAAATCTTGTCATGAAGTTGTCAACAATAAGTTGTCTTGTTGAGTACTTAACTTTCTTTTCAATCTGCTCAAATAATTTTCGTTCTTAAAATAACCATGCTTTTCACTTATAATATGTGTATGCGCTTTCGCGTGATAATTGTTATTACATAGGTAAGTTTAACGAACTATGTTAATTTTTTGGGCTTTTTAATGAACTATATGGATAAATTTTTGGACTTTTCGTTGTAGTCATTGCTTATGAATGTAGGTATTTGAAAATTATGTATTTATTGCACCCAGAGAAGCGAGGTGCTCTTCAGTCCACTATGGGGGAGATCCTGTCATTTTAGTCACTTTACGCTATAGCCAACATAAATAAATAAAAATATTAAAAAATGAAAAATGAAAAATATAAATTACATATTACTTAATAAAAATATAAAAAAAGAATTAAATTAACATAGATCCATTTTAAATCCAAGTCTATCAAGCACCCATAGGGATCCAAAGGTAAAAAAATATACACCTCAAGAAATTGGATCCCTCTTTGTGCTTGATAGATCTGGGTTTAAAATAGATCTATGCTAGTTTTGGTTATTTTAATAATTAGATAGTTCAATGTGACTTACTTATGAGTTGATTATAATAGTTTTGATAGATAGCAAAATGTGAGGGGTATTATAAGATTGTAGTTTTTTAATGTATTTAAGTTGTTATTAATTATGGTTAAACTTTTGGATTTTTAGTTGTAGTTATTATGAATGTAGGTATTTGAAAATTATGTATTTATTTTAGTTATTTTAATAATAAGATGGTTCAATGTTACTTATGAGTTGATTATAATAGTTTTGGTAGCAAAATGTGAGGGGTATTATAAGATTGTATTTTTTTTTTAACAGGAACCTTGAAAGTATTATATTAATAAAAAAGTTGTAAGTAGCCAAATTTACAAAAATGGCAGATCTATATCCTGCAAAGTTCTAAAGAGACCAGAAATACTAAGAAATAAAAACTGATAAGAGACTCTTTTAGCGTACTTCTATGCCTAATAATGTTGCTAGATCCCGTGAAGGGGTATAACTGATAAAAGACTCCTAAAACAAGAAAACAAAAATACATTTTGTACCCTTTGGCTAGATGTGCTCCTTCTCCTTGCCCTTCTTATCTTTGACATGTTGTTCAATTGTAGCCTCCTCCATTGCATGAACTTTGTTCAGGTTGTCATGAATGTAGCTCCCCTAGTTCATGTCCACCAATTTTTTTTATGTCATCCTTCATGTGGCCAATGTTGCCCATTATCTCGAAGAGGTCGCGATGATTGTCTTTAATTCGTGAGTCATGACTATCAATCTGTCTAACCATCCATTCCATTATTTTGCTATTTTCTTCCGCAATTATTTTGATAATATCATACAACCAGATCATATTTTTTTTATGTCCTTGAGGGTGTTCTGAATATCTTCCAAAGTGGCTCCTCCTCTTGCCATATTTCCACTGTTCTTTTGCTCTGTCAAATTCACAACCCCAACACTGTTACGCTTGCCAACTGCAATGGGAGACTCTTCCCAAACCAACTCAAATCCAAGGTGATCGTGAACTCTGGTACCTACTTAGTCTGAACAAGCTTTGATAATGCCAGCAAAGGTATGCGGATTTCCAAACTGGATTTGACCTCGGTTTACTTTCAGGGCCTCACCTCCATAGTTCTTTCCCTCTATGTCTATTTTTTCCTTATCCTAATCTATTGAAGCTGAGACAGTCACTACACCTGCATACATAGACTCGATGCCATCATTCTCTTTGACATTAACCTTGCCAAATTCATTAGAGAGCTCTGCGGTTGAATGAGACGATGCATGGGGAGAAGAGGGCTTAAGGGGCTTCATCATGATTCGTGTGAGCCATTCCTTCATTGAATTATTGCATGTACCAACTTTTAATGTTGTCACATGGGTTNCATGGGGAGAAGAGGGCTTAAGGGGCTTCATCATGATTCGTGTGAGCCATTCCTTCATTGAATTATTGCATGTACCAACTTTTAATGTTGTCACATGGGCTTGGAGGATGAGGGAGCCCGCCGGTGACCAAGCTTGCTAGATGGAAGCCTTCCAGGGAGGAACGTGTCTCGTTCTGTTGCTGTCAGGTAGAGGGAGGAGGGCTCAGTCCCCAAACCGTGAATTTCCTATAGTTTTAATTAAAAAATGATTTTTCTTCTTGCTAGGAGAGGGTAAAAATACCATAGGGTCCTGACCAAACTTAACATTTGACTTGGGGTGCTCCTGGAGGCACTCGAATGTCCATTTCTTCATAAGGTACATAAAAAATCTTGGGTGGAGTTTCGTTTACCTTCGACATCCCCATTCCAAGATTAACTCTTTGATTTGCCAGCTTATTCACCTCAACGTTGTTGCCTCTCAGAATGTGAAAATAGGAGACTTGAGTTCCCCCAGAGAAATGTTGAATTCGCTTGTAGATTCTTTTGGATTTGATCATGCCTTTATTACTTTTGTTGTTCATTTTTTGGATTACCGGCTTCGATTCCCCAATGACTGTGATCTTTGTAATGCCGAGATGCTTAACCAGGTACATGCCATAGTATAGAGCAAGCCATTCAGCTTCGTTGTTGGTTTTATGACCTAGTCCCCAGGCATAAGTAATCACAATTTTCCCGCCATGATCAAAGATGATCCCACGCGCACCTGCCTCCCCAGAAATTGTATTTCTTATAATGTATTTATGTTGTTATTAATTATTAATGATATCATAATATGATTTATTTATTAAATAAATATGTTTATCTTTTTAATTTGAATGGTGAACTTAATTCTTCTCAAATTTCATAAAATTGTATCATTTTATGTATTTAATGTAACTATTAATGATTTTATAACATGCCTTATTTTTTAATATTAAAAACGTTTTTTTAGTTTGAATAGAAGACTTAGTTCCTCCCAAAATCCCACATCTCACTATTAGTATCAATTGGCATATGGATTCCAATAGTTCTACACTGAAAATATAAGTTGTATCATAAAACTCATCTCTTTTTGTATTTATATCATTATTAATGATATTATAACATGATATTTTTTCTATCCCACTAGGGAAATCTATTTCTATCTATTGGAATGTGGTTTAAATATTGTCACATGCCTCAATTTGCAAAACATTTTATGTTTTATGAAACATTATGTTATATTTTATTATAAAGTTTGAAATCAATGACCAAGTGGAGTCAAGGATAATTGAATGTAATTGCTGAATATTTTATTAATTAGTAAATGAAAGATGAGACAACAGCTTAAGGAAGCTATTAAATGAGTGTTTTAATGGTCACTTGGTGGAGTAGATTAGGTTGAGAGCAAATTGAAACTTGGCAGCATCCTCAAACTACTTCTAGCTGTTGCAGGGGAAAACTTCCCTATTTTTGTGGTCATGTTCCCCAAGAAAGTGGAACAAGAGCAACTGGCTCATTAAGTGAAAACTGACTCAAAAGACCCAGACATGCTAAGAAAACTTCCCATTGAAGACAGCTGAGGCTCCTCATTCTTGACTTGTGAACATTCTGAGTGAATGAAGTGCACAAGAAAATTCAATGGAGGGGACTAGTTGAAGTATGTTTTGAGTGAAAAATGTTGAAGACCTGAACTAGTGCAGCTATTCTAAGTTGAGTTCATACTGTTACATGCAGAACTGATTTAGTGCTGAACACTCAGTAGAATTGCAGAGGATTATTAAACTACATCTCTCACCCAGTACTTCTACCAGGTGGACCAGGAGACAAGCTCGGGGGTCCTGAGATTTGCAGTCCAACTTTTCTCCAGGAGTTGGTTGGGAGGAACAGGTTCCTTAAGGTGTTGTCACCTCTTCTACATTTCCAAGTTCTACATGGTTTATCTAGCTTTCTAATTGTTTATTTACATCTAGAAGGATTGAGAGGAAGTAATATTATTGTTATGCTTCTGTTCTATCTAGGGTTAGTTAAAAGAAATAATTTTACTGTGAAAAGATAGTTAAATGTTGGATTGGATAGATTAGGGTAAATGATTAGAAGAATTTCCAGTGTTATAAAGAATCGAATGATGTATGCATGAGGGTGAATCCACGGACCTGGGTAACACTTTTTGGCAAGGGCATTTCGGCAAAAACAAAAAAACGCACCTCGATCGAGGGCTTGTTAAGCCCTCGACCGAGATCTTAATATCTCGACTGAGGGCTTGTCAAGCCCTCGACCGAGGTATTGCGGGATTTACAAACCCTCGACCGGGGTATTTA
>LPNX010092360.1:80149-114922 GCA_001517045.1 Pseudotsuga menziesii | reverse complement strand
ATTGAATTACTCTACGTGGACACGAGCCACTTATTAGCTTCTTCAAATTTTTAAGGTCACACAGTTCATTAAATGCAAAAATTCACAGATTAAATGACATTGGAATATTTTTAAAAAAATATCACTATGAAGCCAACATAATATTCTACAATTTTTTTTTTTACTACAAGTCAAAATTCACATGGCATATATGCGTTTTGAGGGCTTCTATCTAGCACATGAGTAAAAAATCAGGTTTTCATCGCCAAATTTGGCCAAAAAGTGTTACCCATCTTCATGGAATCACCCATGAATGTGTTTTATTACCTTCTACAAGTTTCGTAAGAGTTATTCATATGTATGTTTTTCCTTTCTATTTTTAAGTGTGTTACTTAGACAGAGTAACGTTAAATAACATAAACAAATCTGTCTCTAGGAAAGATATATATATATATACTGAAATTAAATAAGCAGGTTAACTAAAGAAAACAATAAAATAGGGCTAAAATTTTATTAAGATAACTTCATCATTAAACTGAGTAAAATGAAATTAGAATTACATTATAATCAAATATTAACTATGTATTTAATCTAAGAGAAATTAGGGTTTATAAATAAAACCTATTTAAAGAAACTGTAAAATATAAATAACATTACCACCTCTTTTAATAACAGAGGGGTTATTCATTTCACCTATAAACAAATTAAAGCTTACATGCTTTATTTATATAACCATAAGCACCCTTCAATATGCTTACATGCTTTATTTAAATAACCATAAGCACCCTTCAATACATTTCAAACCAGGGAAATAGTAAAGATTCAGGAGGTATTATTCACTCCTTATTCTTCTATCAATTTACTGACAGTAATAATCAATTTATGTTCTAAAACCCACCGACTGAACATTTAGTTATATTTTTTTTAAACATAGTCAAAATAAACATCAATTTACAGTAATAAAAATCGTTTAGGATAATTTAAACAGATTCAAAGAAAAATAAGAACTGATAAGAATTTTACAGCTACTCTCATCTTCTTAAAACCACAATATATTTATATTATCAAAATATAAGAACAAACATTAAGCTTCGAGCTTATTTAAAATAGAAATAACATCTAAACCCTAGTACCACTGAATCATATCAGTTACGGCCCTATGGCCTTTTACAAACAGAGTCACGACTTAAAAGCCTATATAAAATAACATAACTGTAAACAAAACTATGAATGAGAAGGCCATAATTTCTCAAGTCTCGGCTATGAAAGCCCCAAGTCTCTAACACGAAATAGTCGCTAGGGCTTCAAATAAACTTAACCACATATCATAGTATCGGCCTCATGGCCTTCCAAAAAACAAATAGAGCATCATATAGCCACGGCCGAACAGTAAACCCAACAACCACGCAGGCAGTATCATCATAAACACCATACAACTAGTGCAGGAGAACCTCAGGTGAGACCGAGGCTTACCAGGATGAATTCCATCATGGAAGCCCTGTTGGTGGTGTCCATCAGCACAGAGCCATCATCTTGAGAGCCTACAAAATCAAACCCCAAATGTTAAATACATATAATTAATAAAATAACAATTACATATTGGTGCAGAAGAGTTATAAACATTTTCTTTCCTTACCGAAGAGAGAATGCACATTTGTTTTGGCGTTGTGAATAAACCCTAGCCACCTTTAAGGGTTCAACGAGCTTCAAGGAAGCACTGTTAGAATAAACGCGCAGTGTTCAAATTCGAATCCCAATCCACGACGAGGCAGAGTCAAGCCATACCAGAAAATGAGCAGTAGGACAGAGTACAAAACTCACACATTAGAACCGGCGGTGAAGACAACTGAACCCTAAAACACTCAAATCAACAGTCAAAACCACACTACGACAGCTTAAGCGTCGTGCTCACCTCCACTGCACTAGAGCTTGAAGGTTACACCTGTAGAGGCAAGGTAACGACAGGAGCGTCGTTTATAGAGCTAGGTAATGGTGACAAGGGAGTTCTTCCACAAAACGAAAGGTAGTGGCCAAATGTACCTCTACACATAGAAGAAAGATGATTTTTTGGCAAGGAGGCCTTCATACAATGGAGTGACAGTCAGGCCATGCAGCCATGAGCCTGCGGCTCCTCACACTACAGCATGGAAAACAAAATGAAGTAAAATGCAATTTAGGGTTTTAGGACAGTCTTATATTGCTTCCAAGGTCAACCAAAAACCTATCCAATGAACATCGACCACGTGGCTCATAAATTATTTGCAAGAGGTGGGTTTTATGATATAGTTTGAGACCAGTTGAAGTAGCCTGTAAACAATAGTGAATGATAAATAAAACTATGTTATAACCTTGTAATAATTTTCATTATCCTCATCATGGTTTTATGCTTGTTATATCCCTAACGAATAACATAGGGAGATAGTAGTTATACTAGGGTTTATGGTTTGATCTTTAATCTTTGAAATGGTTTAAGAAAAAAAACCTATGCAAGAATTTATTCAATGATAATTGCATACTATATAATACCTTGTAACGGACTTAGGAATATATAACAATTAAAAATCATATACTTGCAATCATAGAAAGATGCATAGCTAGAACTTTAGCCTAAGTATTAAAATTAGTATCATTTTAAGATACTAGTGTTTTTGTTTTTCATTAACACCTTATGAGATGAAGATTATACTAAGGTTAAAAGGGATAGTTTTGTTTAATAGAAAATAACCATTTCATCCTTACACAAAAAGCATTATTACTATAGTTTAGAAATATAGATTATTGCTTTTCTTGTTGGTAATTACCAGGTCAGTTAGTAAACTGTCTTTGCACTAGATTTTATCTCCAGGTGTGAATGACAACCATTTTACTTATGACTATATCCAGATTTAGGTTGTCTAAGTTTACCTAATTTGAACATTGATGAAATGAGTACCCTTGAATTACTAAGATTTTAGGTAATAAGGTGATAAAAGAACTTGATATATTAATTTCCATTCACTAGAATTACATATAGAACCTAAGTTGATAATAAATTGATGAAAATTAAATGAACAAGTTATAGCTACAGCGAAATGGAATAGTAACTAGACTATGATCTGTTTACTAACACTTATGTTTACCAGAAACTATTTACAACATAAATACACAGAACAACGATACCTCATTTATTGCTCAAAGCTGTAAAATAAATAAATTTACTAGCATTATATTTTATGCTAGTTGAGATAATAATCTCGATCTGGAAACTGGTGTCAAAACGTCTTACCTGTAAAGGACCTATAAAAGAAGCATCACTTCACTGCATTAGCTAAAAAGCTAAGTAAGCCTCAATCTCAACTGAAGATCCTACCTACTTTCATAAAACAGTAAAACAAACTTAGCACTAGTAATTAACAGATGTTTCAATTCCTGTTATTCCAAATCATAACTTGCTAAATCAAATGCTTAACAATGAATTATGAAAACAACAATAAGTAAGCAAAATTAGAGATTAACAAAAGAATCGGTTCTAGTTTAAAACTATTTAAGGTAACCGTAAACAATTAATTAATCTTAAGTAGTGACGACTGCAAACATTTTATGTTATATGAAAAATTTTAAATTTTTACGAATTTTTGGGAGTATTACAAATATACTATGGGGATTGAGCTCTAAATTCCAAAGATATCCTTACTCTTAAAAACATGGAAACATGGGTTAGTGATGAGAAACTCCCAAACTAAGCAAACACTACCATAATTACAAAAAATTAAGGTAAATAACATTGTGAACAATGATTGAATTAGTAATAGATAGTATTATAATTTAGACTCAATTGTTTTGAGAAAATTTCAACATTGGATGCATGAAAATTCATAACATCCAATAAACTCTTATCAATAAGTCTAATTTCTTATATTATGAATATGATAGAAGTAACATAAAATATTGTAATTAAAGATAAGTTGAGAATTTGGAGTACGAATACACCTTAAATTTATTGCATCGAGAGGAGCGGTGTTGTATGGAGGAGATATTGTCAGTATGGGGAAGATATTTACCAAAAATAAAAATTAATTAAAAAAATAGATGTCGTCTCATAAATTTTTTTAGGAAAAGTAATTTAAAAAATTTAGGTCGACCTAATAAAAAAGTAAAGTTTAAACCTCAATCTATCAAGAAAGAGAGATCAAATTTCTTGAGTTTAAGATTAAAAAAGGTTACACCTTAGAAAATTGGATCCCTCTCCGTGCTTGGTAGATCTAGTTTTAAAATGGATTTATGTTGGTACATAGGAGCATAAGCTTGAGTATGAAGATGTAAATGCTAAGATTCAACTTAAACAATTGCAACTAGACTAATTCTAATTATTTGTTCGGCATAAAAGTGGACATGTTATTTTTGGTGCATTTTATTTATTTTTTAAATAAAAATAACATTTTTTTAAAAGATAAAAAACATAGTTATCATATCCAATTGAATTAGGTCCATTGGGATGGAAATTTGAAAATTTGGTCTGTCTATTGAATTATTTGAGTTTGATTTGGTTTGGTTCAATTAACCTAGTAGTTGTTGTTCATTCAAAGACCCCATAGATGGTGGCGCATACACTCTACAAATGCAATGAATTGTGTTTCGTTTGTTAGGCCTTCCTTCCTTTCTTTCCTATTGATTGGCATTGCACCCAAAGGAGACACCGAGCTCACTCAGATGTGGAATTTCACATAATAGGTTTTGTTGCGTTGATAAGATAACGTGTTCTTGAATGCTCTTGAATAGAAATGGTATTACTTTCCCATCGAAGGAGAAGCCATACTTATTCTTAGAATTGGTCTTTCTTCCATTTCTATAGAAACCTTCTACTAATAGATAATTGATTTCATCGAGTGAAAGTATAAAATCTTATTATGGTTCAAGTTCCAATGTCATTCATTGGATACCCACATCTATCAGCAAGGGTCATAGAAGCAAAGATACAAGAAACCTCCTCACTTGTTTAATTAGCATCCAAACAAGCACCTAAAACATATCTATATTCAAATTAAGCTATAATCGAATGAGTTGGTTGATCCAACATAGGAAAAGGCAATGGAAAGGGCATCAAAGGCAACAAGACCTTTCTCACCTTAACACTTCACTTTTTAATCTTTATTGTACTTATGCTTGATGGGCCAAGCCGTGGCTTGTTTGTACTTATGATTGATTGGTTGGTGGTTCATGATCTTTTATATGTTTATCTCAATATATTCATTTGAGTGGAAAATTTCTGATACAAATTATTTAATCGTATTGAATTCGAATTTGTATTCAAATTTGAACTTGGTAACTATGATCAAATGACTTAAACGCATCCATTGTCAGATGTGGTTGAGTAAAGACAAACCTAACATGAACAACATTAATGAGTTTCCAAACCCAGTAAACTCGAATCTAGTACATCTACAAAGATGCCACATTAATTTAGGTGGCATTGATGCCACCTAAATAAATCTAGAGAATTGTCGATATTACTCATGCTTTCAATAGTTTGAAAGTTTTTATAGGAGTAAGTTTAACATTCTATGTTATGAATTGATATCTATCCAACTAATGATAGAAATTGTTGGAATTCTATATACAAGTTGTTGGAATTGTCTAAAGGGAGTAGCCAAGTGTTTGAGGGCTCTAAATCCATTTTTACAATAAACTAGCACAACCACAAGTAAAGTGGGTGGTAAATGTAGGCACAACCAACCCCTTAGTTTTGTAAAGATTGTTGGTTGTTAAACAAAGGCTAAAATATATAATTTTATATCCATTATTCATTTTAGATTTTTAGAGTTAATATAAGCACAAAACAAATACTATTTAATAAACAAAACAAAACAAAATTGATACGAAAAAACAAAAACAAATTGTTCCTCGTTTCTTTAACTACCCTTTAACTAAAGCTTACTTAAATTTTAATCAAGATGCATTTAAGCATAACAAGATACAACTACCATGAAATGAATCCCTCCTGTACACTTGTTACACTTGGGTTAATCTTGTTGATCTGCTCAAGCAAGTCCAAAAGATAATATTTAAATGCCTATCGGTATGCTTATTTAAATCTTAATCAAGATGCATTTAAGCATAACAAGATACAACTACCATGAAATGAATCTATGTTATGCACTTGTTACACTTGGTTTAATCTTGTTAGTCCACTCAAACAAGTCCAAAATCTGAAATAATATTTAAATGACTATCAACATAAAAACACAATTAGAAAAAAAAAAAATTATAAATTCATTAAAATATACTAAACAATAAAAAGAAAACCCTTTCCGTAATTACATTTACTAAGCAGATTGGGAAGTTTTATTAAAATGAAAACTTTTATCATATCTTTCCACGTTACCAAAAAAATACATCGTAATTATCGAGAATGATTCCCCGATAATATATGATAAGCACCCTGCCATGTCAATGGTACTTTAAAATGTGCTGGGAAAAGCACCTTTTAATTAAAATAATGCACTCTAGACCGACATTCAATCCATCCATGAGATGGCAGGGAAAATACCATGCTGAAACAAGTTTACGCAACCGTATATTTGATCAGCTCAAATTATAATATGAAGGAAAGGTCCATCATCCACTTTTTCGAGGAATGATCAGACGATACAATTTCACATAAATATGTATGCAATTATTTTTTCTCCCAGAAAAATGCTATATTTTATTCAAATACAAGTAAAGTAGACCGAAATACATCGAGGGACACCAAAGGACCCCGTAAATGGGCAATAGAAGAGCACATAGACAGACAAGGGGCCATATGTACGCAATTTATTAAGGAAAGAAATCTCGGCAAATTGTCAAATAAATAGATATGGCGTTGACACCTGTCAATTTGATAAGGAAAAAACAATAGGTACCTTTGGCGCCATGTGAATATAATTTTCTTAAAGCCTGAATTGAACCTTATGTATCTTACCGAACTTTTGCGTTTCCCGACGCGAAGGAGGTGTGGTTGAATTTATCTCTCTCCGCTTGGAAAACTCAAAACTCTTTCTTTACAGGTAAAGGAAAGTTATACTTTTAATTATGAAAGTATTATACAAATAGACAGAAATGATCGAGACAAGCAACTCCAGTTCATCACAACATGAATGACAAAAACAAAACAAAAAACAAAAACAACCTAGCAAAAAGGAGTTAATTATGAAAATATAAATTTTTGAGTTTTCCTCAAGTCAAGTTCATCACCACATGAATGACAAAAAAAAACAACCTAGCAAAACGGGGTTAATTATGAAAGTATAATTTTTTGAGTTTTGAGAGGAAAACTCAAACACTATATAGAGTCGCAGTCCATAAATAATGCGAAGGCGATTGACCAATGCCGGGCAATGTCAAACACCGAAGGTGAGGATCCTCGAGCGCTGTACAGTTGCAGAGGGACTCAGTTGCGGAGCATTCGGCTATCTCGATTCCATTCGCTAAATTCGACTCTCTAACTCGTTTTTCTTGGGTCGCGTGGACGGATTCTTGCTTCTTACAGGTATTTTAACTTACGTCAGGCTTAAAATTTGGGATATTTATGGTTTTCTATTTTCTTTGGCCTGAACTGTACAATTTTGCCTCCACGGGGCTGATCATTGCACTGGTCGTTGTGGATAGTTTAGGCGAAGTCTTCTTTGAATGTTTTGGCTCGGAATTGGTGTATTTTCTTAGAATAGAGTGGAAGCTAAGCTAGAATTTTCTTAGAATAGAGTGGAAACTACAATGTGTGAAGCTATTCTGGGGTTCCACTTTATAGATTTAGTTGGATACCCAGCAATTTAAAAAAAAATAGTCGAAGCTGTAGTATATAATGTATTCAAGTCTCAAACTATGTGTGTGTAAATTTTGTTGTTTGAGAACGAGTAGATCGTCTCTGGTCAATTTAAAGCGAGCCTGGCATCTTCCGGTGTACATCGGCGTTGCCTTGTTAAACTCCAAGCTGTTACGTGATGCTGTTTTGTGTCTGTGAGTGTAAATTTTGTTGTTTGAGAATGAATAGATCGTCTCTGGTTGGTTTAAAGCGAGCCTGGCATCTTCCGGTGTACATCGGCGTTGCCTTGTTAAACTCCAAGCTGTTACGCGATGCAGTTTTGTTAAACTCCAAGCTGTTACGCGATGCAGTTTTGTGTCTGTTAGTGTAAATTTTGTTGTTTGAGAATGAATAGATCGTCTCTGGTCGGTTTAAAGCGAGCCTGGCATCTTCCGGGATACATCGGCGTTGCCTTGTTAAACTCAAAGCTGTTACGCGATGCTGTTTTGTGTCTCTTAATTTCCGCTAGGTGTTGAAGATCGCCCAATTTTTAATGAGTGGTTTTCATACATTGAATAGTTGATATCTTTTAAAGCATTGGAAGTCATATCATTAACCAAACCGTTGTGTTAAGCTAGTTTTAATATAAATAAGAGCAATCCCATATATCTTCGCTTCCGTTCCATAGGTACTTTGATTTAAATAAACTAACCAGAAGTAAGGTAGAGCAAATGGTTTGATCAATGTGAGATATTCTGAAATATGATTAAAGAAACTCTGCTGATGAGTTCTTGGAGGCATTTTTAATACTATTCTGGAGGTTCACTTCTCTGCTCTGGAGAGTTGGAGGGAGCCGTCTATTGGATCAACCATGTCCTGGAATCCTGTAAACAACAATTCTTTCATCTCATCTAGTTGTCATTCAAACTGTAATCTTGAGACTTGTAAAATTCAGAAAGACTTTAAACCTTCTCCTAAACCAAATGCGATGGCTTAACAAGCGCCAATCTCATCTTCACATGTTGTTATTATCAACTTAGCAAACTTCATATAGAAAAGTCATTTTACAGGTACGTAGAAGATCTCTTATACAAGAAAATAAAATTTGTCGCTCTCGATTCATATGTCAACTAGACCGACAGATGACGCGTCCCTCAACTTGAAAATAAAGAATAGCTTAGCGCACGAGTGCCAGTTGTACACAACCTGCGCTGGAGGGCCTACTCCGAGAAGCAAGTTATTTTTACTGAACACAGAGAGGCCAGGTGTTCACACAGTTGGCAAAAGTAATAACGGCACTTACTTATCTTAGTCACGATTCGAACCCACGGCCTCGCCCTTTCAGCATTCCTTTCCCCGTTACCTCCCCATCAGAAGCCCGCCGACGGAAGCTATAGATTTATGGTGGCAGAAGTCCTCCACTCCCAGTCCCTACCACAAATAGGCTTGGAGAATCGAGGACGCGCAAAATATTCATGGTAGTTGAAACGTAATATCCTTGGCCATTGATAACAATTGGAAGGCTCTCGTTGTCAGATTTGAATGCGTCACATTGCACCACAAAGAATTTTTTAAGACTAGAAAAGATTTATAAGAGAGACTCGCAGCTTTAAATTTCGTGGATTGCGTCAAGATCTCTGCCGGTAAGAGTTCGACTTCCGTCTGTCTGTGTTTTGAACTTGTTCTAGCAATTTTGAGCCATAAATTTGATTCGCGGACTCGTTTTTCCTCCGTCGCCTGGACGGGTTAGTGCTTCTTGCAGTTATTTTCATCACGTTAAGCTTAAATTTTCGAACATTAAAGGTCTTTTATGTTCTTTTTAGGCTGAATTGTAAAATCCTTACACCGTTTGTTGTGGATCGTTTCGGCTAACTGTTGTGTAAAAGTTGTCTATGAAGTTGGTATTAAGGTCATTTAACCTTAATACCAAGGAAATTTGAAGAATATAGCGGAACTTGTAATTTATGAAGTTATTCTGGTTTCCGGGGGTTCGTGGAATGAGTTATATGCCGAGCCCTTTTACTTGTAAGACTAGTGTATTCAAAATTTCAAACGATCTGAAAGCCAATTTGTTGTTTGACAACAAGCAAAGAGTCTCTGCTTGGAAATAAATACAATCAATAAATATAACAATGTATAATTGATTCTGATAGTTTGCTCTTTCCATAGGCAGGTAAACAAATGTGATTTTAAATTATTTAAACTCCAAGCAGTGAGAGGATGCTGTTCTGTGTCTCTTAATTTCCGCCCGGTGACAACATCGCCTAAATACTTCGTGTGGGTCTTGCGCTCACTTTATTCGACTGTTAATATCTTCTCGACGGCCTTATATGAAGTTTGCTGTGTCGAGCTACATCTTAATTTATAATACCAATCCCATACTAATCTCGGCTTCAATGCCATAGGCTCCTGCTGTCTTTAAATGAATTTGAGACTGGCCACTTGAAGGAATTAACTTGCTTTCTGGTCGCTGTTACATACAAGAGGGTTATATGCCCTTTCGCTGCAGTGCGCACTGCAACTGTGGTTTCCACGGCTACCGATTGCTCATTCAATTCGTGCAATGATGTATATCCTTAGGATTTAGAAACTTTGAAGGATTACTGATCCTGTTTACAGCTAAGAACTTGTGCATCTTCCTCAATCAGCCATGATCATTGTTCATGGAATAAGTTAAATTTTTGGCCACAATCTTGTTGAAATTGTTCAAATGGTAGTTTCACTATCTTGTTGAAATTGTTTAAATGGTAGTTTTCAGTGATTAGAATTGTATAATTACATAATTACATAATTACTAATAAAAAAAGCTAAATTCATTTCTACAATTAAAATTGTAATTTCAACATTAAAAATCTCATTTTAACAACAAATCATATTGCGAAATTCCCACCCAACTTGCCAAATAAAAGTGCAAATGGTCTAAAGTTTACAGCTAGGAGGAGGGTGACTTGATGCAAAATGAAATATATTTTACAACACATCTTCAGCCAGGCTAAAGGTGTTGTCAAAGTTTACAGCTAGGTGAGAGATGTCAAGTACCGGGTGGTTAGTGCTAATAAGAATATGTTTCCGACACCACATTAGGCTAAAAGTATTGTCAAAGTTTACCCGACACCACATTAGGCTAAAAGTATTGTCAAAGTTTACAGCAAGGTGAGAGATGTCAAGTACGGGATGCTTGTTGCTCATAAGAACAGTTTAAATTTTGGAACGACACATACGATTATCAAAGCTTCTCACCTCTCGTGTTTTTGGATATTTGTTGTGAGGGTGGTTAATGACAATATACATGGTTTTTTTATGATCAATATATAAGGGGTAGTAAATTAAAGTTATAACAGAATAGTGTTTTCATAGGGTGAGTATGCTTGGGCTCAATTATTTCCGTAGAATATTTATGACTGTACCATGATCTTTTATTAAAATGATCTCAAGTATTTATAAAAAATTATGATATATTTTATAATTTTATTTTAATAAAAACAATTAATATAATATAATTAATTAACATTATTATTAACATACTAATTAAAAACATATACTTTGTATCTAAGGTCTTGAAATGAGGACGTTTATCAACATAATTAATTTTTTATTTACTAAAAAAATCTGAGTATACTATGATTATTTATGAGACTCTTTGTTCCTTATTAGTCCCTTCCCTCGTTCCTTATTAGTCCCTGCCTTCGGGCTGGCAAGGACTCTTGTTTGCTTGATGTCCACCTCTTTCACTGAACACGTTGTATGCAACAACAATTAAATTCACTTTGAAATAAATTTTATTATAAAGTTACTTTTTTCTATTTTATATTATCAATGTAGAAAATTATAAAAAATTATATTAGGATAACTTTATTTATTGTTTTTGTATTTAGTTTATATGATTAGTTGTGAGCTCTATATCTTTACATGGATAGGTGTTTATATTTTAGAATTTGAGGTGAGTTAACATCTATGTTTTTTTTTGTAAATTGAATAAGCATGAGACAAATGTATTTTCTAGATGGGAATAAGCAATTATAAAAAATATATATATATATATAAAAAATAACTGATAAGTGATGTATAAATGACTGATAACATGAGGAGTAATTAATGACAAAAAACCTATTTAAGTACAGAAAACATAAACAACTAATGATTACAGCTATGCATATAATATATAAAGTAACCAATAACTTATTTATAACTTAATTTGTAACCTATTAATATACTAATATATTAAATATTCTTTAACACTCTAATAAAAAAATTAAAAAATTGTTTACACAAAAGAACTTGTTAGTTAACCACTATTGAAGATAAACGTTGACTTGCAGATTAAATTTTACACGTAATAGATGGAGTTATCTGAATAATTTTCCAAAGTGGCTACAGGATTTGCAATGTCAAACACAACAAACAATGGTCATAGGGACTTTTTTTTCAGAAGAAAAAATCATGTCCTCAATATTCATTAACGAATCAAAGGGAATCTGATGTGCCATCCCAATGAATGGGTTACAATCAAGAAGGTGGATCATAAAGAAACATATTTCTGTTACATCACGAAGGAGTCACAACTCAACAAGGTTGCAAGGGGGGACATGTACATATCCAACAATATAGATTCCCATCAGTAAAAACTGTCACTCAAACCATATCTACCATGAACAAAGGAGTGCAGAACGAACAGTCTGAAAGAGACTGCTCCAAAACATCAAAATGGGGTGCAAGAATAATACGGAGTACATGCTCCAACACTGGGCTCAAAAGAGCTTGAAACTATCATGAGAGGCCAAAAGACCTTCAATAAATCCAGAGTAACTACCTGATCCCGGAGCCAAAGAAAGAGATTTTTTAGAAAGGCAATCTGCATGCTGATTGTATTCACGATAGATATGGCAGAAAGACAGCTCTAGAAAGCAAGAGCAGAGCTTTCTAGTGTCCCTACACCAATGATGGAGATCCGACGGTGAAAGGGAGGCTGTACCCTTTGCCCAATTAATAATGACTAAAGAGTCACCAAATATCCTGAGCTTGGGTATCCCCATCATTTGGATTGTATGCAGAAGGGCCCAGAGCCCAATCAGTTCTGCTTTTGTGTTGGTGCATGGACATGCCCCCAATGCAAACTCGAAGGAATGTGACTCGTTCAAAAACAAACAAAATCCAACTCTTCCAACATTCTTTGCAAATGCCCCATCAAAGAATCCACAGGGATAGTTAAGTACAGGACCCGGGCCCAAGGTTCTTTTTTTTTTACCTTAATGACAGATGGACAATACATCTGAGAGAGATATGCAATTTGGTGGATTAGGCTGATGACAGGCACTTTTTTCCCTTCAAATATAAAGATGTTTCTCGCTTTCCAAATAGTCCACATGGCGAGATAAGGGAGATAGCAGTAAGCTGAGTGTTTTGTGAAACTGTCAGTCCACTTTTCCAAAAACGAGCAGATATCAACAAACTAGAAGGAAGGAGTGATATGGTATTGTTCCTTCAGGATAGAGAGCACATTTTTCCAAACAGAGCAATGAAAAAATAGATGGTGAACACTATCAACATCCTTACTACATAGTGCACAAATTCCAGGTCGAGTCCAGCCTCTCTTCTGGAGATTATCCCAAGTAAGTAGTTTGTTCATCAAAGCCAGCCATATAAAACAACTAATTTTCCTAGGAAGAGCACCAGTCCAAATATGTGTAAGTAATCTTCTGCCAGCCGGGGGAGAAGAATTTGCTACAATGCTGTCATAAACCAATTTTGCCGATACAGAGCCATCGAACTTGTTATATGCCCAAATCAGAGAATCAGACCGTGAATTGAGGCAAATACCACCAATTTCCAAACTTCTTGTGAAGGTGTCCCATGCAAGTTTCCAATCCCCAACAACACAGAGATCCTCGGTCGAGTACCAATACTGTGATCTCGAAAGGGTATTTCGAGCCTGTGAGAGAGTGACAATGTCCAGATCCTCTAAGAACTCTCGAAACCCGGCAGGTAATGTGATCGTGTCAGAAATACCAATAATAAGATCTATGCCTATATGCACGTTCTTACCATTGCCCACTTGACAGGAAAGACTTCTACCAAGCCACGGGAGGGTTAGTAGGAACCCCTTCCAAAATACAGAAACACCATGTAAACTGAAATGCTTACCTTTGAGCCAAGACACTACTGTGTGCTTCTTCAAATATTTACAAATAATAACTTGATGCCATAATCCCTCATTCTGAAGAACTAACCATAGATTTTTTAATCTGAGTGCAATGCTGAACCAATACAAATTCTTAATGCCCCATCCCCCATTCTCTTTCGTCCAGGAGAGGTACTTCCATTTGGACAGATGATATCGGTGTTTGTTGCCAAAGGATCCTCATAAAAAAGCAAATGCTAGACTTCTGAGTTTATTCAGTACAGATACCGCTATGGGAGCAAGGCCAAACCAATAGACCAGGATACTAGACAACACTGCTTGTACAAGGATTAAACGGCCACCAAGTGAGAGAAGCTTATGTGCCCAGTGAAAGACTTTGCTTTCGAATTTCTGAATCAGCCAATTCCAGTCACTAACCTTATACCCCAGAGGCTTGAGATAATAGCCAAGATACTTAAAACCAGTGGCAATAGGCTCCATTTTATAGGGCAGAGCTCAAGCAATGTCAGAGCGGATATCAAAATCCACGTTATTGTAGAGAAAACAAGATTTGTCCATACTAATGCTCATCCCAGAAGCCTTGCAGAATGTGCTCAATATAACATCAAATGCCATCCACTCAGATAAGGTGCCAGAGCCTAGCAGGATCACATCATCCACAAAGAGGAGATGTGTGAGAGCAAGTGAAGAAGAGATTTTAATACCTTTAATGAGACCGTGATCCCTTGCATCAGCAATCAAGAGGCCGAGCCATTCAATAACAAGAATAAAGAGCAAGGGAGATAGGGGCAGCCCTGTCTGATGCCTCTAGAGGCAGCAAAGAACTTCAAGGGCGTACCATTGATAAGTACTGCAAAATTAGTTGAAGTAAGGCATCCCATTATCCAGTTTACAGCCGGAAGAGGTACCCCAATCTAAATAAGTATGAGTCGAATGTAGGACCAGTTTACACGATCAAAATCCTTCACCAAGTCCAATTTGAGGATGAGAGCACAAGTATTTTTGGTTTTCACAGTGTGGAGAGTTTCCTGTACAATACCAATAGGTTCCACAATCTGGTGATTTTTCAGAAAACCATATTGTTCTATGGATATATGGGAGTCCAAGAAAGTCTTAAGCTTCACAGCAATAACCTTCGAAATCAAATTGTATAACAGATTGCACAAGGAGATAGGCCTAAAATCTGCGAAGGTTAAAGGCTTTTCCTTCTTAGGGATTAAAGCAAGGAATGTAGAGTTTAGGGAGGGAGGAATGCAGCCCGAAACCCTGGCACAATCCACAGCAGACAGTAATTCTTCACCCAACAAATCAAAGAAGTGTAGATAAAATTTGACAGGCCAGCCATCGAGGCCTGGGCTCCTATCTTTTTTGAAAGAGTGTAAGGCACTCTCAACTTCAGGCATAGTAACACGTTGAGTGAGACAAGGTGCATCTACCTGAGAGATCATATTGGGGTAGAGTAATACAACCCTGAGTTGTTCCATTAAGCAGGTCTAGCTGTCATCTCTAAAGATATTAGCAAAATGACTCTGTCCAAGATCCTTTAGTGCAGCTTCATCCTCAATGCAGTGTCCCTCCTCATCCATAAGGGAATAGATAGAATTTTGACTCCTTCTTCCAGATGCCAAGGCATGAAAATTCTTGGTGTTTGAATCTCCATACAGTGCCCACTTAGCACGACTTTTGAGCTGCCAAGTCAAAAGGAAGTGTTCCAACAACTTCTTTTTTTCGGATCTGAGTTGAGACAGGGACAATTGTTCCTCATGAGAGAGAATACCAAAGGAAGAGCTAGAGAGGAGGGTACTTATATCCTTATCCAACCTGTGAGACTCAGACTCCATGATAGTGCCTTTTTCCTTGATCCAGTCCCTTACATCCTTCTTAAGGGTACGAAGTTTGTGGGCAAGGAGATCCAAATCAATACTAGAAGAAGAAGGAGACAATCTAGGCCATCTGTTGGTGACCCAGGATATGAAATTCGGATCCTTAAGCCATGATCTGTCGAATTTAAATGGATAATTACAAGACCCTAACGATTTATTCCATTCAAAGCAGATAGGGTAGTGAACAGAAATATCAAAATGGTGAGTCCACACTCGGTGAATTAAGAGTGAAGGGATAAAAGAAGGTGCTATGAAGAATCTGTCAAGTCTTTTGCTGATCCCTTCATCACCAACCCTGCCATTCCTCCATGTGGGGCCAGCATTGGGTGGGGAAATATCAATAAGTCCCACGAAATCAAAAAGGAGCTTGAAATGAGAAGTAAGAGGGTCTAAGACAGCCCTCTTGCCCCAGGTCTCAGAAGCATTCATGGTCAAGTTAAGGTCCCCTCCCAAAATTAGGTTAGGAGAATTACGAAGTCCTCCCCTGAGAACCTTTTCCCAGAAAATATCCCTATCCCGATAAGGACCATAGCAGTTGAGAATGTCTAAAGGGGTATTCATACCACGGAAATCATCCTTCACAAGGATACTAGCAACTGTTTCAAAAGCATGACATCTGACCCTATGAGGATCCCATGCTGTCAATAACCCACCCGAGAGGCCAGAAGCACTTATGGCGCAGAATTCCCAGTTGGGAATGAGCTTAGAGAAAGCATGAAGAGCAAGGAAAGTGCTGCACATGGTCTCTTGTAGGAGAATCATGTCCGGACGAATCGAAAGGAAAAGTGAATAGAGGCTGCATTGTTTGGTCTTTCCTCCCAGACCTCTGGCATTAAGGGAAAGGATCAACATTAAGGAACAGGTGGGAGGGGAGGAGATGCTCTAAGTCCCCGTGGAGTAAACCCTCTTGCAGCATCTTTGATGCGAACTGAGAGAGGGATATAAGGAGGAGAGGCAGTGGAGAGGTCCCCTATCTAACCCTTCTTTTCCTTCTTTTTTTTCCTAACAGTCACATTCTCAAATCGGATGGAGTTAAGGTGGAGTGTAGACGGGGAGGAAGGAGTAGTTGCTGTGAAAATCAACAACGACTTATGTAGGGAAGGATCTGAGAAAGATGGGGAGGATAATGGACTGCGAGGAGAGGGGGGAAGAGGGGGAGAAGAGGTGGTAGATGGGAGTGGAGGAAAGTCCACTTGAGAAGAAAGTGGAGGCACCGAAGGGTTAGGGGTGGCATTAGAAGGAAAACGATGAATTGGTACAGGAGAGCCAACTAAAGAGGGTTCAAGAGAGGAGACTAAAGGAGAGGTCTCCACCGGGACCAGGTCAAGAGTAACGATAGAATGTTCCAAAGGGTTTAGGGTGGCTGAGGAAGGGGAACTAAGTATAGGTTCCAGAGAGCCAATGAAGGAGGGTTCAACAGGGGAGACCATATGGGATGTCTCCAACGAGGCCAAAACAGGGGTGCTAGCAGCAATAGGAGCCTTTTCCAATACATCAATAGCTTCAAGCATTGAATCCGAGACATCATCGAAGAGAGATAGAGACTGAGAATAAATATCTTTTTTTGAATGCTCCAGTGGGAAGGATTCATTAAGTGCTTTGGTCATAGGGGTACCTTCCAGGCTGGGGCCAGATAGTACATTCATGAGTGAGGGACAAGTTCGTTGGATATGTTCGGTGTCGCGACATCTACTGCAGCGGAAGGGTACGTGAATATAGTCGAGTTTCTGCACCAGAATTCGTTCCTTATAGAGAATCTCCACCTCGGCAGGTAGACCAAGAGAGACGTCCATCTCAACTAAAACCCGAGCCATTCTTTTATCAAAGGAAAGGTGGAAGTCCTCATCAACATCAACTAACCTACCTATCGTATTAGCAATGCCTTCGAGAATATTCAAATTCCAAAATGGAAGGGGTAGAAGCAAAACCCAAAGATGGCGCTTCAATACCCGTTCCCTAAGAGGGTCGAAGTGAGAATGCCAATGCCCCAGAACCAGCAACCCGGAACCAATACGCCAAATCTTATCCAGAATGAGAGTAGCATGAGCAGCATCCAAAAATACAAAGACAATCCAGTCGTTTGATAGAAAACTGATAGCAGGTATATAAGTCAGGAGCAGCTTCCAGACTTCAGAAGCCCAATCTATCTAGGCCTTTTTTCCCAGTTGACAGTATTCTAAATGCCCAACCAGAGGTCGTGAGCATAGGGAGGACACACGGTCCATAAATATATCATGGCCAAGGACATAGCGAAACCTACCATTGTGGGTTTTAATATTCTTTGCATGTCTCTTATGATGGAAGCAGGAGGAGGCCCCAATGTCGTCCATAAGGGGAGCCTACAAAGTCAACCCCGAGCGTGTACCCAGTGACAACCCACCACCACAAACCCCCCACCGATGGAAAGGAAACGGACAGAAAACCCAACGAAATCCCAGAAACCCTGAACCGGTAACATACTTGGCTCGAAACCACCGAGAAACCCGGAAACAGTACCAAGCATACCAGCCAAAGTCAAAACCCCTGAAAAGGGAAAACCCCACTAGACAGAAAGGATGGTTCGATCAGGGAGACCATCAGTCTGACAAGAAACCCAACAGAAAACTGGAGTGAAAGTACTATAACCCTTATAATCCGGGATAAAAATTCGGGGCAGGTGAAACCGACAGAAAACCAGAGAATAAGGAAAACCCTAGTATTCCGGGAGAAATCGAGGGGTTAGTAGAATTCAACCCTGCTCATGCTGATGGGAAAAAGGAAATCAGGTGCACACACAACGTAAAATACCATGCAAGGTTGATAGACCCAGAAAGACAAAAAATCCCAAAACATAGACAAAAACCCATAATCACAGAGGCAACTGAAAGAAACGATATCCTTCCCACTTTTTAATTTGGTTGGTACTAGTCCCCCTGTTAAGGGGAGGAACTCCAAAAAGTCACCTACTGTGGGAAGGCAAAAACCAAGAGGAACCCAAAAACCAATGGAGCACAAGGATGGCAGAGAAAGGGAATGACAGAAACCAGGGCAAGAGCCAGGAAACCAAACAAAAGAACCGGGGGAGAAGGTCCAGGCCAGCCAAAGGCAACGAGTAGCTTAAGGATAAGGCCGCCATGGCAGAGTCCACCATTCATGCAGAGCGAGCACCATCATTCCTCATCTCTAAGTTTACTTTGGTTCTTCAATTTCCCACATAACATATAAAGATTGTGGTCATAGGGATTTGTGAAACACTTGTAAACAAATCCTTTTCCCATCCGCTCCAAACATGCACGCCATAGTGACAATGAAACCGCTTAATAAGCTTTACATTTATTATTGATTAGCAGTAATTGCAATTTAACATAGGGTAGATAAAGATCAATGCACTAACTCAACAAGGTAGCACGAAATAGTATTTTACTGCAACTTAGTTTTCTAGAGAAAAAGTTTTGTGACTACCATGTATATGTATGGTCAAGAGGAAATAGGAAATAGGAATGTCAACAACCCACATGTCGAATGTGTGGAAGTTTTTGGTGAAGCAAACACACAAGATAAAGTTCCCAAGTTCCCGATTTTAGAGGGTAAAAGTTCCGAGTAAATTCCCAACCATCTGAAACTATTCCCGCTAGATTTAAAAAGTTTCCTACAAATTCCCAAATTCTCTGAAACGTCGAAACTTCAAAAACAAGTTTCCTAAAAACCAAAAACGATTCAGTACTACATAGATAATAACTCTATTAACGCCTAACGACAAGGATGCTTTCTATCCAGATATAATCGCATGGACATATATCTGCCACAAGTACTTTGCTATAACAACAAAAATAGACCCACCATTCCTATACTTTGGATCGATGGGTAGTGAATGGCCAAACTTTGGTGTATTGGATAGGAAACAAAGTAGCTCCAACACCTTGAACAACCACCTTATTGTGCTCATCATCTATTCCTTGCTATTTTCTTTACCACAGTAGCTCCTATATGAACGATTTCACGATTCCACTGGGCAAGAAACCCAACCAAAGAATAACGACTTTCTTTAAGAGGGATGTGGATTGTATTTATTTTCTCCTTTGATTCTTTTCGTTTAATACGCTTATTATCCAACGATGTGACATCCTTATTCTAGATGAAGAAACGTGTGGCACATTATTATTGAGGAAGGAAGGTTTGATACACTTTAAAAGGATTTATTAGGCATCAAGGTGAGTTATATAAGTTTGCTAGCTATAAGGAGTTTATTTATCAATGTAATACTAGAAGTTAGTTGTTAAGATTCTCTTAACTTTGATTTAACCAAATCTCTCCTCTTTGTATTCTTTACATATCTAATTAGGAAATCCAAAAACACCTCTTTGTATTACTTAACTTATCTAATTAAGAAATCCAAAAACACAAAAATGTATATTGACCCATCAATTTTGTAATCTTATTAGTTCTCATTTCTCACATATAAAATTGATTTTTTTAGATTATTCTATTTCATTTACTAGGCTAAACCATACTGAGACAACGCTTAACCTTATATAGATTATTGCAACCCTACTCAACTTTAATTTCATTAATAAGTGAATAGTGTAAATCATACCAACACAATCTGGGGAAAGTGTTGGTTTTCATACTCAAAGAGTACATTGTATAAAGTATATACAATTGTCAAATCATATTTATTTATTATGTCATAAGAATTATTTTTCTAATAGAAAATGTTTTTAAATGGTAATATTATTGGTAGAAAAGACATTTTTAGGTGCAACAAATTATACATTTACATTGCAATGTAAAAATTGAATGAGTAGCTAGGCATACCAAGACATAATAAAGGTAATGTTATTGTAGTTTTTATGTAAATACTCTTATGATTAAAATAAACCCATCTAAAGGATGTCGGATGAAATCATAATGAGAAAACTCTAATGTCAACTATATAGATAAATACAAACTCAACTTAAAATACCAATGTAGCTACTTGAGATTTTCCACATTGATAGATAACAAGGAACGTGTCACTAAATATTCAATCTAATTCCACATAAATAACCAAAAGCAACATGCTAAATCATGAAAACATCATTTTCAAAAGCTAAACCATATAGTATTCAAATGGTTTTATTTGGTCTTGTGTAGAAAAAAAATCGATATTTGATTATATTAAAACATTTAGGTTCAGTTGGAACAACATATTCCTAGGTGTAAATATAAGTGTAAACAACCATAGAAGTGTTTGACTTAACCATTTGGAACAAGTTATACCTAGGTGTTAATACAAGTGTAAACCACCATATGAAAAAACTTTACATTATTTATCCCTTATTTGGATTTTGGATTTTGTAAGTGATTAATATAACTAGTTGAATACCAGGATTTAATGGCTTGTAAAATGTTTTGTTTTTTAGTGGCCTCAAAGTGCGATCACTTTTGTAAGCGAAGATTTTGCATTATTTTAAATCTTTGTTTATAGATTGTTTCACTTATGCGACAACCTTCTTGTCTTGGTTTCTTGCTCCCTTTACTTAGGAACATTTTTTTCTTCTTTCTTTGGGTTGGATGGATGTGAAATACTCATCAATGAACCATTTTGACCCCTTCAATATCCTTCTTCTTATAAGGTTTGAGCTTTGTTCCATTCATTCTAGAGAGTGATGTTTAATGACCTTTCTCTACCTTCTTGGCTTTGCCATTTTCCCACCCTTTATATTTTATGTATTGGACCTTCCCACTCTATTATATTTCTCAAAATGCATATTGATGTACTTTTTATGTCTTCATCATTATTTTTTTCCTTCATTCCTTTGAATATAATGTTCCTGGACTTGCTTTATTGCTCATGTTCTTCCAAAATATAATAGACCTCACCTCCTTGGATATAACCATCTTGCTTTCCCTTACATCCCATGACTAAGTGTTTACTATCTCTACCCAATTTTACGTTTTTTTGGGTTGTCATTTGAACTCTAATTCCTCTTCTATAGTTGTAACCAACATTGTCTTCATTTCCTCAATCAATTTGGATTTTTGTTTGATCTTTTCTCCATCTAGAGATTCCCCTATCTCTTCTTGAGAATGATCTTCTTCTAATTGTTTTATGTGTTTTGAAAGGTGTTGGTTTCTAGCTCAATTTGTTCAAGTTGTATTTCTAGGGTTTGGATGGAATTTTATTTGCCTTAGTCTTGTGTTCTGAGCTACAAATTGTATACTTTATCCTTTCCCAACATGATTCCTAGGTCTTGAATAGTGTTTAGGTTGTTTTGTTTGTTTAAAAGTAGTTCATCTAGTGTTGTTCTCAGAGCCTCAATTTCTTTCTATAAATATGAAATTGTTGCCTCTAGTGTTGTGTCCAACATAGTGGTGGTTGGTCTATAAGGGGCTTCCAATTACTTCTTTTTTCCTTTTGGTATAAGGACTTTCGACTTCATTGTCATCACCTTCTCCTTCCTTATCCATTATGTCTTGCAAAATATATTTAGCCATGGCACAAAGCCATCATCCTCACTTAATGATTTCATAGATGGACCCTTATCTTCAACAATGGCCTTTCTTTTATTTCCAATACACCTAGATGATTTTTTGGGTTATAGTTTGTCTCCTTCATTAACCCTACAAACATATTTCGTAGCATTTTTGGCATAATCATCTTCTATGGATAGGAAACATCATGTTGATTTATGTTTCCCTCATTTGAACTAGGGTGTCCATCCATGTCTTGATTAAATAAAAACTTAGAGCTTATAGAAATATAAATATGTAAAAATAAAAATTGGATATATATATATATATATATATATATATATATATATATATGAATTGTCTTCATATGTATAAGGGTAATTTTATTATATGGGTATAATTTGTTTTGATTCTTCCCTCTCATGATATATAAGTTGCAATGGAAATATGAAAAAACAACACTCTCTTGACTAAGAGGAATTATTAGAGGTACACAGATTACTTATTATAATATGTTGTAAAGAGATGAAACATAGAAAATTGAATTACCTTTCAGAATATATAGTTCTTTTATTTATGTAAAAATTGTATAACTTAGAAAAACTCACATTCTTTTAAGAGTGGTCTATTGCTTTTCCTCTAAAATATAATTCATCTGCTTATGTTAAGGCATCATTTGAGTGTCTAAATGAGATAATTTATTGAAACAAAATTGTACAATTGTAAATAGCAATATGTTCTTGTGTGCCACTAATTTTTCATATTTTTTAAATATATATATATATATATATACTCAAAGAAGCCTTGGAATGACAAGGTCAAGCATTAAGACGGGAGCTTCGAAGTGAGCTTTGGCTAGTATCGTGGTTTCTAGGTGTTGTTCATGAGAGCTCGAGAAGGTTCAATTAGGGCTTAAGGGTTTTGTTTCCCACTTTGACCATGTTTAGGCCTTAAGACCCATTTCTAGTGCACAAAGCCTATTCATGGTGCTCATATCTTACTCAAAGGATTGAAAAGAACACCTGTAAAGGACTCGAGTGTTGGCTTGCCAGACTCATTCAAGGAACTTGAAACTGAGAAGATTAAACAATACCCCAAGGCACTTGTTTTCCTTCCTTGACCATGGTCAAGGTTCCACGATCCATCCTCAATGTGTAAAACCTTTTAATGACATCCATATCCAACCCTAATGCTAAAGATCCTTTAGAGAGTGCCTATGTTGTGGTTTTGTCCTCGATTTTCAAGTTTGAGTAGCTATGTTTAGGGTCGAAGGCCCAATTCTTTTACTCACTAACCATGGTACTTGAGTTGAAGAAGGTTCATTTATGGCATAAGCCCCTTGTTCCCCCATTAAACATGTTTAGGCCTTTAGACTCATTTCCACTACACAAAACCTACTCATGGAACCTGTATCTCACTTAGAAGCTAAAACATCCCAACCATGGCCTTGAGAACCATTCCTAGTATGACATTGAGACATATTCTTTTTTAGGTCTTGTGTTGTGGTTTAATCATGGCACTTGTATCCCTTTAGTTGGCCAAAGATACCCTATAGGGGCTCGTGTGGTGGCTCAAAAAGGTGTTCATGGTGTTATGTCCTTAGAAGCTTTGTGGGTTGTAGGTGTTGTTCATGATGCTTGACCTTAAGAAGCTTTGTTTAGGGAACTAGGAGGCTTATTGTCCTCCCTTTCCTTTTTAGATCTTGAGTACCCATTCTTGGTTCACAATTTACCTAGTAAGGGACCATTTCCCACTTGGAGTTGAATGACATTAGACAGAGGTCATATGTGGTGATTCGAGAACTCTTTATTATCTAATGAAATTAATCTTTTATTTATAATACTTTATCAAATCTTTATTGGATCAATTGATAAAGTCATTGTTAGAGTAATTAAATATGGAATTAAGTAAAACAAAATTGATCAATATATATATAGAAGAGAATAAATATTATTCCACTTTATTGTGTGAGGACGTTAAACATTAGTAACTTTTACAACCACTATCTTCATAGAATGGTGATGTTATGATACATGGTGGGGTGAAACAACTATCACCTATCATTTATTAGTGTTATGACTAATCATTAGTGTCCCCATAAATTGCTTTGACTTTGACCTCATTAATGACTCTTGCATGATTTGAGAGGTCAATGAAATTTCTATAAAATTTGGTCATTGTTTATTTCAAAATAATTGACACCTTTTGATAGGATATGAAGGTTACCACTCCTAAATAATTAATACCTACTAATATTTTCAAAATCCAAACAAACCTAATATCTACCTCTTAAATCTTATGATCATCCTTACTAACTCATTATTGAAACTACCTAAATTTGAATTCCAACTCAACCTCTTATCATATGAGATTAACTTTTTAAACTGCATTGATTATAAGACTCATTAATTATAAAGGTTAGCTTGTAATAATAATTTGAATTCCAACCCAAGTAAACCCCCTAACTTTTTACAAGACATTGATTATAAGGGTTATTGATTATAAAGGTTACCTTGTGATCATAAGTACAAATTTCAATATATTATTGTTGTTATGTCAATACAGAAACCACTTATAATAATAATACTATTTCCTATGTCAAGTAATAAATCATAAAATAAATTTACTTTACTCATTTAGCTTCCAATACATATATATCTTCCAATACATATTTTTCAAAATCATAACAATCCAGTCCATAAAAAGCACAATACAACTAAAATACCAAAAAATAAAACAACCCAAAAAAACAATACAACTAAAATAGCAAAAGAAAAAAATGAGTAAACCATTTCAATCGCATAGCTGACCATGAGGTTTGAACATGAGACCTCATGAGGACTAAACCCCACAAAGACCATGTGAGCTACACCTCATGGCCTAAAAAAACATATATATATATATGACTCAAAGATTAGATTAAAAAAAACCTTCACTAACTAACGAACCATATAAGTATACGTAATGAGCTCAATTTCTAGTCCGCAAATCAAGGTCTATATAAATATAAGTGATGACCTCAATTTCTAGTCCGGAAATCAAGGTCTATATAGATCTGAGACAAACAAAAAACAACCTTTGTTCTTGGCGCTACGTGAGTACAATTTTCTAATCTGTTTGTGAATTGCAACGCAAACACGGAAACAAAGGTCCTAGGGACCTGTGAAACAGCTGTTTATGTGAAACAGCTGTAAACAGACATTTTTTCTCTTCTCGTTTGTTCCAAACTGGCATGCCATGGTGACAATAAAAGTGCCTACTAAGCCATGTTTGATTCCTTTGGATGCAAATACATAAATCTTTGAAATAAGATACCTATTTCCTTCACAATATAGAAATTTGTTTTTTTCGAAAAGATACGAATTGCTTTATTTTTACATGTTATGTCATAAATTTTAGGTTGTAGTTTTTCTGGCGAGTTTTTGGTTGTTGCACATCTTACTACATGATGTGTCTGCTTCGGTGTATAATTTGTTATAATCCAACAACACATAACCTCTTCTTTACGTTGGGTTGATTTGAATCCTCTTCTTAGATGCCGTGTTATGGCTTCCGAGTTCGTTAGTTCAACTCTAAATGTCAGTGTATAATCTTTCTTTTTTTTAAGAGATGAAGCTTTATGAAAGCCTCGTATTTTCAAAATTGTTATTCATCCCTCGGGGAGTGCCAAAACGCCCTTGAAAGATGAAATCTAGTTAAAATTATATCAGAAAATAACAGTTTAAGATATAATTTTTTATATTATATTAATTGGCACCATTTTAAAACTACCTAAATAATTGAAATCACGACTTAACCACTAAGAATTACTTACATTTCCAAGAATTCCTCCTATACCGGATTCCCGCGGATTGGGGGCGATTTGGTTAGGGTTCGAGAGTTCCGTCATTTTTATTCCCTGCAAGCAGGGAATATTGTAATCGGCTAGGTTTTGATTACTGTGCAGTATGAAACACAGTTTTTTATGTTATACATTTTTACTTTATACAATGTATTTTCGTAAGTTTTATTTAACATCTTATTGTCAGAAAAACTTTTTATCTCAATTTACTGACATTACTATGACAAGCTTGCACTGCAATCCATGGTTGTTGCAGTCTAGGACGTTGCAGTTGATGACATGCAACTTACATGCAACGAGCTGACAACATGCATGCACTTCAAATACATGCAACACTCCTCCACTCCACGTGGAAGCGATGCCTTCTCTACTTAGAATGTAAGGTGGTGCAACCTAATGCTATATACATGAGGTCCTCCTGGTTCATTGCGACAGTGGCTTCATTCGTATTCTTCTTATGTGTCCATTATGTTAGTTAACTGCTACATTGTGTTGCCTCTTACTATGTGTTTCCATTGTGTTGCCTCTTATTATTTCATATGTTATAGACATCCTTTGCAAATGAATAAAATATGATTATTCTTATCATTGATTATAAAAACTTAATTACTAATAGTGTTTAAGGAAGTGACAATTGTTACCAAAGTAAGTCAATGTTAAAATCTAGGTCATTATTAATATCTTCTATCTATTTGAGAGCATTGTCTACTCGAATAATTGTAAACAAAGAGACAACATCCAAGCTCAAAGCACCTCATTTTCCTCGATTTGCCTCCCTTTAATCTTATTAACAAAGAAAGAAGGATTGTTACCTACCAAGTGTTTTAGCCTGTTTGCTAAGAACTTTGCAAGATTGTACGGATAAGAGGATAGCATAAGAAATCTGCTAGAAGGGGAAGCTGAAGAGATTCAATGGGATTGCTCGAGAATCCTAAGAAGAGCTAAACCACCAAAACCAAATATTAGTAGGGACGATTTTTTGGCACATAAAAATCTCAAGACTAATGAGCAAATTACCAACCATTTTAATAATCCTAACGAAGCCAAGGGGGGTGGTCCCTAAGAAAGAGTTGTCTAAGGCTCTTAAGTTTTAGTCATGAATGATGAAGTAAGTTGCTTAGGAGTTTTTGGAGTAAAATTACTGAGACAAGATTGTTTGCAAATTTAAGTAAATATTCAGCAACATAAACACATAAGCAAATTGAAATAAAAGCGAATCAGATTAGTGCCAATGGAGTGAAAGTAAAATAGCGTTGTTGAAATGAAATGTTTTGCAATGTGTCTTGGTCAATTTTAATTATTTGAATATGAGTTGAGTTACAGTAAGGGGATTCTCGATATACTAAAGTACTGAGAATATGTACGAAAGGTGACTAAAGTGGTTCCTCACTCAGAAATGTGGGTTGAATCGGAGTCTCTCAGAAGGTGTCCAAGACTACACCAACAAGGATGTAGCCTAACTGTATCTCGACCTCACTACTTAGTGGTTCCTGCTTCCTTTGAATAATTTTCCCACGATTGTCAACTATCATACGCCGAATCTTTATAATGTTTTTTCGGGTAGTTTATTTTATTAATGAATTATTAGATTAATGTGTAGAATTAAGTGAGTGTCGAAAACCGCTTTTGATTCCCCAACGACCAGGCAAATCCCGTAGAGGGAAATAACATACACGAGTTTAAGAAAAAATGTTTATTCCAATTTGATGAAGCAAAACTATTATAAAATCAAATACACTAATGACAAATTAAACTGCAACTATGTGTCACTTTCTAATCATCCAGCAATAATCAACAAAACGCTTTTGGTTGGTGTTGAGAGCATACTGCGTGGAAACGAGTTGGGTATGGAATTTAAATATGATATCAAAGAAAAACAACTAAACTATACAGTATTTCTAGAAGGCGAAGTGGTGTTCGTTAGTAAAATGCAAACCATGAAAGAGACTATGAATCCCCCTAAGGGGATGGAGTGTGGGCGTTGTGTAGCCCACTTGCTTTCTTTGTTGATGGACTTTACAATTTGATGAAATTAGAAAATAAAATTCGTTTTGACCCTTGAAAATGGACCAAAAGGCTTATACACTCTTGGAAGAAAAGAAGAATAAAGAAGAGTGAAGAATGAAGGATTTCGGGTGGTCTAAATGATGAAAAGTTTGATTTTCAGCAACATTTCCTTCTCCTTTTTCTCAGGCCTTCTAAAAATCTAAAAAACAATGAGCAATTTATTTTAGGATCCCATGAATTGATCAAATAAAAGTACAAAAAACTTATACTACTCAAGTACTTGAAAATTTGTAAAATTTTCTATGAAAACAAGCATTTAAAGTATGAATCTAGATATAGTTTGAGATGATACTTCAAAGAACTTCTATATCTGATATATATATGCTTAAGAAACTCATATTTAAATTTTAGAATTTTTATATTTAAAATTTGTCAAACACAAAGAACCAATAACCAAGAAAGATTTGAATGGTAGATTTTTTGGAGGAGCGATGAAGAGAGACGGCATCTCAATGCGGCTAGGGCCTAAACCCTAGCCGCCTCCACTCTGGTTTTTCGATTGCAGGGGCGCGGATCTTCGCAGTCGATCAGGGTTCCCCTCGCTTACAGGGCCGCGGATCGGAGTTTTTCATTGCATGCGTTTTGGAGCAGTGGTCTGGTTCCTCTGCGACTTGCTGTCTTTTTGTCTTCTGGTGGCTGCCGCCCTCTACGATGGCCCCAGATCCGATTGCTGAAATGGGTAAAGATTCTTTGGAAGCTTTCAAAGCGTTATTCCGTTCGGCATGACCTAAAGCCAAGCCTTCTCTCTCGTCTAAGTTTGTTAAGAAGATGGAGGAGATCCCTTCTCTAGAGCTATCTCCAGAAGAGCCTTGCAATCTTGCCCTCCTTCTAGCAGAAAAGGCCCTCATCGGAAAGTTTACGGGGTTATGGCCTAACCCCAAAATGGTGGAGGCATGGATGGAAGACCGTTGGAAGCCGCTGATGCAAGGAATCGTTTCTCTGTGTGCAGTAGGCAGGGTTTTTTTTGTCTTCAGCTTCTCGTGGAAAGAGGACCGTGATCTAATTTTCAGATCTGGACCCTATTTCATGGGGTCGAGGGGGCTGTTCTTAGCCACCTGGACTCTTGAGTTCAATCCCGGAGCTGAGATCTCTGCAGCCCCTGTTTGGGTTAGGCTGCCTCATCTTCCCTTGCATCTCTGGGGGAAAGGATCTCTGAAGGACATTGGAAATAAGCTTGGGCGTTTCCTGGACAGTGTGGAGCCGAAAGGGGATCAATTTACCTGCGCTCGTATTTGTGTTGAGGTTAACCTCGAGAAAGGACTTCCGGAAGCCATTCAGCTCTCCCTGGGGGAATGGTGCCATATCCAAGAGCTGGACTACGAGCATATACCTTTTAAGTGCCTCCGGTGCCATGCTTACGGTCATTTCGCAAAAAGCTGCCCCAAAGCCTATGAGGATGCGGGACCAATCAAAGAAGATGAATTTCAGCCAGTAACTAGCCGGCGAAGGCAGCCAAGGCGAAAGGAGCCAATAGCCCAGGCTCCGAAGGCCACTCATTCAGCAGAGGCAACTCTAGAAAATAAAAACAGCTTTGATGCGCTGAAGGAAGATGAAGCCCTAGATCCAGAAACAACAACAGTTAAGGAAGATCCTCTAGTAGACGAAAGCCTTCCAGATCCTGTCCCCCCAGAATCAGTAGCAGCGAGAGAAACTCGGGCTTCAGATCTTGATCCCTCTGCCTCTGCAGGTCTGGCTGTTTCAGACCCCTCTAGTGGCTCTGTGGAAACTTCTGAAACTGAAGACATTTCAGTCCCATTTCCACCCCTTACCCGAGGGCGAAAGACCAACAAAGCGCGGAGAGGAAAGGAGGCGGCTTCCAACATTTCTTTAGGTTTTCAGAAAAAGTTGGATCCTTTCTTTAAGGGGCCATCCCCCATGGTTTAATGCTTTGCTTCTGTCTTCTACTTTGCTCATAGTTTGTGAGAATTTACTCATGTAAGAACTTTTTGTCATTTTCTCGATCTAGCTCAAGAAGCAGATGGGATTTGTCTCCCAAGACTTTCACAAGAAGGTTGGCAGCACTGTTAGAGGTCACCACCCTTCTTCAGATTTGTAACTTTCTGATTCTGGCTTGCCAGAATGCCGCTTAATGCAACATAACCGTTCTTGTTATAAATAAATAAAAATAACCAAGAAATATTTGAATTTTAGAGAGAGAAGAGAAAGGTCATCAAGCCCTGATATTGAAAGGTATGAACTGAGCTCCAAAATCCTTTCACCTAAAGCAACATGCAAAAACTAGAAAATCCTTCAAACAAGCATGGTTATTCTAGTACAATTCATCATAAAAGAGAAGGATAATATTATTACAACCTAATACAACCTATTAATCCTTAAATATTCTACAAATAAAACATAAATGAACAAATTGACAGCAACAAATGTTCATCCAAAAGGAAGCTAAATCAATACTACCAAACTTGACAAAAACAAAATCCTAATTTAGCTTAATATCACCACAGAAATTATCCAATTGCATAACCATGAGACAATGCCACAATAAGCCTCCAAATCTTTTAATATTTATTAACAAAATATCAACAACACAAGTACAATGGGAAGAGGTTCAATACATCTGACTGAAAGAGGAAAAAGACCCTGCTTTTTTTTACCATAAATTCGATTCAGCGACTAGATTTTCGTTGAACGCGTGTACATATTCTTGTTTTTTGCAGGGATTTTCCCTTATAATAAGCTCAACATTTCGGATTTTGATGATTTCTAAATTGTAAAACTGTTGTTTGAATGTTTTGGCTCGGAATTCGTGCATTTAATAGTACATTTAATTATTATTTTTGGTTTTCAAGTATTCATCCTCGGGGACATCAAGACATGCCACGTCATAAACTTCGTCTCTTTCAAAACATTATTTAATTAAAGGATTTGGGAGAAGTGGCCCTCATAACTATTAGACACGTCAATGACCAAAGCTTATCATGCTGCCTGCTCTCTTTATAATGACAAAAACTAAGACACTATGCCGGTTTCTTGTAAATTTCTTCTCTATAAATGATGAAATAAATATATATATATATATATATATATATACATTTTTTTAATTGGAAATATGTAAATACATTTTATTTGAAAGAATTAAGGTATGCCTAGAATTACATATTAAAATATAGCCAGAATTGTATGTCTAGTCAAACTAATTGGAAATATGTAAATACCTTTTATTTGGAAGAATTAAGGTATGACTAGAATTACATATTAATAATATGGCCAAAATTACATGTCTAGTCAAACCATTATATAGGAACTTAACACGATCATCATGTCACTTGCAAGAATTAAATGCAAGTAGAGAAAACAACAATCATTCTTCTCAACCATTCAAGTTACATCTTATGAATTAATATCTAATAAATCATATAAAAAACATTAATAACATAATAAATATATTCGATTAAATACTACACAATAAGCTACTTAACTTTTGCTTTCACTTAAAAGACAACCCATTGATCATGACTTATGCTCCTATATATATATTGTTAAGGAATAGATTATTAATACATGAATTAAGTTGGTATGTGGTAATATTATTCTATAGGCGTACGTGGCAATGGCATCTTTCCCGTATATAACAAATGACTCACATTGCAATATAGAAATTGTATGAGTCGCCAAGCATATCAAGACTTGATGAGGACAATATAAAAATTGTATAACACGCCAAGCATATCAATACATGATAGGGACAAGGTGCTCATATGCATTTATATAAACCGCTCTCATGACTAAAGTCTAAAGTAATATCCTCAAACCTATGTCCAGGTTCAAACCATAGAGGATAACGACATGATTAGAAAACTCTTTTTGTTGCTTTGGCAAGAGAGCACATAGTCAATTCAAAATACAAATATAAAGTGATGGCAATGTAGCTGGACCTTCCACATGTATAGATAACTACAAGTAGTATGTTCATGTTCTAAAAAAACATAGTTGTCTAAATAGGGGATTTTTTATTTTTAAAGTTTTTTTTCGACTGGTTTTTATCAGTTTTTTGTTATGAATTTTTAAGGAATTTTCAAAATTCTAAAAACACTGCTAAATTTACAAAGAGTGGGAATTGAGGGGTTTTCTTGTCACTTGATTTCATTTATGAGCTTAAAATTGCCCAACAAACAACTACATTACAGATTTTATGGATTATATTCATCGATCTGCCTAAAAAAATAAAAAAATCTCCTTAAACAACTAAAAAAACTATTAACCTATATTTTCAAAGGATTAATCATTGTTATGAAAATGAGAAGTTTAGCTTTCATCACATAGATCCTGTTGGAGAGCAAAAATCCGAATAATTAGAATAACCATTTGGAACGACGCAACCATAGGAAAGCGTGTAGCATGACATCTTTTCAAGAAAAAAATTCCGAACAATTATATCTTCAAATAGTTTATATGCAACAACGCACGCATTCATGTATTTGTTTAAATTGTGAAAGATTAATTTAAATCCGGATTTATTTATTAAATATTGTGATTAAATTTTTTATCTTGTTAATATAAAGGCGATCAATACCTGAAAAATAATTAAAGATAAATTTTGTATATTTTACGAAATTTATTTTTTATTCTAATGAATCTGATTTCAAAATAAATTTATGTGTTTTTATTTTTTTTAATTCTATTATAACGATTGTTTCCATTTTTAAAATCTAAAGGTTCAAACTTCTAAATGTTTTTAAGGATGAGAGTACTTTAGTTTTTGATATATAATTGGATTTGATATATAATTGGATTTGTTTTTAAGGATGAGAGTACTTTAGTGTCCTGGTATGTAATTGGATTTGTATTTTGATATTAGTTTTTGATATATATATATATATTTTATTTGTGTTTGTAAATTTTTTAAATTTCATAATGTAATTTTAAAGAATAGTTATTATTATTTTTTATTAAAGTTTATTATTTTTTATTTGTTTTTGTTATGAGATCATCATTAATGAATATCTATTTTTATTTTGTTTTTATCTTTTTGATGTGATTTTCAAAACTTTTTCTAGGCTTTTTTAGTTTTTGCATTTTTGGCCCATTCTATATGTGCTTTGTATTGACCTTGATCATTGTGTAATATCTCTCAAGAAGTTTATCATTGTCCATGTTGTGTCTTCACCCTCCATTTTTCTTTTCCTTTGATATATTGTGCTTGGCTATGCTTTGTCCCTCATGTTCTTCCTCCTTGGATGTGCCCATTTTGCTTGCCACATCATCTTGTTATTTTTGCTAAGTTATGGTAGTTTTGAGTTGTTTTGACCTCAAATTCACTCAGATTCAAAGTCTGGCCTTAGCCAACAATGTCTTCACTTACTCAATCACTAGGGTGTTTTGTTTGATCTTTGCACCTCGGGTATGGATCCCTCTCTACTTAAGAATGACCTTCCATTTTTTTTATGTGCCTCATTTTCTAGTTCAGTGTGTGTCGAAGGAGTATTTCTAAGTTTTTGATGGACTTTTATTTGCCTTGCTCTTGTTATGAGTAGTTGATTGTAATTTTGCATTTCTCATTCCAACACATAAGGCTTTCAGTGGTGTATGTTGTTTAATTGTATTTCATCCATAGTGTTTCTCATGGAGGGAAGTAAGTTAATAAAAGATAAACCTATCTTTTGGGCTATGTGCAAGATGATGCGGGTCTCTTTTGACGCGTTATATGCAATAGAAAACTAAAAAACAAGCATCCATAAACTTACATGGATATTTTGAGACACTTACAAAATGAATCTTGCGATGAGTAAAAAACGAGAAATGTAGAAAATTGAATGATGTTTCCAAATATATAATTTTTTTATATTGAAAATGTTCTTAACTATATAAAGTTAGATGTTTTTTAACTGGCACTTTTTGTTTTTGGGACAAATTATAAGGTATATGTTTTTGTGGGTGTAGCCTTTGAATGACTAAATGATGGAATAAACTTACGAAAACTGGTAGACATATAGTACTAGTACACGAGTATTTTTCCACTAATAAAAATAATATATATATTTTTAATTATCTGAGAGATCAAACCTCGAAACCGATATGTCAATTGTGGGTGCAACATTTGAATGTCTTAATGCAATTATTTGGAAATGA
The DNA here is from genome assembly GCA_001517045.1 of Pseudotsuga menziesii. Lineage (NCBI taxonomy): Eukaryota > Viridiplantae > Streptophyta > Pinopsida > Pinales > Pinaceae > Pseudotsuga > Pseudotsuga menziesii. The sequence goes on along the minus strand of LPNX010092360.1, from coordinate 80,735 downwards.
GTTTTTTATAGCATGTAGAGGTCGGTGTTCTTTAGTGCACCATACAATTTTTTTTTAAATGGTTGAGAAACGAAAGAGATATGGACGAAACACTAACAATGTGTTTTTTGAGTTGATGAGTGATGACAGAAGATAAATAAGAAAAAAATAGAAAAAAAATATGTATTCTTGTTAAAATTTACATATTTGGAATCTGCAAAAAAAACCATTTCTGTTTCTAAAATTTCATAAAAAATGGAGGTGTGCAGCATACTGTAACCAACGCCTAAACACGAGCATATTGAAAATTTGGATATAATGTTGAATTAGCCATGGTTTATCATACTCCAAGGCATAGGCATGTTGAATCCGAAGCAAACACATATGCATAAGAATTCCATGCAAGCATGGGTGGAGGCTCGACCTTATCATTTGGAGGGAATACATTTTTGAATTTAAACAAAATGGGAGTGCGTTTTATTGAAGCAAAAGGAGAGCGCATTTTAGTGAAGCAAAACAGGAACGCATTTTATTGAAGCACAACGCACGCACATTTTTAAATACTACAATGAGTGTTTTTTTGGTCAATTATACCAATAATTTTATT
>LPNX010092360.1:61646-78423 GCA_001517045.1 Pseudotsuga menziesii | reverse complement strand
CCACTCCTTAAATCCTAACACACCTTTTACTCTCTCCCACATACACACACATCCACGGGGCACCCCATCCCACTAAGGACCACCCCCCCCTCCACTCTATCTTTGTTTCTTTCTCTCTCTCTCTCACACACACACACATCCCTATGTCTCCCCTTACCACTAAGGACCCCCCACCGTTTTCCGCGTTTTATTGAAGCAAAAGGGGAGTGCGTTTTATTGAAGCAAAACGAGAGCGAGTTTCACAATGTAAAACAAGAGTGCGTTTTTGTGTACTATCCTAATTGGCAGCCTTGGGACTAGGCTTGGCAGGGTCAAGATTGCTTGGGATGATTTCTATTTATGGATCAAGAGTGATTGACTTCAATTTACCATTGCATCTAAAAGGTCCCTCAACTTTGTGCACTCACCCTTTGACAAAAAATCTTTTCCAAATATAGCTTATTATTAATAAGTTATAATGTTCATAGTTTTCATCATTCGTGCAGAGCTAAATTTTGGTGGAAATATGCTGCTTTGATGACCACCAAGAAATTATTTCACGTAGTCTAACAATTTCTTCAAATATATTCACCTGAACATAAAATGTCACAACCACAAGTCAAGTGGTCGGTGAATGCCGATAGGCACACCAACCACTTGGTTTTGTGAGGATAGCTAGTTATTTTTTTTTTGTAAGTTGAGATCTATTCTATTAAAAAAGAAGAAAATAGTAATACATGCATAGTTACAGACCGACCTACTCAGGTGGAGTAGATATAGAGTATCAGAGTATAGCTAGGCCCTCCCTTCGAGAAGGAAAACAGGTCCAAAATGACCCTCCCTCCCAGAGGGAAAACATGCCTTCCTATTAAGCAAAGACAAAAAACCTCCATAGTTCTTGGAGGGTAAGGCAAAAGCCATCCAGTTAACAGAGCATAAACAAAGAAAAACCTGACATTTTCAAAATGTGCGGCACGTGGCCAGGAAGGAACCTGAACATAAACCATGCAAGCAAACAGATGGACATGTAGCCATAACAACAACGAGTCATGGTTTCTGCCCAGGCCATGGTTCCTCCGTGATTGGACATGTGTAGCTTGGAGATGCTGGTTGTGCGGGCTTGTCTGAAGATGTCGCTGAACTGTCACCGGATGTCGCCATTTCCTCATCACTGGAGCTGTTGTCTTCCTTCCCGGAACTTGCAGGTGGGTTTTTGATGGGCAACGAAGAGGTCTTCTTTGAGACAATTGGGTTGGACGAGAACTTCCTTGTAGGGTTGGTGGAGGGTCTGAAAAGTGGAGGAGGGATGGAGCCCGGTGGTGGAGCAATGGAGGGGGCTGGGGCAACAGATGGATAGGGATAGGCTTGTGGGACTTCCGTGAGAGGACCAGGTGGTGCAGTCTCTTTAGGAGCCGAGGGGGGTTGAACAGGAGGCCCCTGGGGGAGGCGAAACTAGTGGGTTAAATATGAGGACCAGGCGCATGAGCAAGTTTTTGAAGACCCAGTAGTTTTGGTGGCGCTCTGCTGTTCTTCCAGTTGCACCGATTGCCCCAGACAATTCATCCTCCCAATCCGAAACAATTCTTTACACTTCCTCCGGAATTTCCAGGTCAAAGCCAATGTTGCTGTCCTGAGAAGAAAGAGGTATTTGGCCTTCTTCCCGAGCATGACGACCACATCCTCTGCGGGAAGTGCCTCTCTATCGTCTAGGCATGGTTGGGGGTTGGTAATGAGTAGAGCAATGAGAAGACTGGCCAGAGCAAGGTACCGGGCGGACGAACCCAGATAATGGAGAACGATACATGGGCACAGAGCAGTAGAGGGATAGATCAAGGGAGCATGGAGCAAGGGGGGTGACCCTGGTACGCAGAGTGACAGTGGAGAGCATCAAGAACCTGGAGAGCGCGTAAGACCTGATAGAGCAGAGCGGCAATGTAGAGCAAGAAGACACCAGTAGTAGCCATCATCCCTATTGAATGACGCTTGTGCGAAGTGAGGTTGCCAAGAGGAGTAGTAATGGCGCCCAAGCTGTGATGAGACTGCATCGTCTCGTCGTTTAATTGAGGAGCAACCACGTCTCCCATGGTATTAAAGGCCAACACTGGTGGTGGATTGAGCATTGGCGGTAGGTTGAGCTTGGGCTGGAGGGGCCACGTCAGCCTCCTCCAAGTCCACATTGGCGTGACTCACACCTGCATCCGAGAAAGGATAGCTAGTTATTAAACACAAGCTAAAATATATAATTTTATATCCATTATTCCTAAGAGATTGCTAAAATTATTATAAGCACAAAACAAATTCTATTTAAAAAAAAAACTAATATAAAAAAAATAAAAATAAAATTGTTATTCTATTCTTTAACCACCTGTTTGTTATACAAGAGGTATAACAAAAAACAACAACCATGAAATGAATCCTTATAGAAATCCTAATCCTTTACATTTGTTACACTTGGTTAATCTTATTAATCATCTTAAATTCAAAATCTAAAATAATATCTAAATACGTATTGACATACATCTATCTCTATAACGGCTTCGTACAATCTATTTCTCTTTCTTTGTAGTGACCTCGACTTCTTTAAAGGCAGATGAAAATCTAATCGATTATTTTCGAGGGAAACTAGGTTGTCGTCCAACATGACAGAAATAAAACCAATGAGAATTCTCTTTTCTAGAAATGGCAAACATGCCAGCTAGAATGACCCATACTGATCATACTTCTGAATTTTACTCACGAAGGACAGACCATTCATAAATGGACATTTGAGTATTCACTCATTCACAGGTGGACTCATTTTTTTCAACAGTACAGGTGGACTCATAACACGGTGATAATCATAAGCTGCACCCTTGCCTTCACAGACACCGTGGACTCGATTTTATCCCGATAAAACGTCCAGATCCGACAGTCATTTTGGCCTCCGGGCCTACAACAGCAGCGACATGCCGTAACTTCCATAGACGAGTTTAGATCGCAGGAGCACAGCATGGTTCCCTTATTTCTCCGACGTTATCGGAATTCGGTGTAAAAAGAGGTTTTATATTAAAATTGGTCAGAACATTATTATACACTAAAATTTCTATCGATTGGTGTGAAGTTCGTCCCGGGAAAAGGTCATTTTCTTAAAAAAATAATTACCTTACTCCGTTTAAATGGCTATCGTCCCTCATCGCGTTTTTGAATTGCAGCAACCTCTTTCGAGTCCCGTATGCCCCACCCGACTGCCGAAAATTTCAGCGATCATTGTCACTGCTGTCCAAGGCACCACAGTTAATGTCTCGATGACGGAAGCTGTTTTCTCCGTCCATTTGCATCCCTGCACGTTGAGAGAAGTTCGCTTAACACAAGCCCTGCTATTATCATATCTGGAAAACGAAGTGTGCACAAATTTAGGGTACTTGAAGTGATATAAGGTGGCAATTGTGACTCCGAAGTCTCTCAGCATCTGATTTGAGGGCAATCCAATACGTCAGAAGAGAGGACTTTCAGATCGAGCAAGATTTATACGAGCCTCGCGGCTTTAAATATCACATTCAAGATTTGTGCTGCTGAGGGTTCAACTTCCGTCTTATTGTCTTTTGGATTTCCTCAGGCAATTTGGGCGATAAATTGGCTTAACCAACTGGCTTTTCCTCGATTGGCTCGACGGTTTCTTGCTTCGTGCAGGTATTTTTAGTTATCTTAAGCTCTAAATTCCCGATATGAAAGGTTTTGCATGTTCTTTGGTTTGAACTGCAAACTTTTGGCTACCAATCGATTTTCTTTTGAAGAATATAGCGATGCAAATAGTGAAGACTTAATTGGGTTTCTTGGGTATGCAGTATTTTGTCTATTCCAATGAGTTCAGTGTCGGCTTTAAAGCAAGCCCGGCACTTTTCCACTCTCCATCAGCAAGATCAAACATCATAGCCTTTGATTATTAGATGCTCCGTTTTCACATTTTAAGCTAAATTACTAGTGAATTCTGCATGCATGTTTCTATTGTTGATTTTATGTTATTTTTGGCCAATTTCCTCCTCGTGCTTCTGCTGCATTTCATCATTAGGGAGTGACTTGGGTTTTACGTTCGAATACCATATCCTACCTCTTCTAAATGTTACTACATCATTCTTAAAGGAACCACAACCATATCGCATGCAAGAAGGTTGTCCCACTATAAAGGAAGCATAATGTTATGTATATCAAAATACATGAGTTTTAGTTATGGCCTTATAATTTGGGGACCAGAAACTGCTATTTGGCTTTGCCTCCATATTTATATGAAATTAATGACACCTTATCTAGAAGATATCTCTTAGTAGTATCAGCAATTGAAATGTATCAAAGTGCATGTAAGAAGTGATTCCCAATGGCATCAACCCTCAAATTATATCGAATTATACCTATTAAGGATTCATCTTAACTATAGATTTATTAAGTTTTTATTTTTATTTTTTTATTATTTATTTATTCAATTTAATTTTTCTATTTAAAATTTCTTGATGGATTCTCTTTTACCCTTTTTCAACATCAAAAGTAGGACATCAACTTTTTTTCTTACATGTTAATTTTTTTAGTATAACTTTTTTTTACATGTTAATTTAATATCATTTCCATAAATGACATTTCTTCCACCTTTGGTTGTAAGAACACCCTGATTCTATCAAAGAAAATATATTATAAATTCCAATAAGATAGATGCATGCTTCATGTACACTCCCTTCTTTGATATTTCACTTTTGACTTCCCTTTCTTCTCTACCATATGAATGAATTGTTATAAACATTGAAGTTGGTAGAGACATAAATGAGTGGACCATGACAATGTGGGTTTTGACCACGTATCCAATGACAATGAATGTCCACTATTTTCACAAAATATGTGTTTTTCGGGTGTGCAAGAGGTTTGTTGTAAATCATTCTTTGTTCTCTCACTCAAAGTACTTTGTATAGAGAGCATAATCAACTTTTCCTTAGAGTTTCAATAGGTTACATTGTATGCTAATCCTTAGTTTTTTAGATGTATATCTATGTATATGAAGTTGTAGTTGTGGGGAATAGGTCACAAACTAAGATATCTGATGCCCCCTTTGTGTGTCAGCAATTCGATGAATCAGAGTCACCAACATGTTGGCTTGCTCATCCCATGATTTGAACATGCACATGGCATGTGTCCCATGCATGTCTAACTCACATGGAGGATGTCTAACTCACATGAAGGGCGAGTCTTGATGTGTCAGAAGCATGGCCAATTGAGAAATAAAGGGGCATTTTGCTCCCTTCAACACATAATTTCTCATATAAACTCTTTTTAAAAAAAATACTTCTTATATTGACATAAACTTATTTACAAAAAAAACTAGCAAAGGAAGGGTATGCACAATGCTTTTCCTAACCGCTTCATGAAGCTCATAAGAGCATATATAAAATTAGAATACACAATAGGTTTCAACTTTTTGGCATCCTTGATTAATTGAACGCCCTTGGCTAGTAATTGACGACGTACCTCATCTTTCCAAAGCGCAATAAAAGTTGAAACACGACTACTTTCTTGATCAAAAACAAACTTGCACCTAAATTTTCATAGCATGAACAAAGAAGCTATGCAAAGCAATGCCACAAACCACAGAGTGAATCCCGTACCAAGGAATAACCATCTCCTAGTAGAGCTTCTCTCCAATAAAGTTTGTTTAAGAGCAACTTGCTGTGTTTCTCCTCCACAAATCACCAGTAGTATCTGTAAAATCTATAGTCCCAAAATATGTGCTTAACTGTCTCCGGTATTTTTCACGTAGGGAACAAACCATTTGAGAGGATAGACTTAGCCAATCAAGCCTTGGACAGAATGCCTTGATAGGTCACTAGCAAAGAAAACACTCGCAGCTTATAGGAAAGCTGCACTGACCAAACACCGTGGCATTAATGAATCCACTGCACCTTTAGATCTAACAACACCCATCTCGCATTGAGTACTAGTGAAAGGGGAAGACGTTGATGAAGAGTTGCGTACATACTCAATGAGAATCATACTGTAGTAGTGGGAGACCAAAGCTTCATTGCCAATCTCTTCAGAAAGGTCCTGGCGTACCAATGTTCATTTTGAACAAATCTAACTTTGGGAGATAGCCTTGTAGCTCCATGATCGTAGGGAGATGTAAGGCTAGTAGCCCAAACTCTTGAGCAAGTGGTCTCCACAGCTTCCATGAGCAAGCCTCAAAATACCAAAGATCATGCCAATGAAAGATGCCCTTCCAACTCAGTCGTCTCGCTTGGAACCGTGAAAACTCTGCAATAAAGGCCCCCTGGTCATGCCAACTCCAAATTGATTGAGATTCAATGTCCCACCCAACTTTGTTTCCCTCCCACTGCCACCAAACCAACCCAACCACCAACCTCTGTGTCATCCAAATACTCCTGAAGATAATAGAGACCCAACCTGAAATAGAAAGGGCGAGGAGATGATGTTACATAAGCCAAATATTCCTTGTATCTTGCCTTGGTGATGAGCTATCGGAATCTAATGTCAAAAGAGAACCTACCATGGTGTTGCGCCCGCAAGACATCAAACCACCCACTTGGTTGCCAAATTATTTCTCTGTGTGGCCATATCAATCAACCTTGACTCCCCCTCATCCTTTTGGGGATAGTGTAGACATCTCGTGAAACTAAGGGAAACCTCTAGCCCCCCCATACTTTGAGCAAAGATAAACTCTTGTAGAGAAGGAAAATAGAGAACGTAGATTGACATTAGTCAAGTTTGGTGCATTTATTGGATGCCATTAATTGTTGTGTTTATCATTTATAACGGAAATGTTCTTTTACATCTGTGTGTGTGTGTGTGACCTATGTTTGGCTTGAGTGGTAGAAACAAGAAGTTGTTATCCTCCCTCTTAGAATCAAATCCCACTTGTGATATGTTCACTTTATGTGTCAATTGTTGATTACTTTGTGAGCTAATTATTGATTGGGGTTGGCAAGGTACCAAGAACCTTATTTTGGCTTATGGGTTGGAGGATGGGCATGTTGCAACATGAAAATATATATATCACCATGTCAAGTGACTTGGATTACATAATATTACGAAGAATTGTGAAGGGATCAACCTTACACTTGCAAGCATGGGCTAGTTACAAATATGATCTCGAGGCATACACCTACTTTAGTCACTCTTTTATTTTATTCATATCAAAACAACATATTGTATTAATTTATTAGAAGGAAAAAACAATACAGTCCATTGTTTAATCTTCATTACAATTGGTTTTCTATGTGTAAGTATTTGCCAAACAAAAACTTGGCTGGTGTGTCTGTAATTGACTTATCACCAATGCAACTTAGTGGCTCCTAATCAGGGAATCCCTAACTAACATGGGCCAAAGATGGAGTGAAGTGAGGATAACTAAACAAATATTCTAACTGCCAATGCATAGATAAAAAAACTTACTTAGAAAACAAAACATTGTATTTCCTTGAATTTGGGCGTTTAGATGTACAATAGGAAGAATGCAAAAATGAATATGATATCACATTAGAACTAAAGCTTTTTAAAATACAAATTTCCTAGACGATCCTATATAGGGAAAGGATGTCCATGCCTTATTGATACCTTACATAAATAACTTCCAAGGTTATTTAACCTCCTACCTTATTGGTTTTACATATTACAACTGCCACCTAGATTATATGAGCTATCAATACACTAGATCTAATATTCTACTAGAGACCAAACTTAAGGAGGACAAACTTATTACAAGACAAATTGCTAAGGACAACACTTGGTTTAAACTACAATAACCTATGTGCACTCAAGGTACTTATTCCTACTCGTTTAAGATGATGATTCATCTTCAATTGCAGTTGTAGGCATGGGAGTTGTTGCTTGAATGCAGATTAGGAGATCCAATTAGCTTGCGAAGGGAAACTTTATTTTCTATTGATTAGGTATGTTGTATCTTGTTTATTTATGTTGGTCCTCTTCTTGATATCTAGTAGGATGTCTTCTTAAAAAGGAGGCTAGAAATCTAGAATAGTATCTTGGGGGTGCACACCATGTGGTTCCTCTTCTTACTGCGATAGGTCATAATTTGAGGTTTAACCATATCATTAATGGTAAGATGAGATGGAAGGTCGAGACAAATGAGACTACACCCAATGGCTTATAGGATGATATCTTGATGAGATCTAGTAGGTTTTAAATCTAGTACAATCATTCGTGGTCTACATGACTTCTTAAGAAATTTACAATGAATAATATAGGGAGCCCCTACTTTTCAAGTTCTTGTCATGCAATGGTTTATAATTTAAGTTTGTTGAGGTTTACCATATCATTAATACCACAATGAGATGGAAAGTTGAAACAAAAGGCATATGACCCGATGGCCTAGATTGGTGCATGAACCATATCTAATAGGTTTAAATTTGTGATGTTGCTAGTTCTAAAACCTTTGTCCAAGTGTATCCATAGAAAGTCTGCCACTTGAAATAGATATTCAAATTAATGTTTAACCAATGATTGTGTGATGTCTTCCTTGCGTGGTCCCCTGCTCTTTACCCCTTGACTTGAGGGTGAACACCACCTTCACATGCAAAATTCTTCTGTGCTAGTTCATACCTCTTTGTTGGCATAAAGAGTCAAGACTGTAATACCCCAGTTTTGACCCTGTGATGTAAATTTTGTAAATATTTATGTAAAAGGCTAGAAGCCATAAACAAATGGTCAAGATGACCAAGACTATGTAAATGTGTATTTTTTTGATACTAATATAAAAATATCTAAATGGCTGCAGTATAAGAAGGACAAAGAAGAGATGGGGGGCTATGAATCCACGAGAGGGGAGGTGACAGTGAGATTATGCAAATGACCAGGGAGGGCTTAGCTTATGTCCTTAATCTTATCCACTTACCATATTTTCTTAATCCATGATTAGGAGCCTGATTTATTTAATTAAAGCATTATTTTAATTATGAAAAAGGGGATTAAGAGTGGTTCCATGTGGATGGGCCACATGGAAATATGGTGCATGCCTATAAAAGTAAGAAAGAGAGCTTGAGAGGGGTTTGTTCCTTCTACTATTCCACCATTGGAAATTTCCTTCACCATGAGCCTTGCCATTACCTTGGAGAGCTGATATTGATGCTATGATAGAGGAGTGTGAAGCCATTGCTGAATGTGAATTTTGCAAGCCATTAACCTAGTAGACTGGTGAGAGAGAAAACTGGCCTACAATTTATCCCTGGAGTTCCAATTCATATACTTGCTTCCCAACTTGTTCTGGAGCGCTAGAAGGGGACTAGAGGCTTCCTGAGGGCCTATTAACTCAAAGAAGGGAGCTTGTTCCTGGCACTGAGTAGGTTGATGGGGAAGGAGAATTGAGGATTGGGGTAGCTGTGGAGGGGGTTTAGCCACCAGTAGGTTGCATGAGATATTGGGTTGTTTAGAAGTTGTGGAAAAATACTTAGCCCTTGTGGATTGATAGCCCCAACTCGGGGGTTCCCTATCAAAGTAAGAATTGGCTTCACAATTCCTATGGCTGGGAGGAATGTCCTTCCTCTGTAGTTAGTTGGAGAACAATTGAATTAAAAGATAAGTATCTAATTGTCCGAGAATGCCATATTTAATTCTGTGTTTGCTTACTATTAATTATTGTTTATGCTTGTACCTGTGAATGAAATTGCATGGCATTGTATGCTTGTTTCTTGTTTGAATTGTAAGCAAAAATATTGTGAATTTGTATGATGTTTTGGGCCACTATATATATATTATTCCGCTGTGTAATTAAATGAATGGAGAAAAAAACGAAATTGTACATCCATGTTAAGATTTAGAAACGTATTTGAGTTCCTCATGGTCTCAATGGTGTAAAAAGGTTGCTGGGTATTTTACAAAGACTAAAGAATCCAAGCTCGAAATCATATCAACCGTCAAACAAATAGAGTTAAAAGAAAAATTGAAACAAAAAATAAGACTTGATTATGTTGGATCGTTGATTCACTAGGATGCTATTGTATAAATTATCCCATCCCCAAAGTGTGTAATCCAACACTTGTTTGGAAATTGTCCACCATTGTAATGTTAGGAATATGGGTCCAAAATGTGGATTGATGAAATTCTTCCTAGTCCTCACAAGTGTTGCATTTGATGTCTATTATCCAATATGTGCATGCATGAGGGGGTGATTGTGAAGATTTTTTACTTAGTTTGTGGCTCCCTTCTTATATTCTATGATGAGATGGGTTCGTTGTCGATAAGATGCCCATTTCATATGGAAATGCTCTTGCTATATATATTAGGAGTTGGGAATTGCAATAGTTGCTGGTTTGTATGCAAAATATTTATTTTTCCAAAAAGGAAATGATGTAATTTTTTGAGTACTTGAACTCATGCATAAAATTCCTTGTCATACGTGATATAATTTAGCTTGCGAATTGGGAGTTGTCTATCTGTACTTTAAAAGTTTTATAAATGTGAGTTCATTCAAGCACAAGTGTTCAATGGATGGCATCTTCGAGATACTAGAAAATTGTTTTTGCTTTGCCCCCCATTGTATGATCTGATGTCTAATTTGAGTTGGATTAGTGGATGAGGAATAGAAGAGTAGCGGTGCATGAATTTCCTATAGAAATTCACGTCTCCCAAGAAACATTTTACCTTTGTTACATTTGTGGGAAAAGGCATGAGTTAGTGTGAACTGTGTGTTCTCTGGGTCTATTGCATTGCAACATGCCATTCAATAGGTATCCTTGTTGGTGTTGTATCTATATGTGATTGTACTTGATGCTCTTGGTTACATGTTGAAAGCAACAAGAATGCAAGGGGAAATTAGGGGTCTCTGCTTACTAGATGACAACAAATTCCTTAGTGTCCACTTGTAGATGACTTGGCTCTAACATTTGAATGGACCCAACCTTCCATGGAGGGCATGGTGTTATGTTTGGATACTTTTGTGGATGTTGTTAGGGAAACAGTTATTGAAGACAAAACAAAGGTTTTTCTTATTGGGTAGGAGTACCCCCGACATTGGTTGAATCGGAAGTGGAGGTGCATAAGTCTTGGGTTGATCATTCAGTATTATGGAATCTCCTTTGGTTTATAGGTTTCTCTTATGGATCAACAAAGGTGGATCATGGGAAAATTTGAAAAGAAGCTTTTGGTTTGGTTCATGCTAGACATGCCGCTTCCTAGGAAAATTAAAATCATGTTCAAAATCTTTGCATCATGCTGGTTCTATTACTCCTCCTGTCTCTTTTCTTCCCAATAAACTTATAAAACCCTAGAGAGTGTGCTCTAGAGCTTTTTTGGGGGAAAACAGGGAGGGGAAAAGAGTATCCCTTTGGTGGCTTAGGACATATGTACTTTACCTAGAGCTCGAGGGTGTTTGGGCCTCCTTGATGTAAAATCCCAAATTGTGGCCCGTCAAATTGGTGAAACGATTAGTAGAGGTGGATGCTCTATGGTAGGTCTTAGGTCTTAGTGTGTCACTAAATTCAATGGGCTTAGCATATAGCAGGGATGAAAGGTCCTTTTCAACACTGTGACATTATACATAACGCGAAGGCCTTTGTGATCTAGGGTTTGGTTTCAATGAAGAGGGCATGGGTGGCTTGGAAGACAGTCTCTTGATTTCTCTCTTGTTAGTTTGAGGGACCTTGAGATGCTTTGTATCTAGCATCTTGGCCAATATGGATGTTTCAGTTTTAGAGGGTCATATTGGTCTTGCCTAAAATTATGCAAGTAAAAGGTTTGCAAGGAAAGGATTGTTTCTTTGGAAGGACTTGTGGAATGAACAAATTCACCATTGGCATACGCGGAGGACTCTTAACCACATGGAAAAACTTTCTGGTGTTGACAAGCCTGTTTTAGAGGGTGTTTTCCATATTATTCCAGGAAAGTTGTTTTTATAGAATGCATATGCACGAGGAAGGCTTTATATTGAGAGATGAAGTGGTAAGCCTACTTATATCTATGAGACGAAGGATCTTTATGAGCTCGTTAGGAACTCTTATTTAGGTACCTGCTTAAGTAAAATATGGGGCCTTGGAGATCTAGTGGAGTGATGAGTCATGACTGAGGAGGTATCTGTCCATTTGGAAGGGTCGTGCCTCCTTTAAACATAAAGTTTCAGGGTGGTTATTGTTCTATCAAGGATTGGATGTCAAGAGTAGGTTGAACAAAGCTGGCATTATTAATTCAGCCTGTGCATTGCATGGTTAGGATGAAACAGTTCAACATGTTTTTTGAAAATGTCTGCCTGCCAGAGTTTTTTGGGCATGGTTTCAGGCTTAATTTCTTTCCCTTTTTGTATCTCCACTCTTATGGAAGGGGGCCCTCCTGGTGGACATCTGGATGGTCAGTGACTGATGCAAATTTCTTTCATGTACAGCTCCTTTTGTTGCAAATGACTTTCTGTGGAAACATCATTGTAAAGTTATATCTGAGTTTTCTCATCCCCTTCCCCTCGGGGATTTGTGGGCTTTAAGCAAGAGTTGGCTCTACTCCTGAGAGTTCACCTTACAGCATTCTATCATGATGTTGAGTCCCTCTGGCTGTGGACATGGGCTCATATATTGGCCTTTTCATATTTTGTAGATCGGGCCTTTCCTGGCACCCCTATTGTCTATATGATGTAACCACCTTGAATCTGGATGTACTTATTTGTTCTCTGAAGTAATATATGCATATTTTTCAGAAATAAATAGGACTTCTTATGGGAGGTCATCACTCAACCATCTCCAAATGACAAATCTATGAGAGGGTGAATTAGAGGCACAAAGGTTGGATATACATAACAGTTTGTAATTAATGCTAAGTTGGATCCACACTTCTCTTTGGGATGGCTCTACTCCCCTTGGAACTAAACGTTGAGTTGGGTGAGGCTTTAAGCACACTGCTACTCACAATTTCCCTCTTCCTGTAACAAAGGCAATAGTCAAAGACTCAAAAGCCTTGGCAAGTCAACATGAAGGCTCGTACAGATCTTGAAAATGATAACTTCTTGAAGTCAGACACTATATAAAGGATCCACACTTTTTCAATCAAATTGTCCAGAAATCCCTCATATATTAATTAAAGAGAGATTGCTTAAACTCATTTGTTCTTTTGAAGAGGCTAGCCAAGATATTGGACTTGTTATCTTTCTTTTCTTTTTGAAAAGAAACCATTTGATTTCTTGCAGTCATTGCGTTTCATCATGTGCAATAGTTAAAAAGGCCTTAGGTTGATTTGTAAAGTTTGGAATGCATTGTGGACATGACGTATCATAGTGGAGGCCCTGATTGGTTGAGATTGGTACACTCCTGTTGTATTTGAAATAAATTCCACTATGGTCATATGCTATACCCATAGGTGTTCTATGATTGATTTTATGATAATAGTTGCTATCTGAATTTGCCTTGTAGGGGATAGCATAAGTTCTAGCTGGGTTGGGAGGAAGAGCTACGTTGTTGTGCAGAAGCATACTTGCTATGATATTAACTACTGTGGAAAGAACCTATAAATTTATAATTAATCAGAGTGATTATAAGGTGGGATGTGAAGTCATTTTGAGCTAATACGCACTCATACTCACACTTTGATTGGGCAGTGGTATTCCTGGCCTTTGGAGTATGATCTCCATTGGGAGGTTTTGGAGCTGAAAATACAACTTTCCGTAATGGTGTTTGACTATTATTTATGAAGATAATGCATAAGAATTATAATCAATTCTCCTGTAGTTGATTTAATAGGTTTGCATTGCATGGTAACTCACATAACTCTTTCTGTTTGTGTTGTGTTTCAACTTTCAGTTAACTGTTTCTTTTTGTTTGTGTTGTGTATCAGGTATAAAGAACTTTTTTGGTTCAAGGATGTTTCTCTTACTTTGTGGCCTATATCATGACATCAGAAACAAATATTTATATAAGCCAATTTCTAGTGGATTCAAAGTTCCCTTGACCTAATGCTAATTGACACTATGAGGTTGTATGATAAGTGGAATTATGTACACACTTGTTAGGGCACAAGTAGAAGGGATGATGTGGTTTGCGATACATCAAATACTAGGAACCATAGCCAACATTTGTAAACCTGTCCATAGGAGAATAAGAAAACCAAGCAATTCAATCCAAACAAGACAATGAAAGATAGTTATTGTCCAGAGAGTTATCATGAAATGGCCAGAAAAAACTATCGAACTTCACCTACAAATAGCAGCACCCTCGTCCATGATCTCCTTGGTTTACTAGGCTGTGGAAATCTGCAATAAAAAACAATTGTTGGTATAATTAAGCGTGGAAATCAGTTTCTAGCTATACATCTCAACTTTCTTGGGCTTACTAATGTTTTAATAATTAGTCTTAGGCAAGGTATGCCCTACAAAATAATCTATGATAATAGAAGAAATTAATTTATTGCAAACATAGAATCAAAGGAGAAATTCAGGTTTGTAGAGAGTACCTTGTGAAAGACCACGGCTCTAAGGCTCTAAGCTTGTGTGATTGCTTTAGTGCCAGGAAATTCTCTGATTTCAGTTGAAATATGCAAATGAAGCTGGGATGGCTCTGGGATTACTGTCTATCACAATAGGTTGAGAGACCCTGCTGTAATGGATGTTTATGAGATGTGACTAGCCACTAAGGCCACTACCAGAGAGTTAATACTAGCAATGAACACTTGAAAATTAGAAGGGACAGAGATAAAATCCTTTGAACTTGGCCTCTTAACCTTGCTTCTCAATCTTTCCAAAAATGATTTGTACTAACCCTGGCAGAGCTCTCCATCGACATTGCAACCAATTTGGTGACCCTTGACAGAACTGTGTATTTATGTTATTTATGATTAGATTTTTTGTTCTCCATAATGAACTTGTTGCAGGTATTTGAGATTGTTTCAATAAATGTTTTGCAAATATCTCTAGACATAAAATTACTATTTAAAATTTGCCAAAATCTGGGGTGGTGTTATGCGGCATGCCTTACAGTTTCATAGAGTTGGTTGCAGGGAGTTGATCCTTGGATATTCTTTCAATAAAAATTTACAAATAAATCTGGTCATAAAATTAGTATTTTTAATTTGCCAAAATTTGGCGTGTTTCTGTGCTTTGTAGTGTTATAGAGTCGCTGTTTTATTACTAAGGATGCTATAGGGCCAAAACTTGCATGCAGTGGTCTTCTAGCAATGCTAGTTTTATTGTGGTAAATATAGCATAGTTTGTGGTTATAAATACTGCTAAAAGTTTCCCTTGTGATTAATGCTTTTATTATTACATAACAAATTAAGATGACACACAAGTTGAATCTGTACAGATTCTGGAGTATGCATCAACATGGAGTCAATTGAAATCGTCAGTTCATCTGCAAGAGCACCACCTGAAAATCAGCCACGATTACTGCAGCTTATATCATCCGAAACAACTTCGATGTTTGACAAATGTGATAGTGACATCGGAAACCTCTCTCAAGCAATCCCCAAGCAAGCATTAGATTCTCCTCTAGAATTAAGTTCTCCAATGGTAAGGCAATCCAGCAAATATGTTTCTTATGCTTGAAAATTCCTTGAAGATTACAATTTCTTTGACATATTTTAAGTCATTCTGCACTAATAATGTTATGTATTATTTACAGAGAATTTCTGATGAAGCTGCTGCAAACCCAAGCGTGTCTAAACCTGTCCATCCTTCCTGGCAACCAAGGTCATCTGCTATACCAGGGAATCCTGTTCATTCTCATGTAATTTCAATTAGCATGCCATCTTCACCTGCCAAATTTCAGATGGAGCAAGCAAAGAAGGTCTGTTTTCAAGCTCACAAAGTCGGTGAAGATACAGAGGGGCCAAAAGCACAAAATTCTTTGAATACGTCCTTCAACTTCGCTAGAAAAAAATCACAGAAACAAGAAAAAGCGTTTTCACAACCCATACCTACAGGAAACTCATATGCTAAAGCAATGGCCAGTGGAGTGGTTCCTAATGGTCCTGGTAATAGATGCGATGGTGGTAACAAAGTGAAGGACAAAAGCTATGCCTATTTTAAGACAAGATCTGGAAAGCTTGAACATCAGCTTTCTCGCTTTCGTGGCAGGCCACAAGAAAGAGATAGTGAAGAAGTTAACCCAGGAGAGTGTGAGATTGAATCTTTGCCCGCTGGACGCTACTTTGATGCTCTACAGGGACCTGAGTTGGAGATTCTTCGGGTAAGCTAATAGCCTTAATTTTCCTGAAAGTGTTTCTTTACACAGTACCATCCATATCAAGTAGACCAGAATTTCCTTTCTCTTCATAATACATATATTGCTGGAAAGCTATCCATGGACTGCAACGTTAGCTTCTTTGAAGGCATATTAACTAAGTTTATCACAATTAATAATTTTGTAATTCTCAAATCTCCATTGGATAATATGTTGAAGGGTTTGAATGGTTGTTTCACTGCTTTCTCTGAGAGAGAGCATTACCAAAAACACTATTTGAGGAGAGAGGGTGATTGTGAATGGGCCTTTATTATTGGTCTTCTGGGCCCTAAAATACCTTTGAATTCCAGATACCTGCCATTGAAGGATTTTTTTTCTCCTACAAGAAAGAGCAGATCTAGATCCTTTCCTTGTTTGGAGGAAATGGTAATGAAATCTTCAACATAAGAATTTAAACTTACAAATGTGACCGAAAGATGAAGTGAATAGTAACATTTAATATATAATAATTTGGCTGCTTTGCAAATAGCTGCCATTAGTATGCCATGCAATGCCTTTCTGAGATGTCTGACTCCCAATTGTTGGTTGTATCAGACTTGTAAAATGCTATTTAAATTTCTGGCATTGTTCAACTTTGGCATTTCTCCAGTGTTGCTTCT
>LPNX010092360.1:0-61071 GCA_001517045.1 Pseudotsuga menziesii | reverse complement strand
CCCTAGCCGTACATCTCCTCGAATTTCGTGCCAAATCAGACAGCAGGCCGTACAGCAGATCAGCCGTACAGTATCCTCGAAATTCGTGCCCTAATTATTGCAGTCCGTACAGCATTTAATGCAGCCGTACTTACCTCGAAATATGTGCCGAAATTAACTCAGCCGTACACAGTCCATACTCCTCGGGATCCGTGCAGCATTTAATGCACTGACAGCAGACCGTACACCTCGAAAATCGTGTAGATCAGCCGTACATCCTCTTGGAAAATCGTGCCAATAAATGCAGCCGTACTCTGGCAATTAATGCAGCTGTACTCTGGCAATTAATGTGGCCGTACACCTCGGGAACCGTGCAAGCAAACACTGAATTCTTCAGCTTCAAACCCTAACCTGGAATTTGACCTCCTTGAGTAAAATCGACCTCCTTGAGCTCTCTCTTCTCCTTCACTTGAAAAATGAAAAAGTCAACTCACTTTTGCCTCCCTCACCCCTTTTTATAATTTCACAGTGAGAGTGAAATTCTCATTTATTTATTTCCCATAAATAAATTCACTCACTTACTCACTTTATCAAAAGGTGACTTTAGTCATAAAATCACATTTAAGTGACTTTAATGTGAGGGTCACATTTTTCCCTCTTAAGTGACTTAGGCAAAAATAAAGCCACTTAGGGAACATCTGACTAGGTACAAAAATCAACAGCTTCTAGTTTGTTCTTACCAGGATTTTTGATATGGATCCACCCAATTTTTGAAAAACCAGGATCTAGATACAATGGGGAAATGGAAACTACAAAAACTATAAAAATATTATTATAATTAATAAAATAGAGTTGAGAATCAAAATCATTCAGGAATCGCAACAGTAGAACTATAAGTTATAACCAAGAAAGAGTGTTCTCATGCATATTAATATTAACCATCCATGCACCATAACTGATAATTTGATAAATCATTGATAATTGATAATTTTGAAGATCATTTCAGAATGAGCAGGAAGCAAGTCATAACAGCATTTTTTGAGCCACATCCACATGTACATATCAGCAGTGAATAAAGTGGTTTTCAACTTTTCTTGAAGTCTATGACAGGACTAAATAGCAGTTGAATGAAGTGATCAACAGTGTTGCACATAAGGATAGATCAGACCTTGACAGCAGACCTTGACCATAATTATAGACCAAACCTTAAGAGAAAACCTTTATACAGCAGACCTTAATGGCTCAGACCTTGACTAGGAATGGGTTTAGGGTTTTAGCCTATAGGCGTTTAGGGCTTTGGGAGTTTTTTTCATTTGAAGAACAATTTTTTGGGGAATTGGTGGGTCAAAAAAGCACTGCAAGTTTCAGGATCTGTTTCATTTTCCATGGGATCAGGATCCATTTCTTTCTGAAGGGGGGCTGTTTCTAATATCTATGATGGATCTTTGGAAGATCTTGGTGGATTCAGATCCGCTGATCATACACACAGGGGTGGAGGATCCAGTAACACACAGTTTGTTGCATTTAACGAAAATAAACTCTTTTATAGGGTCACTCTCATTGTACACCTCTTAAATCCTGCATTACAACGAATATTAACATGTATCTATTATGTTTAATCTTGTTGGGTTGCTACGCTCTGGTTTGTACTTCTATTTTTGTCATTACAATTGATTGTTTTTCAACTATGAAATTTCTTGGGTAGTTTTCCCCATTCTTCCCTGGTATCTCTAATCTCCTTTATTTTTAGGTTTACCTCATTTTACATACTTGCCAAGGTTTTTCTCTACAGCTGTAGATCCTATGGATTGTGCTTATTTTCTTCTTTTCTCTTCATAGTTGTTTCAAGACCCTTTGTTGTTTCCTTCCTATTAAATTTCTGATTTTAATGTTATTAGTATTTTGTATAGGAATTCAAGGGACATTAGTTTCTTCTACATCTATCCTATTAAGAATTGGATCCCTTGTGATTCAGATTAACTTGTTGCTCACCTAAATGGAATTCCATACAAGGCGCAAAACAGAATGATTTCTGTGAAGTTTAAACAAGTAAAAAACTAACATTTTTTCGTGAAGTAATCAAATTTCTTTGTAATATCCACCATGAGTGTTATTATCAACTGAAGTTTTAATTTAAAGTAGTGGGACCTCTTTCATGCCAGTTGGGGCCTGGTCAAAGTTTATAGGAGAGATAAAATTGCCACTCCCAAGGGAGATGAATGTTGAAGATTTTATTCTAAGTTTATGAATGAAGTGGTTTGAATAATATATTGTTTAGTTAATGGGTGTTTCTTTGATAAATATATTGCCATTACGTATGCCTATCCTAATATCTTTTCATAAGGGTCTCTCTTGCCTAATTATCTCTTCATGTTATGGTCCATGAACCAGTCTCCCTGCACATTGCAGCACAACACCACATATATAGATAGAAGAAGTGTTGTTAGCATACGATGCAACCTACTAAAACTCCAATGGTAATAGGTGATACATCCATCATATTGGGCACCTCAAGTGACAGGATAGGTGTTCCCAACTCCAAACCTCCATTGCGACCGAATCTCACATGGTTAGTGCCACTTGATGTTCATTGTCATTCCTCATGCAGCCTACCCACCTCACTAATTTTAGCTCCACCAACTTCACATATCTATCATCACTTGTACTTATGAACAAAAGTGAAAAATAAAAGTGGAGGCTATTGACCCCTGAAGGTGATAACCTTATATAAGGTCATATACCCTAGTGCAGCCAAATAGACAGTAAGTAGTGTTAAGTCTTGACCATTGAAAGTGGTAAGCCTTTGTAAGGTATTGTAACCTAGTTTAGTGTAATCAATAATAAGAATTGACTTTTTAGTACTGAGGTGTTGCCAGTAGAAAGTTATGATCTCCAATTCTAAGATTGTAACTAAGGCTCAAGGTGATGCACAAAAGCAGTCCTGTCATTTTATAATGGAGAATTATAGATGAAATTATGCACAATTATTCTTTTCAAATGTAAAAGTGTGAAGATGGAGAAATACGTAAATAAGATGTAAAATGTTATTCTTGTAATGGAGAAACTAGAATCAGAGAGTCTGTCTATGCCAAGTCTTTGATCTTTTTTAGGACAAATTGTATGATGTAGTCTTGATTTCATATGCAGAAGTATATGGCTGTTCACATTTACAGGTTAACATTTCTAGTGATGGTAGGATTTTTTATAATTTTTTCTTTTTTTGGTATAGAAAGTAGGATTTGTCCTTTCCTTTGATTGCATTCCAATTTTATACTAGAAGTTCTGATATTTAGGTCATGGTTTGGGACTGAAATTCCAATGCTTTTATTGGTTATGCTCTTTTGTCATTTAAGTTTTGGGGCCTTGTCTTTGTTCATTGCAAGAGGTGTAACTGTTTTTCTCTGCCATTGTGTTAACAAGGGGAAGAGGAATTATTAAATCAGCTTCGATATCATTGTTATAGATAGGCTTCCTTACACCCTACAACACAACTATACATAATAGATAGAGGATGAGACAATAGTGTGCAGTGTAACCTACTCAAAATCTAAGGGTAATTGGTGATATATCTATGATACTAGATACCTCAAGTGAGAGGTATCTATATAATAAATATCCCATGCATCCAAAACTCATATGGTCATGCCACATGATGTTACATCACCATTCCTCTTGCAACCTAAACTCACATGGTTCTGAGTCTACTAATCTATGACTCCAATTCAGTCTATTCTCGCTAGTACTTCGTGAAGAATAGAGATGAATGTTATAGACCTGTAAAAGTGGTAACTTATTATAATTTATAACGTAATATACCATAGTGCATCCCAACAGATGGTAAATACTGTTGAACCCCAATAGTGGTAACCCATTGTAAGGTATTGTACCCATGTGCAATGTAAACAATAATCAGAATTGAATTATTGGTATTGAAGTGATGTCAATGCAGTTTATGATCACCAATTTTAAGGATTGATCTAAAGTTCATGTTCATGCATTTATGTAAACTCTTCCTGTTTATAAAGGAGAATAATAAATGCAATTATGCAAATTTATTCAATTTGAGAAGTAAAAGTAGAGAGATGAAGTACCTAAATAAGATGCAGAATGTTGTATTTGGTTGTAGAGGAACCATAGTATAATTTTCTTTTCTTTTTTAAAATGCATCATATATTTCCTCAAATAAGTACAACAAACAATAAAGGATCCATGAAAGGCCATCATATGAGCTCGCCTTCCCTCCCATGGGAAGGGACTTGTGATATTCCCTTCTCTGCGTGATATTTTCTATAGGATCATCGAGTAGCCTATTAGACTCCCATAGGCTAAAATCATCTTATCTGGGGATTATTTTGGTGTTCTACCAACTAAAATGGTTTAGTGGTATTGGCTGGCATGTGGTATTGTTCATGGTATTGGGAAAAATGGTTTTGTGGTTTTGGGTGACCCATAGTATTCGCTGGTGGTATTGGGCCCAATTGAGAAATAAAAAGAGAAGGGGTCTCACTCATAGGCACATGCGTATTGATCTTGGACATTGTCTCTTATGACCATCTGGGGGTTGGTCCAGAGTTTCCGTTTGGGGTTGGCAAACCCCATCCACCTATTGGGATTTAGTTTCAGTGGTGAGATATCCACCCTGGCTAGACTAGGAGGAGGACCCATCTAGGATTCTTACCTAAGCCTCAAGGTTGAGATAGATCACCATGGTAACTTTATGCAATTTACTCTTCCACTACTTTTTGCTTCATTCTGGAATATAGTAGGTTGCACAAAGTTGGAAAAACGTTGTTTCCTAGGAGGATTCATTCGACTGCTGTGATGGGGTTGATACTGGCCACATCGTTGGCATCGACGAAGTGGAGGTGGCCCTTCGTGTTCGAATTGATCTATGATCAAAATTAGTATCGTTGTTTGTTTATCCCTTGGAGCCCCACGAGGAAGGAAGCATTGGAAAGAAGGAAGTGATACGTTGAGTGAAGGATGGTCCAGATTGAGAATGTTGTTGGAGGGTGAGAGAACGAATCTGGAGGGCCTCTTGCAAGTATAAGGCCATACATCTCGTATCTGAAGAAGCTATTCAAAGTTTGAAGTTTCGTGAGAAGTTCCCTAAAGAGACAATGGAACTGCCCACATATATAATAGAGGGTGCATTGAAAGATAAAGTGCTCCTCATCTTCAACCTCTCGAAGGTGACAAACCTGACAAACCCTATCTGATTGGTTGACATGGTGATCTATCTCAACCCTGACGCGGTGAGAACCCACTCTAAACTAGCTTGAAGAAATACAAAGAGTGTGGGCCCAATGTCGGAGAATGTAATGGGTCCAAACAATGAGGCCATTGCTTAGATCCAAGAAGTGTGTAGCGTAGAAGGGAATCTTTGGACATAAGCCCCCTTGGGGGTTGATCCAAGTAACCTGCACAAACTGTCTATAAATTTCATTTCTGATGAATTTATTCAAGCCCTGTCTGGTAGGTAAGAGTGGCCAAGTGCATCCAGGGAACACCTAAATGGAGGAAGTCGATCCTTGCAATACCAACTGATGGAAAAATATCCACAATTCCCACATACCAACACCTAGTGTGACCTAGGGGGTTAACTGAGGCAATGGATTCTGATGAGAGATGGGCCAAATATGGGTATCGATCTTGCCCCTTTTCCAAGTCATTGAAACTCCGTAGGAAATGTAAGAGAGAGACGAGCCTAAACACAATCTCAAGTCAAAAAGGTTGGGCATTGAACTCTGCAAGTATAATGGGATTAGGTATTGAATGTTTGCATCTAGTGATGCAACGAAGGAGGATATGCACTCTCTCTACTGAGGCCCAATCATAGTCTAGTAAGCAAGTCCCCCAAATCTCTGAGCCATAGAGGACAGTGGGTTGGACAAGAGTGTCCATGAGACACATCTTGGATGAGATGTCTTGAAAATGGTTTCTGAAGCACTGTGTCTCGAGAAGGGCTAGTGATTTATATTCTTTATTGATGCAGGGATGGAGTGCGTGTCTTCGATTGAAGTGAGCTCTTGTGAACTATACTCCCAAACAGGTATAAGTGCTAGTGATCTCAATCTCCCCTCGAAAAAGGAAATGAAGATTAATGAGTAACCTCTTCAACTCATTGAAGATCATGACCTTGGTTTTACCCAAGTTGACCATCAACTGATGAAGATCACAAGATAAGGCCAAGGCATCTAACTGTCTCTACAACCCCTTCGAAGATGAATCCAAGAGGACCACGTCGTCAACGAAGAATAAGATGGAGATCAAGACTTGATGGAGAAGGAACCCGTCACCTTCCTAAATGTTATCCAAAAGGAAGGACTCTACTTTATCGATGTAGATCCCAAATAAAGTGAGGGATGGAAGACGCCCCTGCTTCACCTCAATGGTACTTTTGATGAAGTCTGAGATCTCGTGGGCTGTGCGAAGACGACCTAGAACTGACACATATAATATCATTATGGTAGTTAAAAGGATCTCAAAAATGCTAATGTCTTTGAGCCTCTGAGCCTAGCAAAACGTTTTTGTCTCTTGTAGTATAAGAAAGTGATGGGAGGATCAAGAGACTAGTACCAATCCAAACTAGGGTAAATAGAGTCAAGAGGCCAATCCAAGAGGGTGATTCCATGAATGGTTAAGACAATAAGGGCCACTATAGCATGCCACAATGAAGCCACCACTATAGCATGCCACAATGAAGACACAACATGCTGAAAAATGAATGTAGAAAATAGACTAGGAGGGCTCGTAAAAGTGCCACATCAAAACATTGTAAAATGGGGTGTGAACTACACAATGAATTATTACAAGCAACAACTCTAAAAGATGATAGGAGCATGCTAATACAATCATGCATAAGACATCAAAGGGAAATAGAGGGTGAAACTCCTCACTTAAAACCCTTCCATATGGTATATATACCCTTTCATATGGCCCCAAAAAGACAAGTTTCTACACATCACTAAGAACATTTAGAAATAGAAACAAAAGCCTCACATTTATAAGAACACTCTTGGAGGTTTTTTCTTTTTAACAAGAACACAAGTTTAAAATCCTTAAAAACTTACCAAGACTTCGTTGTGTATGCTCTGCACTGGCTGTGGTTCGTCCGATCAATCGGTTGCATCAAAAGCAGCGTGGGTGACTAGAATAACTAGTTCGCACATCTTTCAATAAAAATCCCCAGGAGAAAATCCAACGCCTCAATTTAAGCTGTTGCGGTGGCAAATTACCCAAAGGAAGCAGGAACAACTGGGCAGTGACTTCGAGGCACAAGTTAGACTACACCCTTGCGATGTAGTGTTGAACACCGTCTCTGAGACTCCAACCAGCCTACATATTCCTTGCGGGTAGCCGTATTGGTTAAGGGTTTTGGATATACTCCTCATACCCCTTGGGTATATTGGGAGTCCCCTTCCCCCCCTAAGTAATCAACTTATCCCACATTAACTTAAAATTTGACCAAGAGCACTTGCAACATCCTTTTCGCATTTCAACAGAAATTTCATTTGTGGACTCCATTATTGGCACTAGTCTATTTTTTATATTATCATATGTTTCCGTATTCTTGCTTATCAAGTGTTAATTTTTATGTTGTTGTGGTGTAATAAATCTTGCAAATATCTTGTGTTAAATTCATTTATCAAAACTCCTAAGTAACTTATTTCATCACCATAAACGCTAAAGCCTAAAAGCCTTAGCAACTAATAGGGTCTACCCACCTTGGCTTCGTTAGGAGTTGGCCCAAACAGAGGAGTCAAGAACAAGGTGCTAGCCTTGACTTGAGACTTGCCCCCAAGGACACATCGAGTGGCTTGAATATTTTTTCCTGAGTGGTGTGTGAAAGGCGACAACAAGGTGTACTCAAGGTTGATCTTGCAAAGATGGAGACCATAATCAAGTAGCCAACTTCTACCAATGTCATTGAAGTTAGGATTTTTGTGGGGGCAACATAATACCTTCAGAAGTTTATAGCATTCTTTCCAGCTATGGCTGCACCACTCCATGCCATAACAACCAATGGCAAGAGTTTCCAATGGGGAAAGAATCAACAAAATGATTTTGAAGAGTTGAAATGAAAGATTAGTCAAGCACTAGTTTTTGCATTGCCCAATTTATAGAATCCCTTTAAAGTGGAAACAAATGTAAGTTGAAATTCTATGGGCATTAGAAAAAATTTGAGGTCTAAAATGGGCCTCCTAAGGAAAATAATAAAATGATAGTTAAAATAATAAAATAATATTTATTAATTCTGGAGGGAGAAAGAAAAAAAACTATTTTTTTGTTCGTATTTCTACAAGATGGATACACTCTATTTTCCTCTAGGAGAAAGATTGCAACATTTCAAAGAGGCTCACACCTTCCAAGTTGCAGGGCATTTTGGTTTTGAGAAAACAATGGCCAACTTACAAAGGTATGTTTATTGGCTTAAAATGCGAGATGTAGCTAAGTTTATTAGGCGATGAATACTTTTTTGTACTAGCAAATCCAAAATAGGGAGAAAAGGTTATACCATTCCTTGTACCTACAGGCTACTAGACCATGGAAGAGAATCTCTATGGATTTTGTGGGTGTTTTTGCAAGAACAAGGAAGGGACATGACTATCTATTTGTGGTAGTTGATAGGTTTAGTAAGATGTGCATTCTGATGCATTTGGAAAAGATCATCAAGGGACAAGATGAAACAATCATGTTCTTTGAAAAGGTCTGGGTGTACTTTGGGTTACCAAGGAGCATCATCTTAGATAGAGATACCATATTTATCATGGCCTTTTGGACTACACTTTGGGAGAAGATGGACACCAAGTTGAAGAGATCTACAAATTTCCATTTGCAGATGGATGGGCAAACAAAAGTAGTGAACATGACATCAGTTCATCTTTTGAGAGGTTACATATAGAAGAATACAAGGATTTGGGACAAAAAATTGATTTATATTTATCACTTTTATCATATATCAGTCCACACTTCCATCGGTAAGTCCCCTTTCGAAACTAGCTTTGGATATTTGCCACCTTTGACTTTAGATGTTGTATATGGACAACAATGAATGAGGGAAGACACCACAAGAGAAGCATTGAAGGTTGATAGATTCATTGATAAAAGTAGGCAAATCCATTTGCAAGTACAATAGGCATTGAAGAAATTATAGGAAGAGTAGAAGACTAGGTATGACCAACATAGAATTGAGAAGACATTCAAAGTAGGAGATAGAATTTGATTGCGTTTGAACAAAGAAAGGCTACATGGTGTTGGTAAGAATATCAAGGCTCTAGGGTATGGTTCTTTTGAAATGTTGGAGAAGGTAGGTGATAATGCCTACAGTCTCAATCTACCTCCATACATGTGCATTTACTTAGTAGTGAATGTGGAAAATATGAATTTTTATGAGCCTTCCATGTTAGACTAGGAAAACTGGAAAGCAAGTCTTAACTACCATAGAAGAATTAGTACCAAAATTTCAAGCATAGTTAGTAGAGGATACTGTATTGTAAAAGAATCCAAAACAACTAGGTGGGGGCATCATGAAATTTGGTAGGTTGGGTTGAAAGGACAGCTTCTAGCCAAGGTCAAATGGTACTCTAGGGAGAAGGTAGAGGAAAAATTTCCTTGTCTCTTTCAATAAAATATTTTGGGGATTAAAAGCCTCCTAAAATGGGGAGGCTATATAATTTGGTATATATTTGAAATGGATCTCTATATAATTTGGTATGTATTTTTTTTACTTTTGGTGTGGAAAAATTGGAGCTATTGGCTTGTAATCCCTATTTCAAAGGCAAGCCTTATTTTGACGATTTGGGGTCCAAAAACATCCAAAGCTTACTTGGGACATTAGATTTCCCTTTTTTGGGTTCAAAATTTTTGCAAACCTCTTCATGTTTTACATGTTGAGAGCTTTCCATTGATGCAAAGATTTCTTACATAGTTGGTATGAGGGAGTTGTACCTCCCACAAGTTGATCTATGCTTTTGACCACTATGGTATTAAGTAGATGCCACATTAACGCCCATTACTCACACATGTGGAGCTAGTCATGTGTGGATTTTCAAGAAGATTTCAGGGGTTACAAAATCCTAACCCTAATCAAGAGTTGAGGCATGCACATGCCCTAATGCTAACCCTAGATGACTATAATAACATGTTAAATTCTAGGTCACTCAGGCAGGAAGGAGCTCTGTTGTTGTATTGATTTATTGTTCCATAATTGAGTAGAGCATGTAATTGAGATATTGGAGTAGAATGGAGGAAGTAGAAGACCTTGTACTGGCCATATAAGCTACAATGTCAAAGGAAACTCCATAATGAGTTCAACCTTCTTTGTATTTGCATTTGAGAAAAAGAGAGAAAGGCATAGTTGTCACCTTTTTGTTGGGTTTCCTAGGGTACATCTTGTGTTCAATGTGTGGATGACATGGTATTTGTTTGTTTTTTTTAAATTCTTCAGTATTTTGAGCACCAAACTAATAATATTAAATCTTAATCTTAAGTAAAACACTGCATAACAAAGAGTTTGCAAAAACTTGTAATATTTTTTATGTCGAACTGTTCTAATGGAATATCTATAGCAATTTATACTCTTTATAGATCACTCATAAGGGACACTTGGATGGTCAGGGATATTTTTCGTAATAAAATTTAGTTTGTTGTAGTCATAGATCTTTTCATGGGTGCGCAAATTCTTAGATCATATACAAATGCACATTGGTGAACTCGCGGGAGTAGGGTCAATTCCTACCTTTAGTTTGCTTGTTGGTTATTTCTTCATCACAGATTGGAGTAGGTTGTGTTGCTGCGTAATTCAGACCTTGGGTCACGTGGCAGAGATATTCAAGGCATTGGGTGCAACCTTGGGGGCAAGTAAGAGTCAAGTGCTGTCACTTGATCTTGACTCCTCCATCTAGGTTTTTTCCTAGCAAAGCCAAGGGGGGTGGTCCCTATGAAAATAATTTAAGGTTGTTAATCTATGAAGCAAAATTATTCTAGGAGTTAAGATGAAATGATTACTGAAACGAAGACTTTTTCAAGTAATATAGATCAACGACATGTAAATTTAAAGAAACATTCCATTCAACACATATATTAACTTAGACAGAAAAAGTAAATGCCCGTTTGATGCAAATAGACTAGTGCTAATGGAGTCTTATAGTGTTGTTGTGATGTGAAAGTATTTCAGTTTTCTTGTTGGTCGGTATTAAATTATTAATGAGTGGATTAAGGAGTGGGTTGATTCTTGGTTTGGCCCACTAAGACTCACCTTCTTGAACTGAGCGCTTAAAGTAACTTTACCAAGTGTCCAACGGGGCGAGGCAATAATCTGCTTGGAGTAGCCCCCTGACTCTGTGGTATTCACTCTTTGCTACCTCCCAAGTTCTGAAAGATTAGTTTTATGTGGATTGTCCTATTAAGCTAGTCACTCTAATCCCTTTCTGGTTGTCCCATTATTCTAGCCAAAGGCTTGCAGTGTTCACAAGAGCATATAGGGACTAAAGCCTTGGTTTATTTTAAAAGCTAATCAAATGAGTAGTTGTTTTAAAGAAATCACGATATTGATAATCTCGTTTCCCTTTTCAGGTACTTCGGGAATACAGAGTCGATTTGTTATTTTTAGAAGCAAGCAGAAGTCAAAATGAAAAATAACTTTGAAAAAAAAACTTCTACTCTAACAAACAAACCACAAGAAGGAGATGACATGGACCCCCCAGTGGGATGAGGTGTAGGCGCTTGGATTCTCACTTCCTCTCTTTATTACAATGATAACAATGAAGAATACTTGTGGTCTTTTATAGATCAAGAACCACCAAGTTTACAAGTTTGAAGGCTTTAAAATGCTTGACATAAATATATAAAAGGAGGGCTCCCAGATGGCTTAATATGTTGAAAATTTTTCCAGCACTTCTCTTTACCTGTTCATCAAATGATGCAAAACAACCAACGAACTTATGCCAAATATGCTTAGATTGATCAATTAAAGCATAAAGTTTTTTAGCATACTACTCAATTTCTTGAAATGTTGTGAAAATATAGAATGCAAGTACTTAGTTTTAAGAATTAGATCTATGAAGAAATAATCCTTTTTAAAATTGGATCTAACTTACAAATGCATATGTAAATCAGATTAGTTGATGATATTTTTTATAGTGCACTAATTTGATCAACAATGTTGAAAGTAACTAGTAACCAGAAGAGTTTAATTTTTGTGTTAGAAGGGTCACCAAAGTTCAGTAATGAGAAAAGGGAAACGGAGTTGTCCTCAAAGTGTGGTCGAAGGGATGAAACTCTTTTTCAAATTTACTGAAGCAGAAGTAGAGCTAACATGCTCATCAAGACCTCCAACATAAGCAACTTGTAAAACCTTACAAAAACTTGCAAAGGGGATTAAATACCGATGTTAACCAATAAAAGCTAGTTGCAGCTTGCCCCCCCCCCCACGTTTCCAACCCATTTCTTGACGGAAACTCGAAAACCCGTACCGTACGGAAGGGAAACCCGTTTCCAATTGATGGGGACCGTTTCATGTGTTGGAAACTTGTTTCCTTAAAACGGAAACCTGTTTCCAAATCGAATTTCACTAAAATCCTACGTTTCCTTCCACAGTGCGCCTAAAACACTTGTTTTTTTGATTTTTTGGGTTTTTTCCTTTTTCGGCTAGGGTTTTAGAGTCTTCCAAAATATTCTTTATGCCTTGGGTTTGTTATAAAATAACACCGATGCCTCCTTTTTGCCTTCACAACTTATCCCCAACGCTCATTGGCAGCTCACGGTCCATTGGCATAACTAACGGTGCATTGGCATAGCTCAAGGCTTACAATTCATCATCACGGATCTTTGGCTTTAATGTATACATTATCTTGGGTAGGACGACTCATCTTCACGGCTCTTTGGCTACCCACGCCTCCATTTCCAGCTCATGGTGGTGGTGCAAAGGTCACGGTGGAGGCTCAAGAAGTGGACACGGTGTTGGAAGCTGGTTGGGTTGCTGAATGGTGCCATTTTGTTTTTGCAGATTGGTGGAGGATGAAGATGAGCCCGAGCATGATGACTATTAGTCTTCGGGCTTTAGCTCATTTTTTCTTTATATTTTCATTGTTCATGTTGATGTAGTATTGTACTTGTAGCCTCATATATAAAAGCTGATTTTGGAATCTGGATATATATGTATTAGCAGATTAACCTCATTTTGAAGGTTGTTTTTTGGCTATTTCCACTTGCATTATGGAATCACTTATGAAATTATGAGTAAAAATGTTAAATGTGATGTTGAATTTAATCTGTAAATAATTATAATATAATCATATATATATATATATATATTGCATTTCCTCGTTTCCTAAATTTTGGGGGGTCACGTTTCCAATGTGTCCCCTTTTCCCCGTTTCGTGCAACTTAGAATAAAAGAGACTTGAGAAAATATGCATTCAAGCAAGAATAATCATAAATTTCTAAGCATTCTCTTATCAATAACAATGAGAAGTAAACATAAAAGTATTACTCCTTATCCTACTGGAATATAGTTCCCTTCAAAGGTCAGCAATCCCAACCCTAGACAAGCTTGCAAAAAGATACATGTTACCTCACTATTTCATAGAACACAATGCATCCAAACATCATAGACAACACTCGCATAAGCCTCCAAAGGCTTTTATTAACAATGAATTTGGAAGAATTACAATCAGTATGCAAGCATAGGTTCCACCTTCTGATGCAAATGAGGTCAAAATTCCTTGCTTAAATAGAAGAGCTCAAGCCCGTGGGGGGTAGAGCAAGTGGTAAAGTCAAAATGTTGTAAATGGTTGTAAATGGAAGGTCTCGTGCAATGTTGCACGACTTGGACTCGACAAAGACTCGGCTGGCATATGACTCGTTGACTCGGGAAAGACTCTGGACAGACTCGACAAATAGGAAACAAAATAAAATATGGTACAATTTGGGCACAAAATAGAGGTTAAAGGCATTTCCAATCCATACAAGTTATAAACTACAATGTATGCAATAATTCATAACATTATCTCATAAACACAATCAATTTTTGTATGCAAAAATTTAAATAGTGATCATAGATTCATGAATCATAAGCCATAGTGGTCATAAACCATAAACCATAAACGATAAAGGATATACCATAGTGATTTAAAAATCAGAAATGGTAGCAAGTTCAAAATTCAGTCACATAACAGAAATAGAAAACCAAAATAGACAATGTCTCCATGTACTCGAGTCTCATGCTTAACCACGATTACACCTAAAATATTCCCTCGAGGAGCTAGTGCCAACATCGGCAGACTGAAGCAACTGTGAAGCAGGTGTATTTGGAGTTTCCATTTGAGGATATGGCAGACTAGAGAGATCTTGAATCTCTTCATCAAGCCAACTCAAATCGTTAGGGAACTCCTCTTCCACAACCCACTCAGAATCTAAATCAATATCATCCAATAAAATTGGATCTAGGTCCTTTGGCTGCATTTGTTTTGTGAGAATTCGAAGGTTGTAGTAGATGAAAACCAACTTCTCCAACCTCTCATGCTCCAACTTGTTCCGCTTTTTGTTGTGGATGTGCTCAAATACCGACCAATTGCGCTCACAACCTGAAGTGCTGCAAGGTTGACTTAGAACGTTGATGGCAAATTCTTGTAATTGTGGTGCCTTAGAGCCACAATCTATCCACCAATGGGCTGAAAAAATAAAAACTTAAAAAATTACAAGTTTTGCAATGCCAAAATTGAACAAGATAACTAGCAAATTCACAAGCTAAGTTCTAAGTTCTAAGTTCTAACAATTTAGTTTTTATAAATTGAATCTTACATGGCATTTTCTTATCTTTGAGACATTGGGTTGAGCTAAATCCAAACATGCCAGATGCTTCTTTGTACATATCACGTTGCAAGTTGATTTTGTCCCGAATTTCTAGATCCAGGAACATCTTCTCAATGCATATCATGACACCTCTCATCACCTCATGGTCTCTTTGAATGCTAGAGTCTAGATTATAGAATAAGCTCAGATTGAGATATGCTCCCGCTGCATGCAATGGTGAATGTAGCTTCTTGTCCCATATGGAATCAATAATCTGCCATATAGGGAGATATTTTTGATGAATCGTCTAAACGCTTGATACTCATTCAAATGGATTTGGAGGGAAAGAAAGGTTGTGGCAAACTGTGTGATAGTAGGGCGACTGAGTTCATCCTGTGTGTATTCTCTCATAAAGTTCAAGACCCAAGCATGGTTATAGGTATA
Source organism: Pseudotsuga menziesii (assembly GCA_001517045.1). Lineage (NCBI taxonomy): Eukaryota > Viridiplantae > Streptophyta > Pinopsida > Pinales > Pinaceae > Pseudotsuga > Pseudotsuga menziesii. The sequence continues at coordinate 45,852 of LPNX010092360.1, read as the reverse complement.
CTTGGTTATTTGTTTGCACTCTTGCACAACAACTTGCACCCATTCCATCTTGTTGATGTCCTCCAACATCAAGTCTATGCAATGGGCAGCACATGGAGTCCAAAACATGGTGGGATATTTTGCAGAAAGCAACCTTCCAGCTGACACATAATTTGCAGCGTTGTCCATGACTACCTGGACAACATTTGCCACCCCAACTTCCTCCACAACATCAGCCAACAATGAAAAAATTAGACGTGCATCCTTTACATGCGAGGATGCATCAATGGATTTTAGGAACATGGTTCCTTTAGGGAAAGCTATAACAAAATTAATGATTGTTCTATCCCTTTGATATGTCCACCCATCAGACAAAACTGTGCAACCTGTAAACTTCCATGAATTTTTAATGGTCTCCGATTGTTCCTTAACACACTCGAGCTCCTCATCTAACTCTTTCTCCCTAAGTGCATTATAGGAGGGGGCTTGTATCCAGGGCCAACACTTGCAATGGCATCTACCATGGGATGATAAAAATAAGACTTTGCATAGTTAAATGAAAAGCTGTTATGGTACCAAAACCTCTTCACAACCATATCTGCCTCTTTCCTCTTCTTTTCATTGAAGCTCTCCAAGGATGGTTGAGATCCCAGAAGTTGTACGAGGAAGGAAGAAAGAAGAAGTTACACTTCCTTCTTTTTGCTGCAATAGCGGATGTGGACCCCCCTGTACTTGGAGTTGCATCTAGTGGTCCCATTGAAGATCTCCCTATCATAGAAGTTTCAAACTTGTATCTTGCCCTCTTTTCAGTTTGTTCTCTAATGGCATCCAAAGCAGCTACCATTTTGGCTGTGACTTCATTGAGGCATTTGTCACAAACCACCACATCTTTGCAAACAATTCTTGCTAGGTGGTACTTCAACCTGATTATGCCCCTAGACATTTGGGCGGAGCATAAATTGCAAATGACCTTGTGGTCATCACTGGGATTCACTCAGACACAATACTTCCATGCTGGATCAAGAGGCCTTCTAGCCTTAGGTGCCAAGGAATATGGATTCTGAATTACAAAAAAAATGCTTTATTAAAATTTAAACTTTAATATTCTAAATTCATTTTAATTTTTTTTTTAATTGCTTAAACTTTAAAGAATTAAAAAAAAATTGTGGTCCTGTGGGATGAAATACTTAGCCATAGGGCCAGTGGGATGAGTAGAGTCTCTACTCAGCCTCTACTCATCCCACAGGCCCTGTGGCTGAGTATCTCAGCCACATAGGTGCCACACCCCTGTGTGGTTGAGATACTCATCCATTGGGCTTTTAAGTTATGCCCATAAAAAATTTAATAATTATAATTTGAAATTTAATTTTAAAATCAATTACAATTAAAAATTTAAATGTAGAACACAACGAAATGATATTAGTATGTTACTACGTTAAATTTAGTCATTTAAAAAAAATTCCATTGATTTTTAATTTTAAAATTTAATATCTTATTAGTTCTAAGTTTCGAAGGGAAAATGCCCTATGGCTGAGTATCTCAGCCCATAGTCCCTTGTGTGGATGAGATACTCAGTGATAGGGCATTTTCCTTTCCAAACTTTGAGCTAATAAGATATTTAAATTTTAAAATTAAAATTAACTTATAAAATATTTAAAATTAAACTACAAAATCAAATGAAAATTAAAAAAAATAAAATATTATATTTAAAATTTTACTAAACTATAACATAAATAAAATAAAATAAAAATGTTACAGTTTACTAACCTGGAAACTGGGAAGCGAAGACCACTAGCGAAGCACCACCAACGAAGACCATTAGGGAAGCACCAACAGAATACCACCAACGAGCACAGTGCAGAGTCTGCAGACCCTCATCCACGACAACCTCGATCTTGTCCACAACCAACAATGACTGATGAAATTTTCTTCTCAGTGAGCTGTGGCCAACAACGACCTCGTCCGACTATTTATAGCCTCTGCGACGTCCCTTTTCCCTCCTTTTCGCGTATGGGGGGTCTGTTTCACATCCGCGGGGTCCGATTCACGTCCACGGGGTCTAGTTCACGTCTGCGGGATCCATTTACGGCGAGTTTGAGTTGAGTTCTGCCGAGTCCGAGTCGGGTAGTTCGAATCCGCCGAGTTTCTGGGTATTGGCCGAGTCTCTGTTAGTTGCGACAGGGTTCCACTCACGTAGACTCGCGAGTACTCACAAGTCCTTCGCGAGTCATGCTTCACTGGTCTCGTGTTCAAATCCCCCCCAAACTTACCTCTATGCCATGGTTTGGGCCCAATGGATGCTCCTAGGGGTATAGTGGTAGCAGGATTGGATCCCTAGACCTTGTGTCATGCGAGTATCAGCCTTGTCTGCAGTGATCGATTCCCTTAGTATAAAAAGTAAAAATAAAAAATAGAAGAGCTCAAGCTCAAGAGAGGGCGCACTTGGCCAAGAAAGGCGCCTTTATGGTTGGCCTGAGTTGCGATGAGTGATTTATGGATTTGACAATGGAAAGATCCAAAAATTAAACTGCCACCTCTCAAAAACTCAAACCTTATCTCAATTGATGTGGCCCCACTTTGGAAGATGCGCCCCCATTGAAGAGATGCACCTTGCTTCGTTGAGGAAACATCCGACGCTTTGATCTCTATGAGAATGGAAAGATTTAGTCACTTGAAAACATTAAAATACTTGCTGCTTTGCTTTGCCAACTGAAAAAACATGTTTTCGACATGCTTCCTAGTTTTTATGAGATGTCGATTTCCTCATTTTATCCATTTTTTTGGCCTCTTTTTATTCACTTTTCGAGAAAAATTAAAAATAATTGATAAATAATCACTCATTTTATTTTTTAAGTGAGTCTATAGATAATATGGGTGCTTCGGGTTAGAAAATGAGCACCCCCATGGTCAAAACCACTTCCTAGTACCACTTTTATAACTTAGTGAATTTTTACAATTAAAATAGGCCGCTATTTACAGAAAAAATAACAATGAACGGAAATTAAAACACCTAGGGGGGACTTAATACATGTTCATATGACTAAAAAACAATGAATAGCATGGTCATATACATTGACACATAGGTTTTAACAACCTTCTAAGACCTAAACACCAAGACGATTATTCCAGCTTTGGAGGCTTGAGTGAAAAACTTGAAAATTATAAATCATTAAAAAAAAGATATATAATTAACAAGGAAAAAATACCTTGGAATAATGTATTAATGACTAATTCCTAGGAAATCCAAACCTTTTACAGAGGTTCATCATGCTAAGTCATTTTATTACAATTCCCCGTGAGGTATGAACATGTGAAAAAAATAAGAAAAAGAGCCCATAAATGGCTTGATGGACTTTTGAAGTTGGATTATGAACAAGTACATTGTTCACCCTTTGGAGGTTCACTTGTAAGTCCAACTTAGTGCAATTCAGTTTGTAACAGGTTGCAAAAGTTGGTATAATTAGTTCAACCTCTGTAGTGTGTAGTAAGGTGTTTGGTTTGAGGTTGAATTTCAGTTTGGAAGGGCCCCCCTCATGGGTGACACTTGGATGGTCATGGATAGCTGCCATAGTAGAATTTGTTTGTGGTAAGTCAGATCTTTTCGTGGGTTACCAAATTCATAGATCATATGCTGTACTCATGATTTCAAATTTGAAATTTAAGTTATGAGTTAAAAATCCTAGTAGTTTTGGAATTTCTCTAGAAATAAAAAGAAAGTGCATAATAAAGGAGGAGAAAGGTCATATTGTAAATTTATAACATGAGAACGTAGCCTACTTGACCTCTATTTATATTGGTAAATAAGTTATTTTAGGGCTTCCTTTGTTGAGTTGAATGTTGTACATCTCATTGGCCTGTTGTAGGTGGGCCTACTTAATCCGGGATATAAGACTTCATTAATTGTTAATATTAGTGTATTTGATCTATTTAACATGAATAAATAATCATTGGAATGACTGCATAGAAGTTTTATTGTGTAATGTCCTCTTCTAAATAAGCATCTGAGACACCTGTTAACCTATTTAATTCCCATAGGTTCGAGCAGGTATCAAGAAAAGGGAATTGACCAAGGACATTTAATACCGGGAACATAAAGGAACATATCTTCACTATTATTAGGTCATCAGTATATTAGAGAAGGCCATCGAAGTAGATATCAAAAAGTATGCGGAGCATGCAGGCCTTGATTCAGGTACCCCATTCCTAGAATTGATGAGTTAATGGATGAGTTACAGGGGGCGAAGTATTTCTCAAAAAATGGTCTATGATCAAGGTATCATCAAATCCGAGTAAGGGATTAAGATATTGCAAAAAAAACTTTTCATTGCCACTTTGGTCATTATGAGTTCTTAGTCGTGCCTTTTGGACTCATCAATGCACCGACAACTTTCCAATCTTGCATGAACCACACCTTCAAGGCTCAGTTGCGTAAGTTTTTACTTGTGTTGTTTGATGACATTTTAAATTACTGTAAAACTTGGGAAGAACATTTGAGACACGTAGATGAGGTATTGAGAATTATGGAAGAACAATCTCTTTAAGCCAAAATGTCTAAATGTGACTTTGGTATGCAAGAAATGCTATATCTAGGGCATGCAATAAGCACAGATGGAGTACATGTTCATATGGAAAAAATTAGAGCTATCTAGGATTGGCCTACGCTAAAAAATGTAATAGAATGGAAGGGATTTTTGGGCCTTTGCACTTATTACAAGAGGTATGTTAAAGGGTGATCGATGACATCATTTACTACAAGAATAGGATATACCTAGTTCTAGAATCAACTTTAAAGAAAAAGATTTTACAGGCATCACATGATTCACCATTATCAGAGCATCAGGGTTTCTTGAAAACTTACAGACAGATTGGAGAGAGGTTCTCCTGGAAAGGCATCAAGGAAGATGTAATACAGCATGTCCGAGAGTGCAGTATCTGCCAACAAAATAAAATTGAACACACACATCCAGTAGGGTTATTTCAGCTATTACCTATACCAAAGCATAAATGGGAGAGCATCTCGATGGAATTCATTACAGGTTTACCCAAGGTATAGGGATGAGATTGCTTATACGTGGTAGTAGACCGGTTAACAAAATTTGCTCACTTCTTTGCCATTCCTTCTGATTATTCCGCATCACAGGTAGCATACTTGTTTTTTTGAGAAGTTTTCAGACTACATGGACTACCTAAGACTATTGTTAGTGATCGAGACAATAAATTCACCAGTGCCTTCTGGCAGGAGCTTTTCAGATTAGTGGAGACAAAATTAGCTACGAGCACAAGTTATCATCCTCAGAGTGATGGAAAAACCAGAGAACTAATCACATTGATCCAAAGAATTCATATTTTCTCTGCATGTCACTTCCATTCTTCTCAAAAGGGGCCTATTATTATATAGGGAGCTTAGCATGCTATTGAATGCACATTTGAGAAAGATACAAGCTCCATACGTGTGAGACAAGGGCGTCACTCCCTCAGAAGGAAACAATTCGCTACTGGTCTTGGAGAGGGCAGAAATCTTGCATTCGTCCATTAGAATATCTTGGAAGGGTACACTACCAGGTATGGAAAGTCTCAACCTCATTAGTCAAGTATTGAAATAGTTACGGGATAATCATCAGCCAGAGAAGGGACATTTTTATTGCATGGGCGAACCTCTTGGAGAAGCAACACGGTTTTGAGGCTATAACTCTTACATGGCATGCATGTCTCCTTTATATTGAAGAACTATCACATCTATAAATATTGGTATGTTACCACAATCTTTCTGAATCCTATTTCCTATTTATCTCTAAATTTGTCATATTTAGGGTTTTTGGGCACGTAACTTGTTTTGCACGCAAACCAAATTATTTATCGTACACACCTGAAACATATAAACTTGCAAACACATCATCATTATCTATTGGTATAAGGATAGAATATCAGCTGGGATATTACATATTGTAATCTCAATCATAAAGCACACTATAGGAACGTTACATATCAGAATGCTACCTTATCCCAAGAGCAGTAGACTAGTTCGAGTTTATAACAGGGTTAATCGTTAACATTAATGTATCTGATCTATTTAGCTTGATGAATAGATTATTATTGGATGAGTCAAGGGCGTCATTCCCTCAGAAGGAAACAATTCGCTACTGGTCTTGGAGAGGTCAGAAGTCTTGCATGCGTCCATCAAAATATCCAGGAAGGGTACACTACCAGGTATGGAAAGTCTCAACCTCATCCGGAAGTATTGAAACAGTTACGGGATAATCATCAGCCAGAAAGGGACATTTTTATTGCATGGGCGAACCTCCTGGAGCAGCAACACGTTTTGAGGCTACAGCTCTTGCATGGCATGCATGTTTCCTTTATATTGAAGAACTATCACAGCTATAAATATTGGTATGTTACCGCAATCTTTCTGAATCCTATTTCCTAGTTTTGCACACAAACCAAATTATTTATCATACACACCTGAAACATATAAACTTGCGAACACATCATCATTCTCTATTGGTATAAGGATAGAATATCAGTTGGGATATTACGTATTGTAATCTCAATCTTAAAGCACACTATAGGAACGCTACAGATCAGAATGCTACCTTATCCCAAGAGCAGTAGACTAGTTCGAGTTTATAACAGGCTTAATCGTTAATAGTAATGTATTTGATCTATTTAGCATGATGAATAGATAATTATTGGAATGAATGTCTAAAAGTTTCATTAATCTCTATCATACAACACACTATAGAAACATGAGGGATCAGAATGCTACTTCTCCAAGAGTAGTAGACTAGTTCAAGTTTATAACAGGCTCAAGGATAAAGAACAAATCCCAGACTCTATGTAGCATTGGATTCCCTATGTCCTTAAGGACAATGCAATACTTTAAGCATGCAATCTAAAGTACTGGTATCAAATTTTAATCCAGTCACAAAGTCTTCTCAAATCATTAGACAAAGAAGAAAATATGATGTTGAAATGGCACTACAAACCCTACTTATGGCTTTACTATGATGCGTCTTAGAAGGCAGAAAGCTTGATCAAGAGACAAACTGGAAATTGATAGCATTGTTGCTTACAGTGGTCATAATAGTTTTAAATATATTATTAAAGCAGGTCGTCTCAATTGGAATATTGCGTGTATCAAGGCATGAAGTGGATATGGAAAGGCGTAACAAAAATATTCATTATGGATATGGTTTCTTTTTTTGGTTTTCAAGGTCCTTGGTAAGTATCCATTCATTTTATTGTAGATGAAATTTCTTGGGACCCTGTTCGTCTTTTAAGTAGCTTCAATTGCAGATGAATATATTTTGTTGAAGTCATTATAGATGGGAGTTTATTCCCGGGCGTGGAAGTGATGACTGAGCCTAGTTAAAACCATTTCTCCCCAGCAGCACAAGGGTGAGGATGGAACCTGAGCTGTATTCAGACTGGCCACTTGAGCAACATACATTTAAGCAAGGGGCCATGTTCCATGTTGAAAAGATTAATGCCATATTTCCTCAAAAATGGTTCAAATAATACTGTGGTGATTATATGAAACTTGCTAGTCACCATTCTCAATGACTATGACAATTCTGTAGTTTTATTAATACTGGTACATTTCAAAATGACAAATAAACATAATATACAGGAGTGTACCTCTTGTAGACAATGCAAAAGAAATGTTAGGCGTGTGACCCAAACAAAAAGCCTCTCATATAGATAAGAATTGATCTTGATTCTTGTGGTTCTGCTTCTCTAATAAATAGCAGATCAGGTATGAGTTTTATTTTCGATATTAGGGAAATTACAGGATGAATTTTTGTTGATGATTAGCTCTGCTACAACACATTTTAGCGTAAATATAAAGTGTATTATGAACTCTATTCCATGCAATTAATTGTATATCTATTACAATGCCAAAGAGACTTATTTTTGTATTATTAATTTTGTTCATGATCAGGATTCAGAGGAGTTGGTGCTCCCAACTGACAAACAGTGGCCATTTCTTCTGCGATTTCCAATATCATCCTTCGGTATCTGTCTTGGTGTTGGCAGTCAAGCCATTCTTTGGAAAACACTTGCGGCAACACCATCCATGGATTTTTTACATGTTCCTGATATTATCAACCTTGTGTTGTGGTGTGTGGCACTAGTGACACAAATTACAATTTTTGTGGTATATACATTAAAGTGCATATTTTACTTTGAAGCTGTTCGGCGTGAATACGATCATCCAATTCGAGTGAATTTCTTCTTTGCACCATGGATAGCTTGTATGTTCTTAGCTCTTGGGGTGCCGCCACACATAACAAAATCTCTACATCCTGCTATATGGTGTGTGTTTATGGCTCCTATACTTTGTTTGGAACTAAAGATATACGGGCAGTGGATGTCAGGAGGTAGTAGAAGATTATCCAAAGTAGCCAATCCTTCAAACTATTTGGCAATTGTTGGAAATTTTGTTGGGGCATTGCTCGGAGCAACAACTGGATGGAAAGAGGGAGCTTTATTTTTCTTTGCTGTGGGGCTGGCTCATTATCTGGTACTTTTTGTGACACTTTACCAGAGATTACCCACAAATGAGGCTCTTCCGAAAGAGCTTCATCCTGTGTTTTTCTTATTTGTAGCGGCTCCTAGTGTGGCGTCTGTGGCTTGGGAAAGAATTGAGGGAGACTTTGGCTATGTTTCAAGGATTGCCTATTTCATTTCTCTCTTTCTGTATACTTCTCTGGTATTTACAAAACTTTTGTTTATTAGTCTTAAGCTTTTATACAGATTACTGTTCCTTTAAGAAAAAACTCCTAAAATTTAATATTTGTTTTTGATAACATCAGGTGGTCCGACTTAATTTCTTTCGTGGATTCAGGTATTACATTTTCCATTTTTCATTTGTTTGAACTGTGGAAGTTGTACCGACTAGAATCATGGTCTATTTCCTTTCATGTCTTCTGTTATGCTGCCAACTATTTAACAAATTATTCTGCCCTTAATTTACAGATTTTCTATTGCTTGGTGGGCTTATACATTTCCTATGACTGGAGCTGCTGTTGCCACAATCAAATATTCAAATAAGATAAGACACCCAATTACACAATCCTTAGCTGTGACATTGTCCCTTATTTCATCTCTCACAGTGTTTAGTCTGCTGTTGACCACCATTCTGCATGCCTTCGTGTGGGGCACTCTCTTTCCAAATGATATTAGCATTGCAATTACACACAAAAAGAAGTCAAAGAAAAACAAGAAATTTGTAGGAGGCAAGAACGATACTCTGCTCTCTAAATGGTCACACATTTGAAAATTCTTTTAATCTTGAGAAAAAAAACAGACAATGCTCTTCAACACCGAAGGATCTTGGTTGATCTTTTAATTTCCCATTTGTTTAGTTGTTACCAAAAGCAGATTGCAGGGGCATATAAGCTCAGGGTAAAATGTGCTGGAAAATATCGCCTATGATCTTTCAGATGATTCTACGTGTTCTGGGATGAAATCTGATGGTAAAATTGATCTTCACCCCTTGCACTTCTACTTACAGATATTGATGTAAGAAGGCCCTCTGAAATAAAAGTAGTTTCCAAAGAAATTGTCTATAGTTCCTATGGATAGCAGCTTAGTAGGTTACTTCATAGTGGGTGGCTTGCCAACTATACAATTTTGTTGAGGACACACTTCTGTGGCTTCTCATGTGAAGTCCAACTGGTTGCTGTCTTCTGTTAGGAAAAGCTCTGATTTCCCTTCTAGAAAGAGGTGTATTTTATGTCTCTTGTTTCATGTTTCAACCTAAGTAACAGGGCACGTCCAAATATGCCCCGTGTGCCGTATTCTGCGTGTCGTGTCTGACACGTGCCCTAATACTTGTCGGACATGAAATTTTTGTGTCCTGAAATCTGGACACGTTCCGGCACATGTCGTACATGTGCCAGGGATGTGTTACAATTTCTGGACACGTGTCCCATCAATAAGGACTTCCCTGGGTTAAAAATCAGGCTTTTCCCTTTTCCTACCATTCTTTCTTGGCGCTTGAGAGAGCAGAGACAGTGATGCTGATTTTGACATGGAGGAGCAGGAGGATGATTGACAGTGGCTAGTACCATTGATGAGCTATGGGATTCTTCCCTGTGGCTATTTAGTATTTTCATTTTGTATCTAGTAGTAATGTAGATACTAGACCGTAGTAGTATCTACTCTTTTGTATTTGCTGATGGCATTTTCTCAATATCAATGTAATACATTTTGATTTTTATGGTTTAATAAGAAATATCAAATATGCGGTTTATGGTTCAAAGTTCATGATTCATTGATAATTTTATTATTGATTCATCATCGTAAAATTTCAATTGAATGATATTATGATTGATGTATAGGCTTCTAGTTTTTAAAAAATGTGGATCTTTATGTTTTTCTTTTATATATATATAAAACGTGTCCCCCGTGTACTGTTTCTGGGGTCGTCATGTCTCGTGTCAAATACTCGTATTTTCGTGTCCTCGGTCATGCGACATAGGTTTCAACTCGTGGATGGAGTTGTCTTCTGTTAGGAAAAGCTCTGATTTCCCTCCTAGAAATAGGTGTCTTTAAGTCTGTTGTTTCATGTTTCAACTCGTGGATGGAGTTGTTATTGCAAATACAAATATTTTTTTGCTAAATGTGGACTTTCTGTACTTTAGCACTGGCCAATTGCAGAACTTTCTTGAATTATGCCTTCTTCTCTTCGATTTCTTGCCAGCTACTATTGTAGCAGCATATGGCTATGGTGGGATTTCATTCCACATGAATATGTGCTCTACTCTATCGAAACAGGGTTTTCCTGCTCGTATGTTTTGATCATTGCCATTTGTAAATACATATAGGATCTCAAGGTGAACCACAAATACAGACAATTTAACCTTTTACAAAGGGCTTCAGACTATCAAATTGAAAATTAAAAAGACTTAGTAAAAGTTTTCCATTTATTTTTAACATAAAGTTTCATCAAATAAAAACACAAAATATGATGCAATCTTATATATTGAAAAGAAAAGCAAGATGTCATATGTAAAATTTAAAAAAAAAACAAAATAATTTATCTGATTAAATATTTTTAGTTTTTTATACAAATGTGAAAGATTCAAAGATGTTAAAAAACAAAATAATTTATCTGATTAAATATTTTTAGCTTTTTATACGAATGTGAAAGATTCAAAGATTAAAAAAAAACACAATCAAGTTGAAAGAAATTAGTAAGAGTTTTTCTTTTTTTTTAATATAAAATTTCATTGAATAAAAACAAAAATTATGATCCAACCTTGTATATTGAAAAGAAAAGCAAGACATTATATACATGATGAAAAACATAATTATTTATTTAATTAAATATTGTAAGATTTTTCATAAAATTGTGAAAGACTCAAATATCCAAGAAAATTGAATAAATTAATTAGATAAAAATAAATCAATTAAACATAAAAATAAATTATCGAAGTGCATTTTTTTTATCTACAAGATTTAAGTGGTTGAAGTAGTGGAAGAACAATATACATCCAAGTTTATACAATGTTGATCTTGTAAATTAAGGCCTCAAAATGTGAGCATTAATTTCAAGTGCAAAAAAATTAAAATCATGAATTTTTCAATTGCAGAAAGATTAAAATCATGAAATTTGCAATCATGTAATATATTTTTTTTCTTCAAATAATTTTATGCTCATTGTAGAGGATGCGTTCTAGAGACTAGATGTGGACATATGTGTCCTTGTGTGTCTCAATTATATTGTGTTATGGGCATTCCTATTTAACTAAAATTGATTGAAAAAATTGGACACTGTGGAAGGCTTTGATAACCTAGAAGAAAATAAGGCCAAGTGTAAGATTAAATCTACTTGTATTCTTCCCAAAACATTAGCGGCAATTAATATCTCTAAATTCCATGATATTATCATGATCTATGTCAATATAATGTGCACCAAAGTATAAGAGGGGCCTCTCACAGTCCAAGCATCAAGCATAAGTAAGTTTGTTTTACTCACAGCAAATGTTATGATCTTTATAACACACTCTAAGTTGGACCAAAGTGTAAGATGAGCGTCACAATGCAAACATCAATTCGACTTTTGTATTCGGAGGTCAGTTTGGTTGTTGTATTAAGAGAGAAAGATTGATAATGTTCTCTCTTAAATCTAACAATTTTATTGTAAAGATAGATTGATAGATATGTTGATTTGGCAAAGGATGTTCCCTCTCTTTTTCTCCTTGAAGACATGATGAGAATATATGTTGTGCCCCCTCTTAGAAGTGTAAAAGGCTCTTGTAACCTGACATCAACAATTGCACCCTAAACTTTACTTTAAATATCCAGTTCAAATGGTGATCATAAATAACTAAAGTTTATAAAGACCATCAGGTACATGAATAAATTGGAGAAAGTAGGGCTTCTTTTGAATAAAATTTGTACATCATACCCTTAAATATTGAGGTTTATTAGGAGTTCATATTAAACAAAAGTGCATTGTACAAGATCCTTTTCGATATTGAGTTTGAATTATTTACTTGTTATAGCCTTCATTGATAATGAAGGACAATAAACCACAATTAAACAACAATAAGCAAATATTTCAGACTACGAGATCTAGGTTAATTGCGTCGAGAGGCGCTCTACAGCCCAGTATGGGGGAGATCTTGTAACGTTATGTAACGTTACGTAACGTTACATAACGTTACATAGATGTCGGCTATAAAAAACAAAACTTTTATTTATCTTCCAAAATAAATGTCAGCCACAAAAACAACCTAATATGGGAGAGATGTTGTAATGTTCCTACCTAACAAAACAATAAAAATAAAAAATTTAATTATCGCCCATTAAAAATGTCGGTGAGAAAGACAACACAATATGGGGGAGATGTAATGTTTCTACTTAACAAAATAATAAAAAATAATAAAATTGATTATCGGGAAAAAAAAATGTTGGTCCTACACATGGTTTTAAAACCATGTGCAAGTCCTCCTAAAAACCCCATGGTTTTATTGTACATGGTTTAAGAGGGCCTTACAAATGGTTTTAAAGCCATGTGCAAGGCCTCCTAAACAACCCATGGTTTTATTGTATATGGTTTAGGAGGTAGTTGCAAATGATTTTAATACCATGTGCAAGGCCTCTTAAACAACCCATGATTTTAGGAGGGCCTTGCACATGGATTTAAAACTATGCATGGGGGAGATGTTCTAATGTTCTTTCCTAACAAAATAATAAATAATAAAAAATATTATATGCATCCATAAATAATATTAAATATTAGTAATAAAAATATTATTTGTGAACCTTAAATAAAAAGATGTGCCTTTTGGTCTGAATCACATTAATGCTGATAGTTGAGTGCAATACTTAAGAAGAGGTCTGCACCTCCAAATATTTGATCCCTCTCAGCGCTTGATAGAGCCTAGGATTTGGATCTATGCTGGTTTAACTTGTTGACATTTTCACAAATCAAATTGATATGATCACAAACTCTTTTCTTAAATGTATTGATTAAACCATTATATTTAATGTATGTTATGAAACTAAACCCAAGGTTAAAATAGTATATAAATTGGTTATTGCCACCCATGTGATTTAATAAGGATTCATCATTCACCCCACCTGCTAAAATATGATGCATGATAATAAAAAATGTCTGAGAACTTTTGTTTTAAATAAAATAAATACAAATTGTACTTAAGGTAAGATTCGACGTGAAGTGTAATGCAATGTAATGGCGTCTTTTATAAATCTAAGGTGGATGTAAGCACATTAATATAATAGCATGAAGGTCCTAGAAGTACTAGGAAGGAGAGGAGCAACACCATCATTATTGGGGCTCTTAAGGCTCTTATCATAGGTGAGTATTAAGAATATAATGTGGATGTAGGTACACTAATATAATGACATGCAGGCCATAGGAGTACTAAGAAGGAAATGAGTAACAACATCATAATTGAGGCTCTTATCATAGGTCATTATCTTAATAGGTGCAATGGAGATACAAACTCAACTAAAAGATTAGTCTATTAAATTTGATTTTAGAAAATTTTGCAGATGACACATACATAAGGGATTCCTGATTTGTGCCACCTTGAATGTTCATTGTTGATGTTATATATTTGCATAATGGTGAAGGTGTATACGAAAATAATAATGCAGTTTTTCACATATCCAATCTTGTGTACATTAACCAAGATATGGAGATCTTGTTTTGGTTGGTACCTTCACTCCTCTAAAAGCTTCCATTCTCCTCGTAAACCTACTCAAGAGCTACATTGATTTTTTCTTGCTTTCCATCTTCAATTTCCCTAGATAGTCTTTTGATAAAATTTGTAAAGTTTCTTCACAGCCTTGGAAAAAAATGAGCATTGTGTGTGTTTTCCTAGTTGTGCTATATTATGACCAAGGGGGGCATATATAGGGTTAAAAGTATATGATATGATCCCAAGGGAAGCATATATGGTTAAATGTATACGTAATGAATTAAATGTATATGTAATAATAGTCAGCTTGATGGAGGACCCATATGTGCAAGGAGTGACTATGTATATATAGAGATCATGTAGTCATTATTGAGGAACATGTGAATTGGATGTATGAATGTATTAGGGTAATTGGAGGAGGTTTCTCTATTCTTTTAAGAGTTAGCGTAACTCATCTCTCTAATATATTTTGAAGTTGTGATCCATGTCACATTTGTTGTACATTGTGTACTTCGGTTTATTATGATAACTTAAGTGTTTGTTTCATAACATTTGATATTAGAACATAAGGGCCTTGGGCAACTCCTTCAAAATGAATATTTTTTTTTTCACTATTAAAAATTTCTTATAAAATTTTAAACAACAAAATTTGTAGGGTACCGAGGAGACATGAAAGACTTGTGGTAAAAGTTTTAGATTAATTTTCTCTAAAATTTTGGAGATATAGTATATATAATTTAGGGTTTTCCTCTAGTGCAAAAGCTAGTCTCAAACATATGTTATGGGTAAAATTGTTATATTTGAAGCTTGCAAGCTCCAAATTGAGCACCACTAGTTGCATTAGAAAGAAGATAACTATAGTGTGTCAGGTAAAAATAGATAAGCAAATAAGAAAAAATGGACACGTAGCCTCTTGTACATGTTTGTTATCATGAAAGGGCTAAAATCAACAAGTTTGGGGAAATTTACCATAACATTATCTTTGTCTACAAAATTTAGTCAAACTTGTGGAATTTTAGAGAATATATATCAGGATACTATAAGTTCAAATTCAAACTCAGAGGGGCAAAGTCTTAGAGTAATTTAGGTGAAGAGTCAACAATCAAAACCGTCTCCAAATTAAGGTTTTAAATAATATGTTAACTTAAATTTAACATAACTTTTGATTGGGATGTTTAAACAAGGTGATTCAAAAGTTATTGGAAAGAGGAGACACATGGTAATATATTGGAAATAAAATAACAACTATTTTGGATCATTAATTTTAAGATAGTGAGGTTATAATTTGAGGGTTTTGGTTATACCTTAGTTAAGGATAAAGAGCAATATCTATATTTAGAGGAGATGAAGATGATGACATTGATATTATGGAATGGTTTCATAGGTCAAATAAAGAAGCTTTATCTCCCATGTTTGCAATAAGATATTTGGAAGGTAAATCTAGGGATTGGTGGTATGGTCTAGATAAGGACACCAGATGATCTTTTTGGGAAGAGTTTGAAAAAGTATATGTTGATAAATGGATAAATGATACAAAAGAAGGAGAGGTATAAAAATTAGTATGAATTAAAAATAAGCAAAATAACTCGAGAAGGGTGATGAGTTGTTCAAGATACAATTTAATCTTTACTGAAACATTCATTAAAGAGGTTCATAAATTAAAGAAACAAGAATAAGAAAGTGGAAAAATGATGAGTCAAGAGAAGAATTGAAAAATAATGATGAAGAAATATGTGGACTATGAAACCATAATAAAAAAACTACTTGACAAGATTAATAGATTGAAAGAAGAAAATAAATATTGTCAAATTCAAGAACAAACAATGATTTTGGATGAAAATACTTATGAGGAAATTTGTAAGAAGGTTGAAGAAATTGAAGAAACTCTAAATGTAAATGAGGTAAAAAACAATACAATCTAGAATTAAAGAAGGATCTAAGAACTTTGGCATCACATTATAGCTTCAAATGGAGAATGAATACAAGATTCTAAAAGGTCACCAAAATATACGTGAATAAGTTAAGCTCTAGCTTGAGGATGTACATGTCAAATATGAGGGTATTATATCAAAGGTTAGATTAATTAAAGACCAAGAACACAGGATAGCTGATGTCATTGTCTTTGTAAACAAAATTGATGATAGGGGTGTGCATAATGAAGGGAAACCATCAAAAGTGAAATTGTATTGACGCTCACATTACCAATAAAGTCTCCAAGAAAGGAAAGAGGATTTGTATTAATTCTGCCAAGGAAGAAGATGGAATAAGCAACAATATTCATGGAACAATGCATTACAAAACCATTATTTAACTAGATATTAGAGACCAAAGGCTACAACAAATTAGAGAAGCCATACCAACAACACATGGAATCAAACGAAAGAAAATTACATCACAACCAACTATCAAGGATTAAGATCGAAAAGAAGGGGAGGCAGGTGCTGGCAGGGGGATGGGGGGTGGCCCTCAATGGCCCTTAGTGGGAATTATGTGGTGAAATCTTATGCATGGGGCCTAAGTTGCAAAACTAATAATCAGGTAAAATGCCTAGCTCTTCTCTAATGAGTTGAGATTTTAGCTTCTCTATAGGTCTCGAGAGCCCACATTTATGGTGAACCCTTAATCGTTATTTGCAAAATGTGTAATTACATGAAAATCAAGGTTTCAAAATGTCAATGTTTACAAAGAAAAATTCTAAATTTTCTCAATAGTTTGAGTTCCATATCTATGTTCCATATTAAACAAAATAACAATAAAAAGACAAACGGTCAAGCAAATCAGGTTGCTAAGCTCCTTGATAATGTTTAATCAAACCCAACCCCCCAAAAGTGGATACCATGTCTCCAAGACATAAGTGCAAGAAGAAAACACCCTCCTTGGTAAGTGGATTTGCAAATGGGCGGAATAGATCCTTTATGAAAAGAGTCTTGGGTGGCGGCCCGCGGGTTGGCGCCTGGAGACCAGGAATAGGGCACACAATCCAAGATGCATGTTCAGAGAATTGAAAAATCCATCATGCGAGAGAGATACTAGCCTTCAAGTGTGCTACTCACGCAAGGGCATTTAAGGACCCGATCCTTGGAGTAAGATATATGGAAGGATCAAGCAATAGATTAGTTATTTCAGAGAATGAATATGTTAGTTATTTCAGAGAATGAATATGTGGCTGAGTGAGGAGGTGCTTGTGAATCCTTTTCCGGTCCATGAAGATCCTCATTTTGTGCAGTCCTTTTCCTTTGATCCCGACTTGTTATTGTTAGTGTCTTGCTCAGACCCTTTTGGAGGGAATTTGCATTGAGCCAGTTCGACTGAATTCGGGGAGAAACTTGTTCAACAACTTTCAGATTAACTTCGAGGATTTCAAATGCATGCTAAGGGCCATTCACGACCGGATAGGAGGATTGATGGAAGCGTCGTAAGTTTTTCCTTCTGGAGACGCAAAGGATATGTATGAGGATTCCGTTCTTCAGCCTGGAAATGATGGGAATGGTAGCAATCGACATGGGAAGTTTTGGTAGATGAAAACAAAATGTAGAATTCACCTTTAGAGAAGTAGAGCCAACTATCTTTTGGGATCTGTCTTTTATCCACTTTTTTTTGAACAATATTTTGTACTGAACGGTTGGCTAGAAATAATGTTTGCACGTCCAGAAGAAGCGAGTATGGAGACATCCTGTTAGGGTTAATCACGTTATGTTAGTCTATATAAATAAAAAAATATTAAAAAATGAAAAATGAAAAATATAAAATATATATTGATTTATAAAAGAAAAAAATAAACTAGCAAATAGCGTAGATCTATTTTAAACCCAGACCTATCAAGTATCGAGAGAGATCCAAATAGTAAAAAAATGTACATCTTAATAAATCCCTCTTGTGCTTTATAAATCCGGGTTTAAAATGGATCTATGCTAGTTTATTGTAAAACAAAATTAGTTTTTGTCTGAGAAAAAAAGATTAAGGTTGAAAATAATTGAATTTGGGTGGATAGATCATTATCAATGGTAATAAGTAATCATGAATATAAGGAAATCATATTGCATGGTTTCATCACATGTAAAACCCTCAACTACAAAGCTTAGAGGAAAATATTTTGGAAGGGTACTAAATTATGACCAAATGAGGCCATATATGGGGTTAATTGTATATGATATGACCCCAAGTGGACATATATAGGGTTAAATGTATATGTAATGAAATGAATATATATGTAATAGTGGTCGATTTAATGAAGGGACCATATGTGGAATGAGTGAATATGTATATATAGAGGTCATGTAGTCATTTTTTAGGAACATGTGAATTGAATATATCAATGTACGAGGGTATTTGGACGAGGTTCTCCTATTATTTAAGGAGTTATAGTGTAATTCATATCTCTTGTGTATTTTGGATTTGTACTCCATGTCACAGTTTCTTGTGTATTTTGGATTTGTACCCCATGTCACAGTTGTTGTACATTGCGACTCTAGTATATTATGGTATCTCATAGATTTGTTACATAACATTGGTATTATAACATAAGGTCTTTGGGTTAGTTACTTCAAAATAAGTCTTTTTTTCCATTTTCACGATAGCTATTTTACGATGTTTCATAAAACAAAATTTGTAGGGTACTAAGGAGACATAGCGAATTACTTGTGGTAAAAATTTCAGATTCTACTTCGCTTAAATGTTAAAGATATAGTCTATAAAACTTAGGGTTTTTCATTAGTGCAAAAGCTAACTTCAAACATGTCTTTTAGGTAAAGATGTTATATATGAAGCTTGCAAGCTCCAATAGTTTAACTTATATCTCTTATCTATTTTGGAGTTGTGTTGCACGTCATAGTTGTTGCACATTGTGTGTACTCTAGTTTATTATGATATCTTAAGTATTTGTTTCATAGCATACTCCTAACCAATGCAAGAAGGATTCTAGATAAATATAATTTGATTGAATAATTGTGTGCTAGGGTGCTTTGCTTGACATGACTTCCCAATTTTTTTTCGAGTGAGCCTTCACAAATATTTCCTTTGTTTCTCATATTTCTAATTCCTTTTCTTTACACAATTTTTGCATTTAACTATCTACGTTTCCTCTTCATCTCCGTATCCCTAACCTAAAGAGAATTTGAAAACTATCGTTCATCATATTGAATACATTTTTTGGGATAAAGGTAAAGATGAATAAAATTGCCCCTAATTGGATCTTCAACGTGCTAACCTCATTTTTTCCAAGGAACAACCTCGTGGGAAACCCTCTGAGTACTTCCCCATGATTAATAGATAGTAAACAGTGTAAAATTTGGCCCTAATTATGGATCCCAACCCCGAGGGATTTAAGAGAGTTGAATCCATGACCTCCTCAACATTGGGGGAAGAGATCTCATTTCTAGATCATAACCACTTGAAGTAACCCTTGGAGATAACATCCTAACCTCCTTGTCTAAAATAAACACCTATTACTCCATTATATAATCACGTTCTTAATACTTTCATCAATAGCATAGAACTAAATTTTATAGCAAAAATAACCTTATTTAAAATGAAATAACAAATACACAAAGCTCTTACCAATTTGAGCAAAGATTTTGAAATGTTAACTCCTTAACCATTTATATGTCGAAAAGTTTGCCAAAACATGAAGTCTCTTGAATTATCCTATATCCCTAAAGAATAGGTCAACTACAAATTAAGCATTTGTCAACTCTACAAATTGAGCACGTGTCAACCTTTTGGGAAGAATTATCTCTTATCCCTTTAATGTTACCCAATCTTTCTTTTGGCTTGGAAAAATCTAGATAGCTCACCATTTACTAGAATTGAAAAGATCATGTCAATGACACACACCTTTATCATTTGTATTACTCTTCTATCCAACCTTTTCCGCATTATTACAGATCTTAAGAGAAACCATCGTATCTTGTAATATGTTTTTAACAAATCAATCTTTACAAAGAACACCTTCTTCTTATTATATTTTTTTCACAAATGAATCTTCACAAAGAACAACTTCCTTTTTTTAATACTACTGCATGTAATGATTCTTGCACGAAACCAACTACATATCATGGATCTATTTTCTTTTTGAAAAAACCCATATGTTATCTAAAAATGAAATTGGATAACATTGGTTTTCTTAACTATGATTTTAGCACTAATCTTGTAAATGGTGTTACATAAAGCAATCAATAAAAAATAGTCATAAGAAGTGGGATCAAACAGCTTTGGAATGGTTGCTAGGAACACAAAACTGAAAGTTAGAGCCTTTCCCTCCTTTCTAGATTCCTCTGCTATTTTCAATGAATCGCCACCAAAAAGGTCCAAACATACCAACTAGTTTAATAGTGGCATTGTTTGGTGTTTGGGATCAATGCCTTGGAACACCAGAATTGGTGCATCAACTCTTTGTTTCGATTCTCTAAGACATGCCAACATTTAAAAAAAATCCATAGAGCTAGTTTGATGTTTTCCTTCCTTAACTCCTTGTAAAGCTCTCCAAAGTTCCTTCTTGTTTCTTCAACAAACTAGAGAAAGGTTTCATATAACTTTCCTTTATGATATTTTATTTTCCATACACTTGTGTAGTTCTTCTTGTCAATGTTATTGTGAGACAATTTTGAGTTCTTGTCTCATTTTTTTTAATCTAGTGTGCCTTGCTCTTTTCCTTCCATCTTATCTCCTCCCATGCCATCACTTTGTTTAATTCTTACCCTATAAAAATATGATCCAAGATCTCTTATGACATTGATCCCATCATGTGTCATTCTACAAGTTACGTGTTGTTCTACAAGTTATTTGTTGTGCACATATTTTCTCTTGTAAGAATGAGGCAATGAAAATAGACCTTTTACAATTTTGTAAAATTAATGGAGCCCGACACTTCTCTCTCTCTCTCTCTCTCTCTCTCTCTCTCTCTCTCTCTCTCTCTATATATATATATATATATATATATATATATATATATAACACAATTTATACATGAGTAATCAATATATTTTGTTATTTATTCTTATCAAAATATTCATAACATAACAATTATATAAGAATGTAATTGCCGCAATAAGGTTATACGAGAATGTAATTGTCACATTTAAGAGCCACGAGGGGTGGTCGAAAGATATTAAGTGTAATATCGGAGTTAAACAAGGTTTTCCCCTCTCCCGTACCCTATGTGGAATTTACATCGATAAGCTAGAAGGTTGTTTAGAAGAAGCAGGATGTGATGGCACGTTCTTAGCTGGAATAGCCATCATCCTTCTTCTCTATGTTGACGATATTGTTCTTCTGGAAAGGTGTCCATCGGATCTTGATAAGCAACTACGACTTCTTAAGGATTTCTGCTCTACCATGGGTATGACTGTCAACACTGACAAAACAAAAGTTATGATTATCAAATCCAAGAAGGACACTTACGCTAATTTTGTGTATGACAATAAAAACTTGGAGGAAGTGTCTTCTTACAAATACCTAGGAATTGATATTCATCACAAGCTCAACTGGAACTATAGCATTGAGAAAAGGATCAATGGAGGGTGGAAAGCTTATTTTGGTCTTGAAAATAATTGTAAAGTAGAAAACCTTGTGATGTGGGATAAAAAGAAGCTCCTCTTTGAAACTTTAGTCACTCATGTTATCTTGTATGGA
The DNA here is from genome assembly GCA_001517045.1 of Pseudotsuga menziesii. Lineage (NCBI taxonomy): Eukaryota > Viridiplantae > Streptophyta > Pinopsida > Pinales > Pinaceae > Pseudotsuga > Pseudotsuga menziesii. The sequence continues at coordinate 24,064 of LPNX010092360.1, read as the reverse complement.
TGTGAGGTTTGGGGTTGCAACATCTCTAGAGAATCCTAGAGAAATATTGAGCAAATCCAGAAGCGTTTTATAACGTATAACCTCAAAATTAAAAGCAATACACCATATCCTATTCTCCTTATAGAAGTGGGTCTTTCCCCTATCGAGAGCCTAGCTATGACTAGGCTCCTATTGTACAAACACAAAATAAATAACATGGGAGACCATAGACTTCCTAAGATAGCTTTTAATTCCAACCAAAACCACCTAAGGCTCAAGCGAGGTTGGTGTAAAGATACTGTTAGAATTTTATCATTTAATCAATATGATCTAGGATCTTATATGAGAGAATAACATGCATAGGAATAATCACAAGAGACAAGAGACACAAAGAATTTTTCTCAGGGAAATCATAAAGGAGAAAACCCCGCAACTTCCTCAGAGATAGAATGAGCACCAATAGCAAAAGTAAAACCCAAAGATACAAAGATGATCTCCGACAACTGTTCTCTCTCTCACTTGTGCGAGCTACTTGTCTCTCACTCATGCGCTATTGTTGAGTGAGTGTGTGTATCAAATAGAGAGTCTCACTCTCTATTTATAATTTTTTTCCACTTGACAATTACTCTATAGGGACGACCTCACTATGAGAGTCTAATAACCTTAATATAACTCAATTGCAGGGAATATTTCCCCGACTTACAACAGAGGGTTAACCTCAATGACTTTACATGACTTTATTATATTAATGACTCTCCTAATCGGAGGAACAAACATATCCATCGGGGTATAAGGAAAAACAATAAGAAATATACAAGTGAATACATTCCGAAGTTACAAATACATCAACACTCCCTCTTAACTAGGAAGGTATTCTCTTGACACAGTTCATTAGCACAATTATTCATTACTGGATCATCATCATCACTACTCCCGCTATCTTGAGAAAATTGTGCTATCTCTTAATTCTACTCATCATAGGAAGTTCTACAGATCCAACCCTTTTTCATGCTAGATGTAGGTCTCAGCACTTATATCCGACCATGGGAGGCCCAACCTACCACCATGTCAGAAAGGCCTAGCACTTACATCTGACCATGGGAGGCCCAGCCTGCCACCATGTCAGAAAATCCCAACACTTACATATGACCATGGGAGGCCCAACCTGCCACCATGTCAGAAAGGCCCAACACTTACATCTGACCATGGGAGGCCCAACTTTCCACCATGTCAGAAAGGCCCAACACTTACATCTGACCATGGGAGGCCCAGCCTACCACCATGTCAGAAAGGATCTGCACTTACATCTGGCCATGGGAGGTCCATCCTGCCACCATGTTAGAAAGGCTCTGCACTTACATCTGACCATGGGAGGCCCAAATTACCACCATGTTAGAAAGGGTTTGTACTTACATCTGACCATGGGAGGCCCAACCTGCCACCATGTCAGAGAGGCTCTGCACTTACATCCGACCAGGAGAGGCCTAGCTTGCCACCATGTCAGAAAGGCTCACTGAGTCATCACTTCCCCTTGGAAGGAACCTCGATATGAAGAACATCAAGCTTCTCTCTAAAGTACTCAAACTTCAATTTGGATAATGGCCTGGTCAACACATCGGCTATCTGCTCATCCATCAAAACATACTGGAGCTTCACTACTCCTCTCTGCACCATATCCCTGATATAGTGATACTTGATCTCGATATGCGTCGACTTGTCATGGAACACTGGGTTCTCCGACAACTTCACACAACTCTGGTTGTCGCAATATATACAAGTAGCATCCAATTGGAGATCAAACAGATCAGATAGTAGCTTCCTTAGCCACATTTGCTCATAATTAGCTGAACAAGCTACAACATACTATGATTCAGCAGTACTCAGTGCCATCCATAACTACTTCTGGCTAAACCAAGAGATCACACCTGATCCCATACTGAAGCAACACCCCGAAGTGGTCTTCCTATCAATGACACTGCTTGCCCAATCTGAATCCACATAACCCTCCAGGTTAATCTTCTGATTCACCTCATACTTGAGCCCATAATCAACTGTACCCTTCAGGTACCTTAGAATATGCTTTGCAGCAATAAGGTGAACATGTCTCGGATCCGTCAGGAACTGGCTCAATGTGTTCACAGCAAAGCAAATATCTGGTCTCGTATTCATCAGGTACATCAATGACATCTGAGGATACATCATGGAATCAACAGACTCCGATGAAGCATCACTCAATAGCTTCAGGTTCGATGCCATAGGTGTGGTAATGGCCTTGTAGTCCATCATCCCGAACTTCTTCAAGATCTCCATTGCATACTTACCTTGTCCAAGGGATATTCCATCCACATTTTTCCACACCTCCATGCCTAGAAAGTAGTGCATCATACCCAAGTATTTCATCTCAAACTTGGCAGGAAGCTTCCTCTTTGTGTTAGCAATCAATCCATCCTCACCTGTCACAAACATGTCATCTACATACAGTAGGAGTATCACTGGGTTCCCTTCCTCAACCTTGTAGTAAAGGTTGGAATCCGCTTTACTCTTGGTAAAGCCCAAGCTAGTTAGGAAGCTGTCAATCCTGCCGTACCATGTCCTGGGTTCCTATTTCAACCTGCACAGGGCATTCTTCAATTTTCACACATGAGTCTCCCTATCATGTGTCTCAAATCTGAGTGGCTGCTCCACATACACTTCCTCTTCCACTACACCATTCAAGAATGTGCTCTTGACATCCATCTAGTGTATCTTCCATTTCATCACTGCAGCCAAAGAAAGTACTGATTTGATGGAAGTGTATTTAGCTACAGGTGCAAATGTTTCTTCATAATATATTGCTTCCTTCTAGGTGAAGCCATGTGCCACAAATCTCGTTTTATATTTCTCTATGTTTCCATCTGCAGCATGCTTGATCTTGTAGATCCACTTGGAAGTCACAACAGACTTCCCTTCTAGTCTTGGGACCACATCCCAGACATCATTCTTCATGATTGATTGGTACTCCTCGATCATAGCATCCTTCCATTCTTTCTTTTTTGTTGCTTCTTCATAGTTGGAAGGTTCTTTATCAATGATGTCACATAGTAGGGCTACATAACTAGAGTAGGACCTAGTTCTCTTCCTTTCTCTGTGCATTTCTTCTAGAGCCCCATATCTCTTTGCACCTTGGATAGCCTCTCATACCCATGCTAGTGTCCTCTTGTAAATATTCTTCTCTTGGGGTGGATCTATGGTTCCTGAGACTCTTCCATTTCTCGATCTTCTTCTAGAGTTGCGTCGTTCATAGTTATATCTTGGATCCTGGGTACTTCTATTTCTTTGAGTTCTGCAATAGGTATTTTTCTGGATTTGTTGTAAGTTGAGTCTTCATCAAATGTCACGTCCCTGTTGATGTCGATATTCTTGAAACCTGGGAAATATATTCTGTAAGCCTTCAAGCTTTCACTATATCCCACAAATATACCTTTCTTTCCTAAAGGATCTAACTTCTTCCTCTTTTCTTTTAGGAATGTGTATGTACACTAGACAACGAAATATTCTCAGATGACTGACTTCTAGTTTCTTTCCAGAGAATACTTCTTCTGGTGTCTTGTTCTCAAGTACTCTATGCGGAGTATGATTCTATACATACACAGTTGTCCTAGCAACTTCTTCCCATAGATGCATAGGAAGATCTTGATCATGAAGCATTGCCCTTGCTGCTTCCATAATTGTTCTATTATTTCTTTCTACAACTCCATTCTGTTGTGGATTATATGGAGTGGTCAACTCCCTCTTAATCCCCTACTCTACATAATTCCTTGAATTCATTTGATGTGAATTCTCCGCCATTGTCTGATCGAAAGGTCTTGATTTTCTTCTCTACGCGGTTCTCGATCAAGGATTTGAACTCCTTGAAATTACTAAATACTTCATCCTTACTTTTCAAGAAATATATCCATGTCTTCCTAGAAAAATCATCGATGAAAGAAACATAATATACATACCCACTCAAGGAATTGGATGACATCGGGCCGCATACATCGGATTGAATGATTTTCAATATTCCTTTTGGAAATGTCTTCTTTGTGTTCTTTCCCTTCACACATCCTTTGTAAACGCCTTCATGCTTTGCCTATATTTCTGGAAGACCTTCAACAACTTTAATTGCAAGTGGTACTGCCCTATAGTGCACATGTGCAAGCCTTCTATGCCAAAGTTCACTTGGCTCTACTGAGTCATGGACCAAATCTTGTTCTGGTTGGCCCTTTAATTTGTATAATCCTCCTTCTTTCTCTCCAATCATTACTGCATCATATATAATCTTTCCCTTTGGCCACATAAGGACTTGGCCATCTACAAATGCAACCCTCATGCCTTTTGCATCCAATGCAGTTATAGAGAGAAGATTCTTCTTTAGTCCTGGTACAAACAAGACATCCTTCATCTTCATAGACTTTCCAGAGTCTAGCTTATAGGAGGATTCACCACTACCTTTTATGGGATACTGGCAGTCATCCCTAAGTTTCACTTTGTGGGGTGACTCATGTTCAGATAGTTTAAAAAAGGATTCTTTGAATCTCATCATATGCTTGGAATCCCCACTATCTATGACTCAATCATTGCTTCCATGTGTTTCCTGTGAGGGTAGAAATCAAAACATACTCTTCATCGCTTGAAGGATCTTTACTTTCTTCTTTGACTCTCTTTTTGGGAGGTTCATCATCCTCTGCAGTGTGAGCATGATGTCTTTGTTTGTTTTCCTTCCTCTTGTGAGAGCCACCTTTATTTCTAGGACAATCTCTGGTGAAGTGTCCTTTCTCATCACATGTATAGCATCCGAGCTTAGATAGATCTCTGCTATATCTTCTAGGGTTATCTTTCTAGTGAGAATGCTTACATTTGAGATGATGGTAGTCCCTTCTGATTTTCTTGGTGTGTGTTGTGAGAGCTTTATATTCATTTCCCATCTTTTCTTCTCGATCTACCATTCGAGCTTCTTCTTGTGAGCATTCCTCCCACAACCTACTGAAAGTGATTAAATTTCTTCTAGGACAAATCCCTTGAATGAAGGAGTCCCATGACCTAGGGAGACCATTCAAGGTGGCCATCACAATTTCTCCATTCTTTACTTCTTCTTCCATTGCTTCAAGTTGTTCTTTGATTTGAGAGACCCTTGTAAAGTATGACTGCATGGTATCTGCATTCTGGATATTTACATTCTTCAATTGATTTCTCAAAGTCATCTTCTGATTTATATTCTTCCCTTCAAATAGCTTGGTCACAGAATCAAACATCTCTTTAGGTGTCTTTAGGGAAGGAACTTGTGGTATAAGGTGATCCTTGATAGAATCAACAATAATCCTCTTGGCCTTGACCAAGTTCTTCTTGTGTAAGGCTTTAGCCTAATCTCCCTCTGGAACTAGAACCTCTCCACTTATGTAGGTGTCCAATTCATTTTCTTCAAGAAGCAGTGAGATCCTATACTTCCATGCTTGAAAGTTTTCAGCTCCTTCAAGATTTTCATCAAGCTTGGTGTGATGAGACATCTTTAATGAGAACCTCAAATGGAAATACAAAATATTTAGATCTTACCAATTTGAGATACCGGAACTAGATCTGGAGCTGATCTCTTGTAGTGCTGATTTTCTGGTCCAGGGTCAAATTAGGGTTTGAATTTCTCGGAGTTCTACCCAACCAAAAACTTCAATCTTGGTCTCTAAATTTCGATTTTGAGGAGGAGAGAAATCCTATGCTAGGCTCACTCAAAAATTCCACTTCTGTGAAAATACCCAATTTCCCGCTATAGTGATAGGTCAAAAACTGAAAATACTCAGAATTAGATTCTGCTTCGATAGAAAGATGCGCCCTTCAATGGAGAGTTATCCTAGCCTCCTTTTTCTGATGATCTGTGGAGAGAGACCCAAAAGGTAAGAAGCCCTAGCTTTTGCAGCTGCACAGTGTCTTCTTCTCAGGTTAGCTCTGATACCATGTTAGAATTTTATCATTTAATCAATATGATCTAGAATCTTATATGATAGAATAACATACACAACAATAATCACAAGAGACAAGATACACAAAGAATTTTCCTTAGGGAAACCATAAAGGAGAAAACCTCGCCACTTCCTTAGAGATAGAATGAGCACCAATAGAAAAAATAAAACCCAAATATACAAAGATGATCTTCGATAGCTGTTCTCTCTCTCACTTGGGAGATCTAATTCTCTATCACTCATGTGCTACTGTTGAGTGAGTGTGTCTATCAAATAGAGAGTCTCACTCTCTATTTATACTCGTTTTCCACTTGACAATTACTCTACAAGGTTGAACTCACTAGAAGAGTCTAATAACCCTAATACAACTCAATTGTGGGGACTATTGCCCTGACTTACAAAGGAGGGTTAACTGCAATGACTTTATTATATTAATGAATCTCCCGATCAGAGGAACAAACATCTCCTTCGAGGTAATGAAATACAATAAGAAATATACAAGTGAATACATTCTGAAGTTACAAATACATCAACAGATACTAGGGCCTTGTTAACCACTAGGAGATCGACGAAAATGTTGCATTGCAAAATATTAATAACATTAAAAATATTGTTACTTCCAATTTTAAAGAGAAATTTTGGTGTGAGAAAAAGTTTAGAGGCTAAAAGAAAATTAAGATATTATAAGGAGGTCATCAACCCTACTCTAGAAGATCAAAAGTATCTCTCTGTTTTAACCAATTCAAAGAAAAAAATTAATATAGCCAAGATAAGAATGAACTCTCATGAGCTCCATAGTGAAACAGGTCATTAGACAGTTCCTAGAACACCATGGGTGGAAAGGATCTTCCATCTCTGTGAGAATAGGAACATTGAAGATGAAAACCAATTTCTCTTAGATTTCCCTGCATACACCCACATTAGATCTCAGTTTCATAATATTTTTTCAATACCGACCTTCCTAGCCTTTTAACATGTCAAAATTATAGTGAGCTCAAGACGCTCCTCTCCAAGCTCTTTGAGCATAGGAATACAATTTTAAAACAAACTAATTAATTTGTTTCTTTAGGTTCGACAAACCAAAGTTTGGTCTCAGTGGACGTTAACCATCATCATCATCATCATAGACAAATTGATATTAAAATATTACATCCATAAATATAGAAAGATAACCTAAAAATATTACAAATTAAAATTTATATAGTCCAAGAAACTAATACATCAATGCTCTAACCTTCTCACAAATTGAAATTTATATAATTCAGGAAGCTAATACCTCAATAATCCAACCCTCTCACGAATTGAAATTTATTTAACCCATAAAAAATACTTAAATGCTCTTTCCTAATCATTAAACCAAACTTGAACTTCCCAATCATCTTAAGCGTGGTCTCCTCCCTCCCAAGATGAAGGATATGAAATAATGCATGCCATTAAAATATATCCCTTCTTTTGTAAGCACAAAACCTCTCTCTCTCTCTCTCTCTCTCACACACACACACACACACACACACACAGACACACACACACACACACACTATATAATATCTATATATATATATTGTAATGTCCCTTTTTTAATTTTTTACCAAAATGCCCAATTTTCCAATTTTTTCACAATTTTGGCTCTTGACTAGTTTTGGTGTCTTAGTCTCCAAATCATCCCAATTGCTCCCAAATTTCAGAGAAGGTGTATGAATGATATAATAACTTAATTATTATGTTCAGGAATGTATTATTTCCCTCCAATCACTTCTTAAAGTTTGTGCTAAATTCTGAACAAGATAGATGATTTTACTAGCAATTTTAGGCTCAAATCCCCCCTGGGGTAAGTGGTAGAAATGGATACCCAAATGTGTAGAAACCCACTATAATTCTTAAATTTAAGTATGGGATGTGTATAATACATTATAATAGACTCATATTCATAACCAATCGACCTCCCATGGCTGTTATCACTTATTTCAATCAGATATAAAAAACTAGTTTTGGACCCTTAGGGAAATGAGGTGTAGTTTGCTCCAATCGCTATGAAATTCGACCCAATGGCCACAGATTCTCAGTTACTGAATATGAAAACCACAAGAAACTTTAATTATAGTCCATTCATTCATAAATCATCAATATTTTATACATCCATTTGAATCCATCAAGATTACAAGAGTTTACAACAAGGTAGTGGGGAAATGGCACTGTTTCTTTATTATTGAGCAATAATACATGATATTTCTGGGCCTTTATACTTGAGATATTTCTAAACTTAAAGATCATATAATTTACATCAGAATACAAAATACTGGATCAAGAGAATCTCCCTCAAAGAGATGAATATCTCACCAAGTGCACCTCACTCCATAGAGCTGAAATATGGTGAGAAAACTTGAGATGAAAGGAATAACAAGATTAAATTGATATGTAAACGAGATTCTGTATATTGCACCTACAAATTATGACTCCATTGAATATATTGAAATACTTGAGTGGCCTCTCCAAACACCAACTAGGATGGGAATATTTTACCCTTGAAATTGGCTAAGGCATGGACTAGTCATTCACTAGCTCTCTCTCTTCACAATAACAATGTTCACAAATGATAAAAGGGACTTCTCATGGCTGATCCATGCATTTTATAAAAATTATTGGTATTCTAAGGTTCCAAATCTATTCATAGACCAAATCCCAATCGAATTGGTGTGGCTGCTCATGCTATGCCATGTGGCCTCTCTCTTCACCTTCCCTCTTCTCCCAAATTCGAGTAGGAGCCTCTTGGCATTCTCCAACTCCCATGAGCGCCCTCTAAGATTCTCTATTCAGGCTTGGCATGTCAGATATGTCATATTTCAGCCTTCATATTTGAATTGTGTCAAACTGTCATAGAATCTCCATCATTGGTGTCATAGATGTCATAAATGTAAGGGGAATCTATCCAAGTGTCCATGAAACTCCCATTTGGCTCTTCCTCTCCCCATGTAAGTTACAATTCATCCGATATTAGAACTATGAAGTATATGGATAAGTATATTAACCTTATAATCCATCCAAAAACATTAGGCTTCCCATAGATTCAATATTGCAAGAGGAGGATGCCATTTAACATAGGAATTCTAGCTTGAGTGGGCCCCATAGTATCCATGTGTCTCCATTCTCCATAGCCATTTCATTTTTCACTTGAATTCATTTAATTAACTCCATTAAATAAATATTTATTCCTTCTAATTTCTAAACACCATTTATTAGCTCCCTTAATAACTTCCCAATGTTTCCACCCAACCTAGGGAACTAGTAGGATTGATGGAATTTTCTTGCTATGCAATTATTTGAATGGGGAAATTACAGTCCTCCCCACCCAATATTGCTTGTACTCAAGCAATTTCAGATTTGGACGCTGCAAAACATTCTCCTCTTCCCATGTGGCATCTTCACTTGGTAGATCCTTCCATTGCACCAAGTATTCTTTGAGTGTTCTTCTCCTCAATCTTCAAAACCTTTTCCGGAATAAGTGTGAGTTGCCTTCATTATTCAAAGGAGGGAGTGTATCTGAAATGAAAATTTTCTGCCCAATAGATTTCTTGAGATAAGAAACATGAAATACATTATGAATTTTACTCCCTTCCGGAAGTTCCAACTCTTATGCTACTTCTCCAATCTTCCGGATTAGCTTGTAGGGCCCATAGTATCTTGGCTTTAGCTTTTCTGATCCATTCCTTTTGAGAGATGTTTGTTTGTATGGATGCAACCTCAATACACTAAATCATCCACCTGAAATTTCCTTTCCTCTCTATGTTTATCTTCATATTGTTTTTGCTGATTTTGGGAAACCTGCAAATTGTCTTTTAAAAGATTTAAAAATTCCCGACTTTCTTCCACCCAATATTTAGCTTTTGGATCTCTACTATCACCAAATATCATATCAGAAAATTTAAGTGCATCATAACCATTTAATTCTATGAATGGAGACGTCCCTTTTGACATGTGAAAGGTGGTGTTGTAGCAAAACTCACCCAAGTGTAGCCATTTTGTTGTTCTCCCACATAATTTCGGAGGTACCCTTCCAACCATTTATTCACCCTCTCTATTTTTCCATCACTTTGTGGATGGTAGCTTGTACTTCTATTCAACTAAGTTCCCACCAATTTGAAAATTTCTTGCCAAAAATCACTCATGAATCTACCATCTCTATCACTCACAATGCTCTTTGGGGATAATGCAATCTGAAGATTTCTTTGAAAAAAAGGTCAGCCACTTGTGCAGCACTAAAAGAGGATGTAACAGAAAATAAATGAGAAAAATTATTCAATCTATCCACTACCACATATATGCAATCCTTGCCCAAATATTTGGGCAGACTGGTGATGAAATCCATCGATATACTGTCCCATTTTTGCTCTAGAATGGGAAATGGTTGTAATAAACCAGCTGGGTATGTGAGTTATTATTTTTTTTGCTGACATAACTTGCATTCATTCACATACTTCTGAACATATTCCTTCATCCCCTTCCAATAGAACCTTTGCCTTAGTTTCCTATAGGTTTTCAAGATCCCCGGATGGCCTACTAGTGGGGAATCATGTGCTTCATGCAAAACTTTGTACTTAAGCTCTGAATCTCGAACCAAATAAATTCTGCCCTTATCGTATATATTCCCATTAAAAATTATGTATTTAGCATCTCCCATGAGTCCATCTAATACATGACAAGAAAACTTATCTTTGGCATATTCAACTAGTAGCATGTCTTTCCAATTTTTAGCAATGTCCATAAGAGAAAAACAAGGTCTTCGAGATACTGCATCTGCTACAATCTTATTATTTCCTTTCACATATTCAATATCAAAATAATAAGCTTGGATCTTGCTTACCCACTTTTTTTCCCTTTCATTTAGATCCTTTTGGGTAAGGAAGTGTCTTAGACTATTATGGTCAGTTTTCACCACAAACTTGTTGCCTACCAAGTATTGTCGGAATTTGTCCAAGGCATGCATGATGGCCAACATCTATTTGTCATATATGGAGTAAATATTTTCACGAGGCTGCAAATTTCTGCTATCAAAGGCTATAGAGTGTTAGCCTTACTTTAGGACAGCCCCTACTCCTCCACATGAGGCCTCACATTCAACAACAAAAGGCTTAGAAAAATCAGGTAATGCAAGTATGGGACAACTACTCATTACCTCTTTAATTTTTTGGAAGGACTTTTCAGCCTCTTCATTCCACTTGAAAGCATCCTTCTTTGTCAAATCAGTGAGTGGATAAGTCAACTTGGAGAACCCTTTCACAAACTTCCTGTAGTATGTACATATTCCAATGAAGTCTCTTAATTCCGTGATGTTTTTTGGTGATGGCCATTCTAAGATAGCCATGATATTTTCCATGTTCACTTTCACTCCATCTTGCCCAATAATGTTCCCAAAATATAATAGTTTTTTCTTCCCAAATTCACATTTAGACATCTTAGCATACAGAGACTGTTCTTACAAAGTTTTCAACACAATCTCTAGGTGTTGCAAGTGCTCTTCCCAAGTTTGACTGTAAATGAGAATATCATCAAAGAAGACTAAAACAAACCTTCTAAGCTGCTTGCAAAAGATTCTATTCATACATGCTTGAAATGTAGCTGGAGCATTAGTCAACCCAAATGTCATAACAAGAAACTCAAAGTGACCATAATGACATCGAAAAGCAGTCTTTTGCACATCTTCCTCCTTCATCCAAATTTAGTGATAACCAGATCTAAGGTTAATTTTGGAAAAGTAATTAGCTCCAAATAGCTCATCCATGAGCTCACCAATCCTAGGAATAGGATATCTATTCTTTATTGTCTTCTTGTTCAAAGCTCGAAAGTCTATACACATCCTCAAAGTTCCATCTTTTTTCTTTACCAACACTGCTAAAGAAGCATAAGGGCTAGAGCTTGGTCTAATGAGTCCCAACTCTAAGAATTATTGAATGGAATTATCAATCTCATATCTGAACTTCTTGGGATGTCTATAAGGTGCTATCTGAATGGGTGAAGTACCCTCCTCCAAAACAATGTTATGCTCAACCCCCTATCAGGTGGTCTACCATGTGGAAGATCTCTGAATTTTTTTTCATATTTGTGCAAAAGTGTCTCTATATCCTTTGGTTTTTTAACAACTCTGATGTTTGGCTTGGGAGAGGTGATATAAAATTTAGAATCCCATTCTATATCACCATGCCTCAATATATATCTCATACTATTGCGATTTACTACCTGTTTTGGGTAAGTGTGTTGCCCTCTCACAACGCTTAGTACACATGTTGAATCTTGAAATTTCATTTTAGGAATTTGATAATTTACTGAATACTCTCCTATAGAATAAAACCATTGCACTCCAAATACTACATTAGTATCCTCAACATCAACCACATAAAAACTATGAACAAAATCATAGTTACCTATGGTGACTTGCAGCTTTGGAACCCATGTGTTGCATTGCATTGTGTTGTGACCCAGAATGACAACTGTGAAGACATCAAATGGTTCACTTGGTATCTTTATTTTCTCCACCATATATGCATCAATGAAATTATGTGTATCTCCTCCATCTACCAAAACTGAATCTCTTTTTCCCAATAGTGTGATAGCGAGGCATTGCTGAAAGTACTGCCATTCTTGCTTTGTCCGGTGAAGGATGCTTTTCTTCTTGTTTTTCTTCTTCGGCTGCTGTCTCATATGCCTCCTCTTGATCTGAAATGTGCCCTTATTCATCCATACCCCCTTAATACTCATCATAATCAGAAAATACTTCTATGTATTGAGCTTTTCCTTTAGCACATTTATGCCCCAGTGTCCATGGTTGGAAGCACATGAAGCACAATTTTTCCTTCGAAGTTCATCCCTGTTTTGTCCTTCTTTCTTATTCTTTTCAGATGTATATCTTTGCCAAAACTTCTTATCAGGTGCATCCTTTTTCCAAGTCTTTCTTTCAAATATGAAGTTAGGCTTGGGAGGAAATCTTGTTCTAGGAAGCACATTTTGAATATCTCTAGTCAAGCTCATTGCGTCATTTAAGTTAGTAGGATTGTGGGATTTGGCCAAACCTTTTAAGGCCCTACTTTGAAAACCTTTAGTGAACAAAAATACTAACCTTCCCATAGATACATTAGTCACCTTAACTGATAATCTTTGGAATTCCAACATATAGGAGTCCCTACCTGCTTCAATTGTGCTAGTTCTTTGAAAGACAATTCTGGATATTTTTGCTCAAACCTTTCTAATACCCTGTCAACAAATTCCCCATATGTTTTAACCTGATCATGACCCAAGTTTTTCAGGCCATGGAACCACCATTCATTGGCATCTCTGTCTAAGTGCAAAATAGCCATTTTTAAAGCATCTTCTTCCACCATTGGATTCAGCTAAAAATATACATCCAATTTTTGCACCCAAGTGTTAGTATAACTTTGAGATGAACCATCAAAAGTAGGAAGTGGCACTTTACCTATGGAAAAATTCAATTCTTTGTTTTGGTGTAGAGACTTATTGTCCTCCTTCTTTTTGAGTTTGTTTTCCATGGTGAAGTACTGCTCAAATGTTATACTTCTCCTACACTCTTCATCCAATTTAGCCCATTCTTTTGTTTTTGTATCAATTTCAAAATGAATGTTAGAAACTTCTTTGGGAATAAGAAATTTAGGTGCAGTAGGCCTTGGTGTGCTCTGAAATTCATGGGGTCTATTCTGAGGTCCTGTTTGTGAGAAAATGTGCTCACCCATTGTCTTCTTTTTTGCTGATTGTGAACTACCACTATCTCCTATTATCCCTTTGCTTCCCATTTGATTGGCCATCAATTCGAATCATTTTTCTATCTGTTGGGTCATGTTTACCATATGTTGGGTCATGTACTTGGGTATTTATTCAAACATGGGTTTTATAAGTTTGAGATACTCCATTTTATCCTTAGTGTAGTCTTCTCCCTTGTGAGCCATAGCTTTAGTCAAATGTACCTTTTTTTCTTCTAGTTCTTCTTCTACAAGCCGAGCACCTTCCAATTTAGATTCTAAGGGTGGTGGTTTATTTCTTTGACTCCCTGTTAACACCATCAGGTTACAAGACCATGCTCTAATACCACTTGTAATGTCCCTTTTAATTTTTTTTTACCAAATGCCCAATTTTCCAATTTTTTCACAATTTTGGCTCTTGACTAGTTTCAGTGTCTTAGTCTCCAAATCAGTCCAATTGATCCCAAATATTCAGAGAAGGTGCATGAATGATATAATAAATTAATTATTGTGTTCATGGATGTATTATTTCTCTACAATCACTTCTACAAGTCTGTGCTAAATTCAGAACAAGATAGATGATTTTACTGGCAATTTTGGGCTCAAATCCCCCTTGGGGTAAGTGGTAGAAATGGCTTCCCAAATGTGCAGAAACCCACTCAAATTATTACATTGAATAATGGGATGTGTAGAATACATTATCAGAGACTCATATGCATAACCAATCGACCTCCCATGTCTGTTATCACTTCTTTCAATCAGATATAAAAAACTAGTTTTGGACCCTTGTTGAAATGAGGTGTAGTTTGCTCCAATTGCTATGAAATTCGACCCAATGGCCAAAAATTATCAGTTACTGAAAATGAAACCAATAATATAATTTAATTACATTCCATTCATTCATAAATCATCAATAGTTTATACATCCATTCGAATCCATCAAGATTACAAGAGTTTACAACAAGGTAGTGGGGAAATGACACTGTTTCTTCATTATTGAGCAATAATACATGCGATTTCTTGGCCTTTCAACCTGAGATATTTCTGAACTTAAATATAAGAGAATTTACATCAGAATACAAAATAATAGAGTAATATAAGCTCCCTGAAAGAGATGAATAGCTCACCAAGTGTGCCTCACTCCATAGAGCTAAAATATGGTGAGAAAACTTGAGATGAAAGGAAGAACAAGCTGAACTTGATATGTCCATGAGCTGCTGTAGCTTTCACCTGTAACTTATGACTCCATTGAATATCCTTGAAATACCTGATTCCTCTCCAAACACCAACTAGGATGGGAATCTTTCACCCTCGAAATTGGCTAAGGCATGAACTAGTCATCCACTAGCTCTCTCTCTTCACAATAACAATTTTCGCAAATGATGAAAAGGGAATTCTCATGGATGATCCCTGAATTTTATAAAAATTATTGGTATTCTAAGGTTCCAAATCCATACATAAAACAAAGCCAATTCGAATTGGTGTGGCTGCTCATGCTATGCCACGCAGCCTCTCTCTTCACCTTCCCTCTTCTCCCAAATTCGAGTAGGAGCCTCTTGGCCTTCTCCAAATCCCATGAGCGCCATCTAAGATGCTCTATTTAGGCATGACATGTCATATATGTCATACTTCAGCCTTCAAATCTGACTTGTGTCATAACTATCATATAATCTCCATCATTGGTGTCATAGATGTCATAAATGTAAGGGGAATCTAGCCAAGTGTCCATGAAACTCCCATTTGGATCTTCCTCTCATCATTTAAGTTACAATTCATCCAAAATTTGACCTATGAAGTATATGGATAGTTATATTAACCTTATAATCCATCCAAAAACATTAGGCTTCCTATAGATTCAAGATTGCAAGAGGAGGACGCCATTTAACATAGGAATTCTAGCTTGAGTGGGCCCCATAGTCTCCATGTGTCTCCATAGTCTCCATGAATAAGGGGACCCATGGCCCTTTTTTAGTTCTAAAACTTTAACAAAGTTGTTAAAATATTTTAAAGGTAATTTCTAAATCTATTTTAGGTTAGATTGGCGTTTTTTTAATTATAAGAATTAGATTATTGAGCTACACAGTGGTAATGTCTTTGACATTGTTAATAGTTCTTGTTATAAGACAATAGCTATAAAAGTAGGTGTAATGTGCCTAGGTTTTGATAAATTGAAGAAATGCATTTCAATTTACATGTTGTTTGATAATTGCAATGGTATATATCAATGACAAGAATCACAATAGGGCTAGTTGTTTTCGACTAGCCCTAATATCCATCACAAAATATATAGGAATAAAAACATCTAACCTTGTTTGCTTTACATTAATGACTAGCTTCTATACTCTCAACCATATGCTTCTAACTTTGCTATACCTCTCACTAGTTCCTTGTTCAACTATTGATTCTCAAGCATAGAATAGGTGGAAATAACCATTCCAAAAAATAATGGAAATATTTTGGAAATAAAGGCAACGTAAATAACGAAATGGACTTCAGATCTATTCTAATCCATCCATGGTTTAGTTAAACAATTTACTATTTTGTATATATATAACATTTTTTAATAAAAATCAAACCTTATAAATATAACTCTCATGCACGATATATAATCTAAATTAAACTTTTAAAATGGAAATTTTATAATTTATAATTATAATTAAAATATTTTTTACTTTGTAAAAGTGGGCTTTAATATAAATGATTGTTATTTTTTGATAATTCACATAGTTGATCCTCACCCCACTTCACCATTGTCTTATCTTATGGGAAGAGAGATCAAAATAATCTTTGAAAATGTTTTTTATTTTTATTTTTATTTGTAATTTAACATGGTAGTGTGGTGTTCTCACTCTCCCAATCAACACAATCTCATATTCAACAATACACTAGTTAGGGATTAATAGATGCATAAATTACTCATTTCACATGTTGTCAATGTCTTAATGTATTCCCTCTATGAGATATGCTAATACACTAAATGCTCACATGCATGGTGGATAGTGTATTACATCGTCCACTAATTCCATTGTTACCCATAACCAAATACTAGGTTGTAAAAAAACTATCAACACAAATATAATAATGTAAATACATTATACTATTACGAAGGATCATAACATACCATCTCTCTTAGAAAAATGTTTCCTTAAGCACTTTCATATTACATTCTGGTAAGTAGATTTATAAGTTAGGGTTCCACATATGTAAATGGTAGTCATGCTAAGTAGATTTATAAGTTAGGGTTAAACACACACACACACACAGGTGCTAGCCATGAATGCTAACTGGTGAGAATTTTCTTTTTTGGAAATTTTTAGCTTGGTACTATTCGGGAATGTGTTCTTATTAATGAGGCATTGCTTTAGAAATGGTTAGCGGATTGCTTGGGAACATATCCAATAAATGTTTACTAGACTATTTTTCTAAAGTGACGGTTCAACTTCTAGTCCTTGATCATCCATTGAGGGTGAATTCCTCTTACTTTGAAATGATGTTTTTGAGAAATTCTTGGCCATAAATAGTTTGGAATTTGACATTAATATTTTTCAACAAACCAAGATGTTAATAAAGGTGCCACTAGATTCTAGAATACACTTGTTAAACAAAAATAAATTTGAGCATTTTCTTGTCAGGTAGGTGCTTATTTAGCTTGAGTTGAGGTTGCTGGAGCTTTTGTTTAATCCTTTTTGACAATTAACTGTTATTTATGCCACATTGTTCATTATGTAATAGATTTATTTAATAAATACTTGTGTTGATGCAAGACATGCTCAAATCCTATTTGGTTTGACTTCTTTTTTTGGTAATGCATTTGATTATCTTGGGGACAAGCATGCCCTTCTTCTTGATAGGAATATTACAATGAAATGGGTGAAGTTACTCCATAGAATCCACTCCAGTTTTCCAAAGGAATTGCACCTGCTCTCATCTTGATGAAATATTGTTTGCATAGGTTACATGGTTGTAGGTTACAGATTACATACAACTTATAACCTACTCTCATCCTCATGAAATATTGGTTGCATGGTTTTCCATAAGTAATTTTCCACTTATATTGAATTTCATTGAAGGAATAATTTGTAGGAAATTATCAAAGGAATACCCCTCACACTCAGAAATAACATCCAAGTGAATGTAGATTAAGAGAAATCCAAAATATGCTTCTCCATATTGATGGATGATATTTCTAATAAATCTATAAAACATAAACTAATGTTCCCAAATCCAAGGAATGGAATACCTACCATTGAACTACCTTTGAACTAACCACTTAAAATATAAACTTTTTTGCTATTCCATTACCCAAATAAGACCACAAATATCTAATTTATACTACTTGTATAGTTGATCGATACATGAATACACTAAAATTGTATTCATGTCATATTTATCTATCTTAGCAATATTGGTTGAGAGATGGAAAATACAAAGAAACTTCTTATTTGATAGACCATTTCAGTTTATTGCATAAGTTAGATTGCAGATGGAATGAATTTGTGCATAGAAGTTAAGAACCACACAAATCCTATGGAGTCATTATGTGTGCAAGTTTCAGTGAAATACAATAAAAATTTGTACTTATAATAGTTGCATGAAGTAACAATGATTTGCCTGAAGTAATAATGACCGAATAAATATTTCACAAGAAAAACATCTACTCGAAGGGAAAAAAACTAACAAATTTAACGAATTAAAAAAAATAGCAATCTATGATAATCTATTTTGAAGCTATTCACTTCTAGATGAAGTTAATCCATCACCATCATCCATGGTCATTGAAGCATGCATCCCATTAATCCTAATTAACTATTGGCTAATAAGAGAGCAGTAAGTATTATGATTACCACTAACATGACTATATAATTGTCAATAATTAATTATAATATTGGAACAAAAGAAAAAGCGAGCTGAAAGATAAACATAACACATATAATTAATTAGAATATTGGAACAAAAACAAAAGCAAGATGAAAGATAAAAAAAACAGATAACCACTNTGGAACAAAAGAAAAAGCGAGCTGAAAGATAAACATAACACATATAATTAATTAGAATATTGGAACAAAAACAAAAGCAAGATGAAAGATAAAAAAAACAGATAACCCCTCCATGACTGTGCAACCATAACTGCCACTCTTCCGCTCACTATAATTATAAATGTGAGAGTTTAGGAATATATTGTAACTTACATTCAATATTGATTTCCATGTTGCACCAAACCTTAACACCGACCCTTTTAGATCTACCTCCAAAAAGAAATACTTTCCCTTAACATGCAATAAGGTTGAAATATCCTGTCGCTCCTACTCATAAAGAATAATACACATCTGTTAATGATTAGGAAGGACTAAATTTAAAGAGAATACTACTGATTAATTCATCTTCTTACAAGTGCTTTTTTTAGTAGATCTTCTTTAGCTGCAAGCACATGAACTCACAAGTAACATGTTGATAGAAAATAACAAGTGTAAGTCGATGTAGACTTAGATACCACTTTTATATTTACTATGGTAAAAATAGAAGGAAGTCATGCTTCACAAGAAGACAATCAAGAGAATGCAGTACAATTTCAAAAGAAGCAAATGCAACAGATACCTTCTTCCTGGGTGCTGCTATTACATGTGTGTTAGCTTCTGCATATTGTGCCATCCCATCAATAGAAACATTCACTCTATCCATAATAAGACGCACTCTCATTTAGCTATTCACATAATTTGTATATATGTTAGATAATATATCTGACCACTAGCAACTATGTTTTAACATGTCACTGTCAATTTCAACCCTCCAATGAATCCAATATTCACTTAAAGAAATAATAGCATGAACCTCAAGGACTTGCTTCGATACATCATTACCTTGAAAGAGAGTCAAGTTAGTTATTTGTTAGGTACCAACGAGGAGGTGGACTATGGTCATTCCTCTCCTGCCAACAGATCTCTGCTAATAAGATATCTCTAACAAATATAAACATAATCAACAAGTACAAGCAAAATTTCAAGCAAAAGAACAATAAGGAGAAAATATTTTGTATCATTTCATGTGGATGACATTCACATACCACTTTTAATACATTTCCTTACATATTTGTCTAATATTATAGACAACAAAGGTCCACCAACATTTGCTCAGATTAGTACCTAAATTGAGCTTCCTAATATAAAGGAATTTTTGTTCTCTGATTTTGAAATCAAACTCCTATCACATCTTGCTCAAATCCTTTTTCGCAAGAGAGTATTGTCATAGTTCTTCTTATGGTGTATATTCACAGCTTATATGTAGAGTGAAGATGTTTGGAATCTTCTGAAGATGGATGCAAACAAGAAGACACAAAATATTTTCAAGCAAGCTCTCCGTATCTGTGGAGACAACAATGTGAGTATTGCTCTCTAATTCTTCAAAATCTATGCCAAACGTCTCAGTTTGAGAAAAATAGTTGTTATAAATTAAAAATGATGTTGCTGGAAAATTAAAGCGAATGACAGTAGTCCCAATCTCTAAAAAATGCTAAACAAATTTATAAAATGACGTGTATAAAATGCAAAATAAATTTATCAATGTCTATTGCCGAGATATTCTATGTTTTTTCAATATTCTAAAATATTTTTATCTCAGTGCACTTCAACTTTTAGAAATTTGTTTCTATGTCTAAATTATTTAGAGTCCATATTTTAAAACATCTTTTCGTTTCTCATCTCCTTCAAAGACCAGATTTACAAGCCTTTCCTAGACCCTTATATGTGTATTCAACAGTTAAATATTGTTTCTATGTCTGCGTTCTTCAAAGTCTGTATTTGACAACTCCTTTTCTTTCTCCTCATCTCCTTTGAAGAGAAAATTTCTCAGCCTTTACCAAATAGGCCCTCCATAAATTAGACATTTTTGTAAACCACCAAACAAACAAACTAAATAATGATATTTCCATCGATTCATCTCTCAGAAAATATAAGAAAAATATTATTAATCTCCCACTCCCTATGCATACTAAGAATATGGATATTAATCTAAAAGCTTGGCACACAAACTCACATTCACACATGCAGAACCTGATAACTAAAAGAGACATATCTTACCATTTATGTTGTAGGATGATTAAACTCTCCATTGGTTCTAGGGTTTGAAGAAGCAATTCAATTCTTGCTTTATGAGCATAAACAACGTTGGCTTGGCACGCAATATCATGACTTTGACACATACATAATTTGACAAATAAAATAAAAAATATCTTACCATTTCTGCAATAGGACGATTAAACTCCCCGTCGGTTCTAGGGATTAAAGAAGCAATTAAATTCTTGCTCAATGAACATCAAAATTGTTTCATTTAGGGAAGTAGATGCCTGACAGGTTGAGATCCTTCAGAGAAGATACTCTTGGAAAATCCATGGGAAGTGGATCAATGAAGTTGTTTCTAAATGCATTCAATATTTGCAACTGCTCGAGCTGTTAGGATTAATTAATCCTCCCTTTTACCCACATAGTCTATTTGATTCATTTATCCTATAAATGCATTCAATATTTGCAACTGCTCGAGCTGTTAGGATTAATTAATCCTCCCTTTTACCCACATAGTCTATTTGATTCATTTATCCTAGCTTACGAGGTCATCATCACCCACTAGTACATGTGGTACACAACTAAGGGTCATCTTCCACTTACTGTACCTGATTGCATAAGTTTAGGAGTGTAATACCCCAGTTTCAACCCCAATTGCATTAAATTATATATGATGTAAATAGAGTTCATAAATCATGGTGTGGGATCAAGGAAAATGCCCCGCAATTGGATTTAGTGTTTTACGTTTTGGCAATTAAAACCAATGTTGATGGTTATCGTGCTATCCGATGGAACCATATAATTTGGACGTCATGTAAATATGAAATTAATAAAACACCCACAACTAGATATGTCAATGCAACATTAAAGATATGGGGGCATGATTTCACAAGGAACAGGGAGGGGGGAATATTCAAACCCTTGAGCCAATGGGGAAAAGCCAAGTGGCAAAGAGAAAACCCATAAAGCTGTCAACTACCCATTTTGTCTTTTGTGCCCAGTCATCCAAAAGTGGTTGAGTTAGTTAATGCATGGGGATGTTGTTACGGAGAGAAATTCCTGTGGCTTGGGGTACCACAACAGACAGCTTGACTCCAAAAACCAATCCTTTCCAATATGCAAGAGAAATCAAATATCTAACACTAAAGGATCAGACCTCGTACCTTATTCTGGATGGTTGAAGTAGATCCCTGTTGAGCTTTCCAACTTCAGCTTGAATTGATGAATCACTTCCTCAACAACAAGTAAACAAGACAAGCATACTATATATTGGTGTTAGATCTACTCTAGCATATATAATCAACAATGTATAAGCATTTGAAATCATCCATGGATAAAATATTCATTCAAACATACATTATTGGACAGGAAAAGATATTTCTATTAATATAAAATCAGAGATTACAATGAATACAACCTCTGTCGGCACGTCTGTGAATCGGAGAAACTGAATCCCCCACTTGGGCCTCCACCACCTCAATCCTCCATCTCTCGATAGCAAGCTCACAAGAAAAGGCAAGCTTTGGAAGAACACTAAAGTGCTCCAAGGGATAAAGGGATGCAGACTCAAGCACAAGTTCCGGCAACAATGGACTATAGTTTCTTTGCTCTCAATTCTCTTATGCCTTCAATGTATCCAAAGGGTTCCTTATATAACTTTTCAATGGGGTAATGAAAGGTTGAATCCGAGCAATCTCAAGGCATATGGAAGGCCAGGAGACAAGTGAGTCGGATCCATGTCAAGGAAAACTCCAAAAGGATTTGGATTTTGTACACATCCTGATGTACGCGGTTTTAGGGGTCAAACCCGTGTATATACGCGATAAGGGGTTTAAAATTCACGTATATCAATTTTCACATGTTTTTAGGGATGGTCTAGGAAACATCAAAGGACAAAAAATGGTCCAAGGGGTCTAAGGAGTCTGTAGAGGGACAGGGGAAGGCCATACAAGTGTGATTCACCTGGTGTGGTAAAATCAGCTATAACAGATGCCCCCTAATGTGTGAGGTCAGAGGGGTCATACGATGTCCGAAATACATTATAAGTCCCACTAGTACAAAATGAGGAATTAGCTACTAGGTGACTAAAATTTCTAGTCACCACAGGTTTTCCAAGTGATTTACTACTAAATATGAACAATTTTGATTGACCCAACTATAAACGACTAAAATTAACGACTAATTTAGTCACCAATTAACAAATATGACTAGATAATAAGTGACAGAGTTAAAAATGACTAAAATAAATGACTAATTTAGTCACGGCATAAAAAATGACTAGCTAGAAGAATATGAATTAGTCATTTATGTTAGTCATTTTTAATTGTGTCATGGAAAATTCCAAATTTGGCAATGAAGTGTAATTTATGTAAGTTGTCTACCTTCTATTAGTAATATTAGTGCCATGCACCTTGATCTTCAGAGATCCAACAAAGTAATTGCATGAATTTTCTCTTGGCCATCTTTATCCCTGCTGCATCATTGAAGCAAACCCGGTTAAGCACGTTCCAAAGGAAAATTATGTTCCTATGTCAATTATGAATTAGGTACTAGAACTAGTACCGTATCGTTATCAGATAGAAGCATCAAATCCCTACATCCCCTTGAGAACAGGCCATTCGAATGCACCTCCTCCATGTAGACTTACCAAATGCATCCAATGCATGGCCAAAAAAACACGTTAACTTCGTATTTCTAGACTGAAGGTATCGTTCGACCCCCGCTCCCCTGTTTTTGCACTTGATACCCTATTTTTGTAGACAATAAGTCGGTTCAAGATCTTGTAGTGACCAGCCAGAGTGCTTCAAAGGTATGGTTCTTGCTGCTCTGATTGTGTTCATCACTCCAATCAATAACCAATTGTTATCGTTTTTTACAAGTCTCAATGCTGCTGAAGTTACTGCTTCTAGTACTTTACATTTGCAATTATCACCATCTCCAGCCTATGCGCTCATAACCATATGCATTTTGAGCTTTCAACCTGGGAAAAGCATGAACACCCTCCTCACACCCTCTTGCAATGCCACTATTTTCAAAGGTCACTAGTTTTTGCACATCGACATTCCTCACACACTCCAAAGGAAAACTGAAGCAGAGATTAGAAGAAGTGATTAAACTTTGCAAGGAGGTTTACTTGTTTCTTAGATTGTGGCAAGTTTTATGTAATGGAACAATTAAGATTGTGCCCCAAAAGTTTAAAATATTCGAATCATCCAGCTGTTGGAATCCGATACCATATATGGATTCTTTGATGGGGCTGAGCAGGATGGAAATTGTGGTACTGGCATGATCCTCCGTATATATGACTCTCATAGTT
>LPNX010092343.1:165890-218591 GCA_001517045.1 Pseudotsuga menziesii | reverse complement strand
TACCCCATAAAACCCCTAACTCATAATATTTTAATATATCTTATATTTTTGTAGTACATCTCTTAGGGGGCCCATTTTTGACCTCAAATTCTCTCTAATGTTTGATGAGCCCACGATCACTCATCCAAGCCACTCCCCCCTTATCAGCTCTCAAACCTATTTACATTGTTAAATTTTAAATAAAACCTAAACAAAAATTATATATATAAAACAAACTGTTTTTGTTTATTTGTTGTTGATCATGGAAAGATTCGATACAGGTTTGGATGCTAAGCTTTATGAAGCTTTAAAGTTAACCTGAAACAACATGTGACAATGTCGGGAACATTGCCACCACGTGGCTCTTGTTAATACAATAGAGACTTACACAAAAAATATACATCCTCAATGGAGCATTTAATGGTGTTGCTGGAATATAAACAATTTGTTTAATTCCGTTTAAAATTTAGCAACAATAACATTGAATACTTAAAAATAAAAAATAAAATTAGCATTTCCCATGTAAAATTTTATCAGTAAAATATTTTTAGTGTTATTTACTTTATGTTAAGACAACATACATTCTATCCATTTTTATATTTTATCATTATAAAAAATGACTGGTTAAATGACTCAATCATTATTGTCGACTTTTCATGGAATTCATAGTGCCATTCCTCATAATGGAACACGGAATAGCATTTGGCTTCGAACGACGTAAACCTTACTTTACCTACGTGGCAGTTTCGGTATGAAATGTCGTTTTCAATGCCAAATGTGATTTTGTCGTTATATTGTTAAGATGATGTGGGCATTGAGATGTTCAATTAGACAAGGACATGGATTGGTAATAGGTGGTGTTTGGCTCTTGAGAGGTTTGGGAAGATAAGAGGCAACACCTAATGTTGTAATTATTGTGACGTGTAAATATTTATTGACCTACTGTTGTAATTATTGAGATGGAGATGCATAACGGAGAGACCACGTTGTGTGCGAGGGAGTCCATCTGACAAGTGGACATTTCGGTCATGTTATGCTTTTGCTGTTCCGGTTTCCACGGCCTTGGCTTCCCACTGTTGGTTTTTACTAAATTGAAGGAAATCATTAGTGTGTCATTTTCATGATAATGTTAAAACATTTTCGCCATATAATTTAACATCATAATAAAGGCATGGTGTAAACCGAAAAAAAACATTCGTTAGAAGCCCTTTGCAAGCCCACATTGAGAAGGTTGTAAAAAAACTGCTATAACCTAGATACTGAATGTACAAGCATATCCAACGTGGGCTGAACTGAATTTCATGTATAACAACACAGATTCGTCTATACCACTAGAACAAATAAACGCACTTCTTAGCTAAAATCAAGCAATAATGCTCGAGTCTGCTAGTAACAATAACCACTCAGTAGCTAATGGAACTTGGGTACTATCCGGATGGATCATTCAATTGTCCATCTGGATTCCCTTCTGCAGTACAAATAGCAAGGTAAAAAAAAAGCTGAGGTCGTGTGCAAAAATTAGCAATTTTGGCAGAAGACAACAAGCAGACATTGGACTTAAACCAAAGGAGACAATTATCCCAAACTGTAGCCTGTAACTTCGAGGTTATTTCCTCGAATACAGCTGCTCGTCATTTAAAACATTAAAATAACACAAAAAATAATAATCAAGCAAACCTCCCCTACAATGAAACAAAACAGTAGAAAGAAACCAGGAAAACACAGGAGTATGAACATAGTGGTAGTGGTCCACGATGGCTAGGGTTCCTGAAGAGCTCTGCTAGGGTTTGCGACCGGGCCTAACTCTGTTTCACCTTCAGATCCATCTGCACCGCTATCCCTGATAGGATTCGTTTGACAGCCGCCTTCTTGGCCCTGCTTTCTCTCTATGACGACTGCGTTGGGGGGGGCGCTAGGCCCCTCCCAGTCCCTTGAACCTCCCCAAGGGTCCCATGGGATCTAGAACTAGAGTGAAAATTGGAATGGGAGACATACCCATTATGATGGAGGACAAAGGGTCTGTTGAAAAGACCTCCTCTGACTCAGGCACGAAGAACGAGGCAAATCCTTCTCAAAAGAAAAAATCATGAATCCCCGTACGGACGAATGCCCTTGCTTATCACTCCCATTTGAAAGGATCAATGCAAGAGCCCAAAAAATGAAATATCATGCTCTGATCGGTAAATTCATGGGGTTCTGGCCGACCAAACAGGCCCTCCGCGACTGGATCGCAGCGAAATGGAAACCAAAAGCTCGCTTCGATCTATAGTTAGGCTCAAAAGGATTCTTCACGATTATATTTCATCACCTATAAGATAAAGCTCGTGTTGAAGAAGATGGCCCTTACTTCTTCAATTTTGCAAGGTTATACCTTAGGAACTAGGTAGAACGTTTATGCCCAGAGAAAGATGACTTCTCTTGGGCCCCTGTATGGATTTGTATGTTTTCACTCCTTCAAGAATACCGGGACAAATCCACCCTCCAGGAGATTGGAAATACCTTAGGAAATTTTGTCCGCACGGCAGACCAAACCAGAATGAACAAATTCACCTCGTATGCCAGAATTTGCGTCTACATGCATATTGCTCAGGCCCTTCCAGACGCAATATGTCTCTCCCATGAAGATAGTGACTGGATCCAGCCGCTAGACTACAAACACATCTCGTTCATATGCTGTAAATTACATGAGCATGGGCATCTATTCAGAGACTTTCCATCTAATAAAACTCAAGAGAGTCTAAAAGAACATCCACCACCAACAGTAGCTTCCAAGTCCTGGAGGAAAAGAACATCGAAGAGGAAAAGAGCATCGAAGAACAAGTAGTGATGCAAGAAGACCTAGAGCAGCCGCATTCACCAAAAAAAGTAGATCCTACTAATTCACATCATCCAAAGCAATCCAAAGGTAAATCCTCGGAAAACCCTAATGAAATACAAGGGTCTGCCCCTTCAAAACATACGATGCCAGATCAAAACCATGAAGCTCAAGAGGAAGAAGATATGAAAGATGCAATACCAGAAGGTCTTGATCTAATTGCTTTGAAGATGCATGCACCAGAAAAGATTTCAAATCTATCCCTCCCAATTAGATCCAACTTCTTCATAAAGCTCTAGCCAAAGCGAAATCTTAACTTGGAGTGCCTACCTCGAGACACAAGGAGAAACAAAAAGCCCAAAAAGATCCAAAAAAAAAGGTCGCAAATCTGCTCTTCAACGAATCAATCGTCTGGGTACTGTGCTAGTGGAATCTGGCCAATATGCTCAGTTAACAGAATTTTGTCACTGCCCCCCCACCTGTTAATCAATGAAGCTCCTCTCATGGAATGTCAGAGGTCTCAATGGTCGCTCTAAACAAAGAATGCTCAAAATGAAGATCCAAAAAGAACCACCTGTTGTCCTTTTTCTTTAGGAAACCAAATGCCCCAGTGAAACAGCTTCAATAATTTTGTCTCGGATCTAGAAAGATTGTCTCACCCTTGCAATTGACGCCCATGGTGCCTCTAGTGGGGGCCTCTCAATCAGTTGGAATCCTATTCTCATCACTCTGGATGAAGCCCTCGCCTCTAGTCAGTCTCTTTCTGCCTCTTTCCACATTCTCAGCTCTAGTATCAAGGGCTTCTTAACGAACGTGTACAACCCCTAGATGGCGGACTCCAAGAGGAACCTCTTAAATCATATTGACTAGTTCCATAGCCTGCATACTAAGTCTCCTCTAATCATAGGTGGGGACTTCAACATGATATCCAATCTGGAGGAGAAAAATGGAGGCTTAAAAGCCCTCTCTGCTGAAGATGATGCCTTCAAAACCATGATTAGCTCCTGTGAGCTGGTGGACATCCAAACCTCCTCGGGTTTCTTCACTTAGAACAACCGAAGAGGCGGGGTGCACCAAATTTCTAAACGCCTTGACCGGTTCCTTGTTTCATAACACATTCTCACTCTTGGAGGGTTGCTAGATGCTTTTGTTCTTCCCACAGCTGGATCAGATCACTGGCCCATTGCCCTCTCCTGGCACAGTTAAGGCACATCCCTCCACAAACCTTTTAGGTTTGAAAATTTCTGGCTCACCCATCCCACCTTCATGGACTCTTTCAGCTCCTAGTGGGACGATATGTCAGTTTTAGGTCGTTCAAAGATGGCCATCATGCACCAAAAACTCAAAAGGCTCCAAGGTCACCTCAAAATATGGAATAAGACTACGTTTGGCGACATTTTCAAAGACAAAGCGGGCATCCAAGAAAACTTAGCTTCCATCCACCGCCATGCCATGGATCATGGTTTCACCCCGGAAACCAAACTTTAGGAAAAGGACTTTATGCATCAACTCAACAAGAGATGTGATCTATTGGAATTAGAAGGCCAGGGTCAGAACATGAGCTTCTTCCACAAATCCACCATACAACACAGAATGAAGAATAGAATCAACAAACTGCACTCAGAATCGGGAGAGAATTTGGAGGAGCAGAAGGAAATATTGGAAGAGTTAACCAGGCATTTCAGTCAGATCCTCACCAAACTGAACCACGCCCGCCATGAAGCGATTCACAAGGTAGCCCAACACATCCCCCCTCTAGTCAATAATGAGCACAACCAATCCCTCATGCAACCCATAACCATGCAAGAAGTGGAAGCAGCGGTAGAGAAAATGGCCAATGGAACCTCCCTAGGCTTAGATGGCTTCACTATTGACTTCTTTCACCATTGTTGGAATTTGCTCAAAGAGAAAGTTCTTGACTTGGTTGAGGAATCGCGCAAAAAAAAATGGATCCTGCCATTGCTTAATGCAACTCACCTAGCTTTCATCCCTAAAGAAACTGGTGCCTCTCACCCTGCTAAGTTCTGACATATATCCCTTTGCAATGTAATTTACAAAATCATTTCAAAAGTGGTGGAAAACACACTGAAACCCCTCCTTCCTCTTCTCATTTCTCCGGAGCAATCGGGCTATGTTGATGGAAAACAAATTCTTGATGGAATAATCCTAGCCCATGAGGTTGTCCATTCTCTCAAATCCACCAAAACCCCTGGCATGATTCTCAAACTGGACCTCTCCAAGGCCTTCAACAAACTTAGCTGGTTCTTCATTGAAAAAATGTTGCTCGCCTTCGACTTCTGTCAGGATCGGGTGCAATGGATCCTTTCCCTTATTTCCTCTACTTTCTTTTCCATCCTGGTCAATGGCCCCCCCTCCTCCACCTTCTCCCCCTCGTGCGACATTCGTCAGGGTGACCCTCTTTCCCCTTTTCTCTTCATCCTTATGGCCGAAGGTCTAGGGCGTATGATTCAATCAGCCTTGGAAGATCGCTCCCTTAAAGGTCTTTCCCTCCACAATGCCCCTCCTTTGGCCTACCATCAATTTGTGGATGACAATCTCGTCTTTGGTCACTCCTGTGTCCAAGAATCCTGCACTATTCACTCCTTATTGCTAACCTTTGAAGAAGCTTCAGGAACCACCCTAAACCCTGAAAAGTCTCAGATCTTCTTTTTCAATACTGGAGTTGCAGCGCAGAGAAATATCTCTCATATCCTCCGCTTCTCGGTCTCCTCTTTGCCTACAAAATATCTGGGCGCTCCTCTTTTTGATGCTGCCCTTAAACACGCCTCTTGGAAGGAGCTCCTAAACAAACTTGAGAACTGTCTCACTTCCTGGACCTTCAGAACCCTCAATCTCCCTAGCTGAGTGGTCCTGCTCAAGTCCACTTTGCAGTCAATGCCACTTTACCTCTTCTCGGTTCTGGTAGCTCCAAAATGGGTTCTAAAAGCAATTAAATCTCTGTAGAGGTATTTTCTCTGGGCCTACAACAATAATAATAGTAGATGGGCACTGGTAAGTTGGGATACGCTTTGTAAAAATAAAAATGAAGGAGGCCTTAGCATCAAAGATCCTGAGCTAAACAATCAGGCGCTTTCTGCCAAAATCTGGTGGAACTGGATTTCTAAGAACAACACCCCCTCGACCAAGCTCTGGAATAACAAATATGCTCTAGACTATCCCCCCCACTCTTTGATCATATTTAATGAAGATACGCAAGGATTGCACATCCAGAAGGTTGCCAACAAACAAAGGGCCCTCATTCAACAACACAGTTTTTGGGAAATAAAAGCAGGGGACAAGGCTCTTTTTTGGGATGATTACTGGCAACAACTTCCTAACCTGAAAATTCTTATCCTTGAACCTGACGGTTAGAAATACATTGGTCTCAACAACCACCTATTGGTCAAGGATTATTGAAAACCTTGGACTGATGGGTTCCGTCGCTAGAAAGATCCCTCATCCTAGAACATTGCCTCGGACAAAGACCTTTCAGGCAAAATCTGGAATGAAATCTGTACATGGCGGTTCAAGCAAATTCATGGCTTGGATATCATTCGATGGGGTCACAAGCCGTCTGGTAACTTCTCGGTCAAAGAATCCTATGGAATCCTATCGGCCTCACCTAACAGTCAGGCCTCCCCTGTTTGGAACCATATTTGGAGATCTCCACAATGGCCCAAAATCTCTCATTTTCTCTAGCTTCTCATGCACCGGGGAATTCTCACTTGAGAGAACTTGGCTCGAAAAGGCTTCCAAGGTCCCTCCAGATGTTGTCTTTGCAATGATCATTGAGAATCCATTGACCACATGATGGATGCTTGTCCTTTCACCAGCTCCTTATGGGACTATGTTGCGGAGGCTTTCAGATGCACCAACAGAGTGAAAGGCAACACAACCAATTCTCTCAAGTGCTGGATGGAATCTCCTTTTGAAAGTAACATCCTCAATCAACTCTGGATGCTCACTCTAGGATTTGTGCTCTGGAACACATGGAAAGAGCGCAACAACATAATCTTCAAGGACACCAAAACCTCCACTCAAGTTCTTTGGAACTCAATAAAAAAAATCTCCAGTAAACCATCCACTCCAAAGGATGGTTGAACTCGGACCTCCCTACCTTGCAAAGTGAGCGGCGCATCCTAGAATCCCTTAATTTCAACTCTTTAGTGGTCCCTCCCTCCACTAGCAAACCCATCATGCGTGCCGCTAGCCCTATGCTATGGGATCCACCTCCTGAGAAAGTCTTAAAGCTGAATTTTGATGGTGCCTCCAAGGGAAACCCGGGAATGGCTGGCTTTGGGGGAGCTATAAGAAACTACAAAGGAGACATCATTCATCTTTTCTACGGAAATATGGGTTTCAACACCAATAATGCCGCTGAACTCAAAGGCATGATCGTCGGGTTAATGATAGTGGACAGGAAAGGTCTTCTGCCGGTCATTGTGGAAGGAGACTCTTCCATAATCCTCACTCTGGCCTCCAAACTCCTCTATGGAACATTAGTCTCTAAACTAACCACTAGCTGGCGCTTGGCGCATGGTATTAGCTTTCTGGCATCCCTCCTACAGCGCATGCATGCTACCACCTTCCACCACATGCGCAGGAAATCCAACACCTTATTTGACTTCTTAGCTAATTCAGGTGTGAACTCTCTTCATACCTTGGTGGAAGGCACGTTACAAGATCCTCTAGATTCACAGGTCCAACTCAAAAGCATTCATCTAGCTAGCTCTGGTCTCTCCCTCCCGGCTGTGGGTGATAATTCTGATGACCGTTGTTGTGCCTCCCCCTAGTCATCGCAAAGAACACGTAGCAATCAGCATGAGCCCTCATTAACATCTACTATGACAACTCCACCCTCCAGAACATTCTAAGCCCTTTGAGCGTGGGAGAAACTCCTACTATCAGTTTGGCTCATGTGACTCGGGCTGGCGAAGGTTCGTCCTCATAGTAGCTTTCATGGCCCTGCAATGAAAGTTATTGCTCACAGGTACCATGATTGACAGGAGTATGGTTTTGAGCACCATTGTGATTTATCTTGGCCCAGCTTGGAGCATTGCTTGGCTCACTGCGCGTCTAGAGGTTCTCTATGTCTCTATGTCTGCGTTCTCTCGGTGTATTGCAGGAAGGAGTGCTCCCCCTCTCGTATATTTCAGGCAGGCCCAGGCTCAAGTTGGTCTCCATGTCGTGGTAGAGAGGGACACCAAGGAGAGCTAGCTCCGGGAGAGGTAAAGCCCAGTGTGGCTGCATTTTTCAGGTCTCGGCAGATTACGAACCTCACATCTCTCCTCGTGTCCGTGTTTTAGTGGAAGCTTGGGAGACTCGTGTCCTCAAACAAAAGCTCTCGACCGACGAGGATGGCAGCCAAATCAATCATTATTGTCTTATGAAGAATATGCTCTGCAACCTAGCTGAGGAAATGATCAACAACTGGTCTGATGCTCGGGTTGCAGTCAATACCATGAAAACTAGAATCACTGAGATAGAAGCTCAGCTTACCGCCATGGAAAACTCTTTTGTTTGGAAGGGCACGTCAAAAGGAATCTCTGGACTGGGCGGTCTGAAGGTTGGTGGTCGTGCGCAGGGTGGCAGTGCCAGTGGAAGTGCATCTGGAGGTCGGGCTCTCACCATTTTTGGTGGTAGCGAAAGTGCAACCAGTTTCTCAACCGTGGCTCCTCGTGCTCAGCCTTTTCCCATCCCCTCAACGGTCGAGCCGCTTTTCAAGCATCTGAAGGAAATTCTAGCCCGACAGTCCAAGCAATAGTAGCATCCTCCTTCTCTAGCTTCAGAAGCCACCACCAACTCACCTACCCAGTCGCAGAAAGAAATATGGGCTTGTCCCATCACTGAAGAAATTCCTCCAGTTTAATGTTTGCGTCGCCCAGGTTTTTTGTCAGGGAATTAGTGTCAATTGTCGGTTTTTAATTATGAACCTTGTGACTCTGTTTATTTTCATGTCTGCTACTGATAACTATGTCTAAGCTCAAGTATATGAGTAAGTCTGTTTTATGTTGGAATACTGTAATTATGTCTTATTCTGGGGGCCATAGGCCCATAATTTTAGTCATGGACATCTTAGACATTGGTTCTCTTAGACGACATGTTTTTCAGAGGCTCAGGGGGTGGCTCCACTTGCTAAAACCTCGGGTGGCCAAGATTAACTATGTAATTTTTGCCTCTGTATTATAATAGATCTGGGTAGCTTACAAAAAAAAAACAAGAAAACATAGATCTAAAGAGGCTTACCACGAGCACGCTTGGCCGGAGCAGGTATCCCCAATGAGCGGCCATCTCTCCAGTAAGCCTTCGCCATTGATTTTCGCTAAACAATGTGCAAATTTGTTGTCATACATATTGAAATCCTCGCCTAGAAACCCTAATAACTGATCAACTACAAAACTAAATCTTAAGCTACTGCACCAAAGCATCCCAATCGAAACCCCTATTATATTTTAAACAATAACAATAAATGTAAAGAACTCGAAAAAATTCAAGCTTCCAAACCCTAAGAAGTGAGTTAAAACATATAAAAAGAAAAATCTCAAATATCCAATCTGAAGCTCAGAAAAAACTGCATGACAAATTGCAAGTCACCTGTAAACTACTATTACGGCTGCAACCTGTTCCGAATGACCAAAACAGGAGGCGAGAAACAATCAATCGGAGAACCTCTAAATCCCATAGTCGAAAGTATATAGCAGAATCGGGCCTGAGTCAAATATGTAAAGTAGCTATGAAATGAACCTCAAACCCTAGCCTTGTATAGTTTCTGCTAGATCTCTTGGTTGTTGTCCATTAGGTTCACTAGGGTCAATATAGCACTGACTCTAGTTAGGGCCAACCAAAGCTAAAAAACACAGAAAATTTGGCATCTACCACATTCATGAAGCAAAGCAGTAAATGTGAGTAAATGTGAGAGTACCTTTGTATGACGTAATGTTGCCGCCAATTCCTGGGAACAATTTTCAAGATATGATGTCATGTATTTTTCAACCAACCACAGTTTGCTAAAATTACAAATATAAAAAATTGTTTAAATATTTTTTTTTAACTTAACCTTGAACATTTGAAAACTATAAAAATTAAAATATGGAAAAGACATATTAATACAAGACTTGAACTATCTATATATGTTCCCCTTCGAGGGCATAAAAATAGAGTAATATATTGTGAATGTTCCTGAGAATCAAGGTGTTTTCTTGACATATGTGATTAAATTAACCTAAATGAGTAGTCCGAACCTTTTTTTGATGTGAGCAAAGGACATCACTTTCATACTTGATTTTATGATATTTACCTCTTCCAAAATTGGATATAGAAAGATATTAAGGCATTAATGTTGATCATTTAATTAGTCAATCCCAACTTTTGCATCTTTAAAAACTTGCAACTTCTTTATACCTAGCTTGACTACTAAAAGTAACATGAGTGTTCTGTAAAATTGTTGTTTCCTTGTCTCAATCCAGCCTTGTAGGACTATTTTATATCCTCTGAAAGATAGATCACTCCACCTACACCTGCTACATTGGTCTCCCTTTGTGCTACACCATCCAAGTAAGACCATGGAAATCCTCATTTATTAATTCTTCTTTCACATGTATGATTTTGACTAGCGATCTAGATTCTGAGAAGCAACTTAAGATTGCTAGAGTTCTGTTTGCACACCCAAAGGGAGAGATATATATGCCTTCAAAATTTTGATGGTTCCTAGAAATCTATATCTTCCAAGTCATTATTAAGGGAATACTTGTGAAATCACTAAAATTGGGATTTAAGACCCAAGATTTCAAGCATTCTTGAATTAATAAGCCTACCCAAACAACTCTGAATTTCAAAATAACTCCTAGCTCTTTCCATACTTTAGTAGTGTACGTACACTCAACAATTAGATGGTAGTTTGATTCTGCTTCACTTCACACAAGGCACATTTCCCTGGTCCCTCCCAACATCTACACTGCAATATGTCCCATGGCAATGCTTTGTTCCGCAAGAAGAACCACATGAGAATTTTTTATTTTGCAGGACAATTGAATTTCCATAAGGAATGCCACACCCATTAGAGCATCGTATCCCTTTTTTGGAATGTATTTCCCATGAGAGTCATGAATCCAAACCAATTGATCTTCTCTTGGTTGTAAACATATATGCAAAATCGATATATGGTTCAAATAGGCCTTCCAAACAGGAGCATCGGCGTCCTTGAACCCTAAATGTTCATCACTCATCCATCGTTGCTCAAAGATTGTAGTGTTATGAGGATCTGAACACTACAAGTGTAAACATCTCTTTAAATATAAGTGGTATGATCATATGAAAAGGAAGAATATGAGATTGACCACTTCCAACCCATGAATCTTCGTCGACCCTAATACTGTGTCCATCCCCCACCTTCCAAGATAAAGCATTTCTTATTACTTTGAAAGAGCATATTACCACTTTCCAAATGGTGAAAACATTTTGAATAGATTCGTTAGGTTTATGTATCCACTCCATCATATTTAATGGTCTAATATATTTTTGAATGATAATCTCTCTCCTTTGACCAGTACATGTAATTAGACTCCAGATACTCATTGTCGCAAGAGCATTTGAGAAGATAATTGGGTTTTTTTATAACCCATCGGCCTTAAATTTTAGGCAAAGCTAGTTCTCGCCACTTAATCCAAACCATTCCATTTATTTCTAAGTTCCCAAACCAATTAAAAAGAAAAATAAATTTCCTTGTAGCTTCGAAAACTTCTCAGGGGATCTAAGAAAGGAACCTCCAAAAGACTGGAGTAGCCTCTAGGATAGATTTTTTCAAAACCAACCTACCCATCTTAGACTACCAATTGTAGCTCTAGTTAGCTATTATTTTCTCATACTTTGATATAAGCCACTTGCAATATTTAATGCTATAAGAAATAGGTTTAAGTAGGAACCCTAAGTACTTCAAGACATTTTCAAAGACAAACAAATTGAAATGAAAGAAAGTTTTGAAGTATGCCATCTCTTCCTCTTCAATACATGCTCATGCAATACTAGATTTATGTTCATCTTCCTACATACTTGTAGCATAGTAGAAGAGTGCAAGTATATCAAATAGGTTCTCCAGATCTCTGCTTAAACCTTCACAGAAAATTAATATATAATCTATGAATAAGGTGTGAGTGAGCCAACAATCACCTCCAATATGAATACCTTTGAATCTCCCTACCTTTTTTGCTTTTAAGACAGATCTATTTAGCCCCTTCGCAACAAGAAGAAACAATAAAGGGGTTATCAGGTACACATTTCTGATTCCTCTTCCTGAATAGAAAAAATGGATTCCGCGGTAGAGAATGAAACAACAGTGATGCACACCATCACCCATTTGATGAACTGCACACAGAACCCTAGTTGACTTAGAATCATCTTTGGGTGCATCCATATTACCTTATCATATTCCTTCTTTAAATAATTCTTAGTTAGCATTCCCATGGCCTTCTTTTATACCCCAAGAGGTGGCCAATAAATTACAAGGTCATAGTGTGAACCCATTGATTCATGGTTTGGGCTCCCAAGTACACCAAGAGGCCATTTAAGGCATTCAAGTGTGTTAGAGGCTGAATTCAAATTCAAAGGGGCAAGTGGAGATTTTATGAGCCATCAATGCGACAATGGTGGGTGAGATCCCATCATCTGTGTCAATAGTGTGGATCTCGAGGGAATTTTTTCACTGTGATGCAAGTGTTATTTTAGAGGCATGCATTGCAATGTGAGTAGCGAGAGTTTAACCTACACTATTTTTTGATGGTAGGCATTCATTTTTATTCCTGCCTATAATATTTTAGGCCCCTATCCTAGGATGTATGGTAGATGCTTCTCATTTCATTTTTTTATTACTATAGGATCTGATACTCGATGATCTGCTATGGAATCTACTCGATCTAAATCTCGAATGGGATTTGCTACCGCTCCTATCTTTTCTCTAGGTGTTGGTTATTTGATGGGATAAACTTAAAACAATTATTACTTCGTCTCTACAGTTGGTGGTTATGGGTCTTCAAGCGGGTGATACATTTACCTTTACGATGCTGGTGCTCAGGAAATGGGCCCTTGAACCGCTACGGGTGATACTGGAACCTTACCCCGAAATCTTACTATTTGGAACTCCACTCTTGTCTCCATCTATTGATGTGCTTGGTAGGCGTCAGTGATTCTTGTTTTTTTTTTATGGATCGGTTTTGTAAGCTATGATGTGCGGTGTCATTTGTATATTCCCCCGATGTGCTTGTTGCTCGATGGTTATATCGGTGATGGGAAATGTGTTTCGTGTCGTGTGAGTCGGGCTGTGTTCATTTGTCTGTGCCTCCCTATTGTGTGCTTTCCTCGACTTATTTGTTCCTCCCTTTGGTTCTTAGCAATCGACAATCAATGTGTTCGCATCATTTCTTTGTGTTTTTTCTTAATAAGGTTCATGCTAGTGACATGAGATAAGTTGTTGTTTCCGGGTAGTCAGTCTGAGGAGAGCCAGTGGGTCTGGACTGCATATAATGGTGGCATTACTAATCGGGCGTGCTCTGTTTCCCTGATATTAGAACATTCCTAGACATCTTTAGCCTTTGTATACCTCGGATGCACAGTAGTTAAATGGATTGACCCCGTGTAAGTCTATCACTTTTAACCAATGGCATTAGCTGGGGTTGAATAAGCATCGGTAGCGGTAGTGACGTCAATAGAGTAAGAACCCATTCCATAGCCTTTATCTACAATTCCAGTCCCTAGTAAAACAATACCAATAGCATTTGAACCATAACTAGTTGGTCTAGTCGAGTCTGGTGATCTTGTTGATTATGTTGAAGAACCAATTAATCCATAGCTAGCAGTGGGAGAGGTAGGAAAGGCAAAGCCATCCAAGTCGAATAGCCAGGCAGCAACCATAAAGCTAAGCCAGTCTTAACCAAAAATCCACCAGTAGTACCAGTAGCAGTAGATCCGGCAGAAGTAGATCCAGTTGCTTGAGTGAAAGCATAATATCATAATCCATCAGTATTAGAGCCCTAAACAGTTAAAGCTCGACATTTGTCAATTGCTTTGGAGTTATGTACTTAAAATTGAATCCTCTAGAGGGGGGGCTGTAACAAATTAAAAGACAAGGACAAAATAATGACGAGCTTACTCAAAATCACCATAGATTATAATTTGTTTTTAACTCCAACTATAAGATAAAGGGATCTTCCCTTCAATGTCCAAGGCATAAAGCCTCGTATTCTGCCACGTTGCATGTGCAATTGAAAGGAAATCTGAAGGGATATTTCCTTGCTTCATTATAGGGATTTACTAAGATCACTCCAGCACCGACCTCATTTTTGCATCGGGCCCTGTCAAAGTAAAAGGTCCAAATTTGGTCAATGCTCCGATATCCTCCTTTGTTTAGGGCATTTCATCGATATCATTGATTACCACATATGTTTCTTGTTTGGCCTCCCGTCCAGAATTGATCATAGTTGTTCATAAGGTTTTCCAGCAGCATCTAAATGGATTCATTGTGTATCTCCTCTATTCCTAGTTTCATAATTAGCTCAAGTTCTTCTTCAACGAAAAGCACCCTAGCCCAGCAGGAGGTTATTAAAAAGACTCGATATGGTATGGGCCTTTTAGACCTGTATATAAATCACTTTTTCTTTTTGAGGGATTTTCATATAGAAATAGTCTATAGAAATATATCCCTTTCCAGCCAACTTGGTTGTCCATTCTTTTGACAGCAGCATGTCAAAGGCAAGAGATCCACCACTACAACCTCTTCTTCAACGAAAAGCACCCTAGCCCAGCAGGAGGTTATTAAAAAGACTCAATATGGTATGGGCCTGTTAGACCTGTATATATATCACTTTTTCTTTTTGAGGGATTTTCATATAGAAATATATCCCTTTCCAGCCAACTTGGCTGTCCATTCTTTTGATAGCAACATGTCAAAGGCAAGAGATCCACCACTACAACCTCTTGTACAACAACTCATGATGCTTGTGTACAATCATTACCAAATATTAAACTGCCCCAACTGTGTTTACCTTAAAACCATCCATTTGCACTGGTCCATCGCGGGTGTGTACTCCATGTCCATCTTTTCGGCTACTGCCTTTGGCATAATACAGAGTGCAGCGCCTGAGTCTATAATAGCCAAAGGCATAAGAATCCATCCAGTCTAAGAGTGATGTAGAATGGATAAGGCTTGGTAGGCCTATGTCTCTATCATTTTACTCTATCATTTTATTTGAGGAGGTTATTATTTGAGCTCTTCAGAGTTATGGGTCCATGATATTCGCCTTATCCTTTAGCTGTGCTTTTGCTTTGCTCTTCATGGCTTGGACCTTTTATTTATGGATAAGCAAATAAAATTGACCAGGCAGGAATAAAGCATTGAACATACTCAGCCTATAGGTAGTTTTATTCAATTTCTCAACGTTAAAGGAATCTCCTGAATATGCAGCATTTGTTTTCCCTCACCGTGCGAATCTTCTGAGGGCGCAACTTTTCTCCTTTAATCCCTTGTGATAGATGGGAAGGATAACCTATAAAATGATGCCTTCTTCTGGTTCTTCTATTTGTTGCTGGGTAGCGACATTAGATGGTTTAGTAGCAACAACTTCTTGGTAGAGGGGGGCTTATATGTTTGTGCTCGTTGTGCAGGATGTGGTGCGGCTACTTTTTCGCTCTCCACGGGGCATTCTTCAATTAAGGCTCGCCTCTCCTAAGAATCGTGGGAGCAGGTTTATCCTCTTACGTCTTAACATATTTCATGTTTTCTTTTCTTCGAGCGCGTGTGATATTCTCTTTGTTGGCAACACCATGGAATCCTCAAAGAGAAATGCTTAGGGAACTCTGTCAAAGCCAAGATTGCATTATGCAAAGGGCCAGCTGAGTCTTGAGTAATGTCTTGCCCTGAAGTGCTTGTATTGTAGCTCAGTTTGAGTTGCTCTATTGGGCATGTTACTGGATCATGAGCTTTCCTGCATGTGTAGCACCATGGATTATCATTCACTACGAGCATTGCATTGTTCCTGATCGCGTATTTTTTATAGCTTTCTTGGGTTTTGGTGACAAAAGGCATGTGTCTTTGAATGATAGTCTTGAAATAAAAGAAAAAGAAAAGGAAATGAGAGAGAAATCACGGAAATGGAAGAATATCTAAGTAGGGGTTGGGATGATATCGAAAAATTGTAACAATAGTGTTAGCTCTTCAAGATGTAATAATAAGTCTTCTCATTGCAGCGAAGCAAAAGAGGTTATCCATCTATTATGCACTTTGATTGAGCTGGGAATGTAAGCCGACCGTCTTCAGTCCTAGAAAAATAAATCACCGTAACGTATTATTTACTTTCTTTGGTAAGGGTCATGCTTTAATTTAAGTTACATATTCTCCTAACACTTGGATTATTGATTCAGAAGCCACACATGATATGGCCTCATCCCCCCATATTTTCTCTCACTTGGAGGCTTGTACTAACAAACCTATCTTGATGGGGGATGATTCTCCCGTTGAGGTTTTCAGAGAAGGAAGAGTGTATCTTTACTATGGGAACTTTCACAAGGTGCTTCATGTTCCTAAGCTCTTTTTCAATCTTCTCTCCATCTACCATATTACACATTCGGGTTCAGGTCAAAATGTAGAGTTAACTCTAGACATAGTGATTATTTTCAACATAACAAATGGTTCCAAGACAGTAGTTGGTGAAGTGGACCACCATTCGAGGTTGTACTCTTTTTATCACTTTCTTCCAAAATCATATTTTGCTTCTCTTCTAACCCATGCCAATAAGGAGAGTAGGTTGTGCCATGAGAGAGCCTCCTTAATGACAGATATTTGGAGAAGCTAAGTAAAGAGAGAATGGTTGAAGGTCTACCACACATACAATCAGTGGATTGATGGAGTTTGCCAGGGTTGTCTACTTGGCAAGCATCCTGAGGATAAGTTTGACACAGGAAAAGCTTGGAGAGCCTAGAGCTAGTGCACAGTGGTATTACAGGTCCTTCCCCTCACCCATCCATGAGTATTGAAAGGTATGTTCTCACATTTCTTGATGACTGCTCAAGGTATACATATGGATTTCTTTCTTGATGTTTAAATATTCAGTTTTAAAACACTTTAAGGAATTCAAGGAACTATTCTAAAACCAAGCAGGGAAAAGGATCAAGAGGCTTTGAATAGACAATGGAGGCGAGTATGTCAATAAGGACATGGAGAGTCTTTGCTCAACAGCTGGTATAGATCTACAACATAAAGTACAATACACTCCATAGCAAAATGGAGTAGCTGAGAGGAAAAACATGACATTTCAAGAGATGGTAAATTGCATGTTGCAGGCTATATCGATACCTCCAAATTTATGGGCTTAAGATATCAATTATGTAGCTTGTATATATTTAAAATAGAGCACCTCATAAATCCAAGGGAATAAATCCTCATGAGGCTTGGAGTGGGAACTGGATGTCTCACACTTAAGGATTTTTGGTACCTGTGCATGGGCTAGGATCCCTTCTGATAGGAGGAAGGCTATGGAAACTCAGAGCAAGGAGTGTTTTTTTTTATATCCAGAGGAAGTAAAGGGATACCTATGATTATATTCTTATACAAATACTTATTTCATTTTTTAAAGTGTAAATTTTGAAGAAGGTTCCTTACTAGCACCTCAGAACAGCTCAACTACACCATCTCCACCACTTCCGGTTGTTGATCTTGAAGAGATTTCTTTCGATAATATTTCTGATCAGACTTCACAATCTGATATTGATTATCATCATCATGATCAGCAGCATAACATTGCAGATCGAGATAAATTACCTCGATGGGTACAACAAACACTTCAGGAAGTAGGTGATCTAGTGGGTAATCCTGCCGATCCACTAAGAACCAGATCACAGTTTGTTGAACCTCTGCAAGCTCTTACAACCATCAAGCCTTTCTTAGTTATTCACTATTATATGATGCTTGGATCAGACCCTTAGTCTTATGCATAAGCTTAAGGG
The DNA here is from genome assembly GCA_001517045.1 of Pseudotsuga menziesii. NCBI lineage: Eukaryota > Viridiplantae > Streptophyta > Pinopsida > Pinales > Pinaceae > Pseudotsuga > Pseudotsuga menziesii. Next base: position 200,809 of record LPNX010092343.1, on the reverse strand, counting down.
AATCCCTTCTGGGAGGTAGCAATGAAAGAGGAGTATAATTCCCTCATCGAGAACAATACTTGGGAGTTAGTTCCTCTTCCACCCAACAAGAAACTTGTTCGATGCAATATTTTTAGGAACAAGAAGGCTACTGATGGACTCATTACAAAGTAAAAGGCTCACTTAGTAGCTATTGATATGGGAATTAATCCCATGCCAACAAGGGGAGGTTAGCCTGATCGTAGGTCCCAACTAGACCCACTCTCGTTTGGTGTAGCTAACTCCAACTGGATTATGGCCCCATTACCACCATAAAAATTGACTTACCATAGGAAGACTTGAGGTGATCCTTTTAAGGATACTTAGGTTGCTCCCAGGAGGGAGACTTAAGTAAAAGAAAATGATAAATCCTAAATGCAATATAATCTAAATACAATCATACTCAAAATAAGTTCCTAAACTAATAAGACTAAACCAATTACAGGCATAGGATTTAATGACAGTTTAATGAAAGAAATGAAAAAGCAACTACAATGAATCCCACTAGCATGCAAAGTTCACATCCTAGTAATTTTGGCATAATTTACTTGAGTTAATGTTATAAACAATCCACCTTGGTGAATCATAATAACTCCTCATTTACTTCAAGTGAAAACCATTCACTCACTTGTTAACATCAGTCACTTTTGCAACTTTACCTTAACCACTATTGGAGCGCTATATGCATGAGGGTTTCTCTCTCCTAAGCACTTATTTCAAATGGAGTTAAGCTCTAACTCCAAGGTATAGCGCTACATGCATGAATGTTTCTCTCTCCTCACTCATTAACTTCACCTAAACCACCTCCCTCCCCTTTAACTCCATGGTTAGCAATCCAACCATGGGCGCTAATTCCAAAGCATCTTTCAAGGGCTAATATTTGGTAGGAATTTCCAAATGGAGTTTACTAATATAGGGTTAGTTTGCGCTCATCCCAAGGTGCTCTTACCATTCAATCTTAGCGCTAAACCCAAGGTAAATCCATGGGTTAAGCTAAGGTTTTCTGTAATGATTACCTCATCAACTTGTCTAAAACCTCATTAGTCTTAATCCACTCCCTAATTAGTATGTTTAGGATTAAATACCACCTTATTACTCCTCTTCATCAAAAAATCACTTGAAAACCCAATTTGGGCTCAATCTGCTCTTTGGACCTTGTGAAAATGTCTTTTGTTAAGTGCATGTTGTATGTTGATGATACTTTACCGTGTGAATCGTGAAATTGTCGCAATTGTGTGAGTTTTTCATGATAACAAATGTCGCCACCTCTTTATCTACAAGGGATACTTCCTCTTTATGTGACACACTATTACTTGGATTTACTAAGTGATTTTGTGGAGGAGCTATATCATTCCCTTCCATCTTTGGTTCCTCTAGATCTTGAAGAATATCATATATGTTCATGGAGGAAGGAGTGGGTTGTGCCACAACATCATAGTTGTTGACCTTCTTATTCTAATGCTGATTAGAAACCTACTGAAAGGAACCATTCTCCTCTTCAATATTACTAGAGCAAGGTTGATTTTGGGTAGGTTGGATTTCCTGAGCTTTTGGGCCACATATTGCACTTGAATGGGACCTACATCTAATCAAGGAGCTAAAGACAAGTCCAACCCTTCAAGTTGATTGGAATTTCTTTATGAAGCCGCTTCACTAGGTTTATTTCCATGCAAATCCTGGCACAAGAGTTAAATCCTTGTTTTGTCTCAATGCTATCTATAAAATCGTCCAAGTTTATTCTGAATATTTTTTAGGGAATCTTTGTCCCGTAATAAATTAGAAGTTTCAACAACTTGACCCACACAGTAACTATGGTAAAATCCATTTCTAGATCAAATTCTAAAGACCAATGTAGAAGGAATAGGCCTCTAGAACCCTCGAAGTAGGGTCATTATATAAAGATCTTGTCTTTCTCTTCCTTATTGTTGAATAAAAATAGTAAAAAAACTTGTCCACGAGCATAAATAGACACATATTTTTAAATCTTCGGATCTCAATTCTCTTTTGTCTAGTTGAAAACTATATGAGGGTTGGGCCAAAGTCCAGTAAACATCCCAACCAGAGCATGCTATTGAAGAAAGAGGGGTTATATCTTTTTCTGTAATGGTGTAAGATATAAAATAAGAACTTCATATACCCTCTTAACAAACTAAAAATGAGGATGTTGCAAGGTTGTGGAAATTACATTCACAAGGTTAGGAAATGAACTCTTCACTACAATGAAGTATATTGAATAGGGATCTGACAAAACCACCTTGTAGACCCTACTCCTACCTACAAACTTGTTGTAATTGTACCTTCGAAAGATATTATGTTGTATATTATCATTGTATATTGTTGTACCCCTGTCAAATATGTTTTTCCTCCATTCGGGATGTCATTATTATTATTAGCCATTGAGGTAAACCCTCCATTGTAAGTCCAGTAATAGTCCCCAAGATAAAAAAGTAAAATGTATTCTTAGTCTTCCTAGGTGGGTCGGCCCCAAAGAGATAACTTGGATGACCTAGTTAGTTAATTAAGTCACACAACTGAAGAATATAAATAGGGAGGCACCCTTCCTATTTGAACACACACTCACACACTCTCTCAAGTGCGCATTAGGAGAGGGAGAGGACAAGTTCGCTAGAGGAGAAAAAGAGAGAGCTACAGAAGACTTCTTATTCTTTGGGTTTTCCATCTTGTAATATTGTATTAGTGATGGAAGTATTCTGAGGAAGTTTGCGAGGTTTTTTCCTTTATGGTTTCCTCGACGAAAATATTTGTGTCTTATGTATCTTATGTATCTTGTTGTGCTTGTTATTCTTTCCTATAGATATCCTAATCAAATTGAATTAAAGTAGAAAAACTAACACAGTATCAGATCTCCTCTGAAAGAAGGCACTATGTTGTAGTGGAAACTAAGGTTTCCTAGTTCAAGGTATTCTCTCAACATATCATCAAGAAAAGAGGGATAGGCTAACTCTCCCTAGGAGGGCACATCTTTTGTAGGAAGTAGAGTCAAATTTGGAGAATTTTCATTTTTGACCCAAACATTGGTGTCGAGAGAAAACTAGGGGATCAAGCTTTTGGGGTTTTCCTCCATCAACATGGAAAAAGGAATACATTAGAAAACTCGCCCTAGAAGGGCACATATTTTTGTGGAGTTAGAATTCAATTCCAAAAATTTTCATTTTTGGCGTCATCTCTACTGCTGGGGGAAACTAGGGAATCGAGTTTGTGGAGTTTCCCTCCACCAAATTTAGCCAAGGACCTCACTAAACAACTCACCTCAAGAAGGTGCATCTTTCTATCCAGACAAAATTCCAAGATTCCAATTTTGGAAAATTAGGGTTTCTTTATGGGACCCTAGGTCAACCAGCTCTAGAATCAGGTTGGGCATCTCAAATTGGTAACATATAAATCTATGCTATTTCCATTTCAGGATCTCATTTCCAAATGACTCATCACAACCATCTTGATGATAAGCTTGGGGGAGCTAACAAATTTTGAGCATGGAAGTATAGGATCTCCCTGATCATTAAAGAAAATGATTTGAACAAGTATATCAGTGGGGAAGTTCCATCTCCAGAGGGAGATGAAGCTAAGGCTATCCACAAGAAGAAACTAGTCAAGGCCAAGAGTATCATTGCATATTCTATTAAGGATCATCTCATCCCTCATGTGTCATCCTTGAAGATGCCTAAGGAAGTGTTTGATGCTTTGACGAAGTTGTTCGAAGGAAAGAACATCAATCAAAAGATGACATTACAGAACCATCTAAAGAATGTGAAGACACAAAATTTAGATACCATTCAATCCTATTTCATGATGGTTTCTCAAATCAAGGAACAACTCGGAGCAGTTGAAGATAAGGTAGAAGAAGGAGAGATTGTTATGACCACCTTGAATGGTCTCCCTTGTAGATCATGGGATCCATTCATTCAAGTAATATGTTCCAAAAATAATTTAATCACTTTCAACACACTTTGGGAAGAACGCACATAAGAAGAATCTCGTCTCATAACCAAAGAAGAAAAGATGGGAGCAACTAAAGATCAAGCTCTCACAACCCACACCAGAAGAAATCACAACAAGAGGGAGGACAATCATCAAAAAAATAGGGAGGACCATCATCAAAAAAAGAGGGAGGACCATCATCAAAAAAGTCAAAGGAAACCCAGAAGAGATCCATCCAATATTAGATGTTACACATGTGATGAGAAGGGACACTACTCCAGAGATTGTCCTAGAAATAAAGGCTCCTACAACGAGAAGTCGAACAAGAAAAAACATCATGCTTGCATCGCTAAAGATGATGAATCAACAACAAAAAGAATAAGAAACAGTTGATTCCTCAAGTGATGAGGAATATGTACTTTAATCTAGAAGGATTCAACCCATGATAAAGAAGAACATCTTATCCATCTCATTATTTGGATCAGAAGGGATGCAGTTGTGAATGAAGAAGTGACACTCAAATTCATAACCAATATTCAATCTCATGTAATCTATGGTATAGAAGACTTTCTCATGCATGAGAAAGATAGACACAGGTCCTCAGAATCAGATGATGAAGTAGAGCACACTATAAATACTCTAGTAATCCCTGCAAGAAGACAAGGATCAAGAGGGATTCCACCAACCAAACAAACAAAGGTAAGTGCTTAAATTGTCATTTCCAATACATCTACTTAAATGATATTGTTCAGTTGTGTTCCTAGATTTAGGAAATGTATTATGTATATTTGACTTTTTTCATTTGTGAACAAGTATACTACTAACTTGCATGCGATGGGTAAGTAGCCTATGGTGTTGTACAACATTCCATTGTTACTTATCTAGAATGAGACCTCTTTTCTAACATATTGGGAGTAGTGCACACTCGTAACAATGTTCTGGTAGATATGGAAGGCATCAAGAAATTTACCGTATGTATACGAGATATGGACAAATGTTGCATGGGCTAAGATAGTTACATGATTGTGTGACATATACATAAAAAATTGTTTTTATTAAAAATATGTTTTGGAAATTCTGAAATGTTTCTAATCATGCAACTAAATTTTAGTTGTAGGAAAGATCACCTACAAGAAAAGAAGGATGAGACTTGTTCCAAAGAAAAATTGATGAAGGTTCATCGAGTATATTCACTCCAACAAAATGAAGAGAACCTAAATCTCCCAAGAACAAAGACACCATGATGGAAGAAAGAGCTTCAGAAGAATATAAGAATCATGATATGACCAAGCCATAGAGAGCGGTAGATCCACCTCAAGAGATGAAGACCATATTGGGTACGAGAGATCATCCAAGATGAAGAAAAGTATGACGGGACTTCCAAAGAAAGTAATATACCATGGACACACTCCAATATGTAGCATTGTTGAGTGAAATCATTGATACAGAACATTCCAACTACAAAGAAGCAACAAAGAAGAATGAATGGAAGGATGCCATGATCGAGGAGTATCAGTCGATCATGAAGAATGATTTCTAGGATGTGGTTCTGAGATCTAAAGGGAAATTTGTAGTGTCTCCCATGTGGATCTACAATATCAAGGATGCAACAAATGATAGCATCGAGAAATACAAGGCAAGGTTTGTGGTTTCTCTCATAGAGAGGGAGCAGATTGTGGCAAGACGTACTCCATTGACCAGACACACTTCTCCATTGAATTAGAAGTTCATATCAAGCAGAGAACCACATATGTGTAGAAGGATTTGTATGAGATCAAAAGGCGCCCATGGGATAACACATACAGTTACATGATCACCTAGACTGATGGAGATCTCAACCTTTGCTACAAGGTTGAACAGGAAGCCTACATAGGACGACAAGCTCACAAATGGGTGTAAGAGGAACTTTCAACAAAGTTCAAGATAGAGGATATTGGTATCCAATGACCTTGAGAGATGACATATATGGATACATAGAAGATTAGTAGAATTGGAGGCTACTTGTCACTCCAGTACATAATGTTTTGGTACATAAAGTACAAAATGCAGAGGGAGGATGGTGCTCCGCTTCAGAGGGAGTGACTATAGAAGATCTCAGAGTTTGAAAATCCAGGACATGGTATGACAGGATGGACAAATTCTTGATGATCTTAGGCTTTACCAAGAGTAAAGCAAATTCCAACCTTTACTACAAGGTTGAAGGTGGAAGAATGATGATACTCATGCTATATGTTGATGACTTGTTTCTTACAAATGAGAATGAATTCCTTTCAAATGCAAAGAGGAGGCTTGTCGCTGAGTTCGAGATGAAAGACCTAGGGATGATGAAGTACTTCTTAGGCATGGAGGTGTGGAAGAGTGTGGACAAAATATTCCTTGGTCAAGGAAAGTATGCTGTGGAGATCTTGAAGAGATTTAAAATGGTGGACTACAAGAGAATGGACACACCTATGGTATCGAACTTGAAGCTACTATGTGATGCTTCATCAGAGTCAGTTGATGCCACGATGTATCGTCAAATGATTGGTTCATTGATGTGCCTGATGAACATGAGACTAGACATATGCTTTGCTGTGAACACCTTGCGCTAGTTCCTGATAGATTTGAGAAATGTTCACTTGTTTGCTGTGAAGCATGTATTGAGGTACCTGAAAGGCACAGTTGAGTATGGGATCAAGTATGAAGCGAATCAGAGGATTAACTTGTCTGGTTATGTTGATTTGGATTGGGAAGGTAGCGCTGTTGATATAAATAGAACTTCTGGATGCTCCTTCATTTTGGGATCCGACATGATCTCCTTGTTTAGAAGGAAGTAGTCATGCATGGCACTAATTACAGCTGAAGCAGAGTATGTTCTAGCATGTTCGGCCAGTTGTGAGGAAGTATGGATTCAGAAGCTACTATCTTATTTTTTTGATCTTGAGTTAGAGGTGACTTGCATCTTTTGCAACAACCAGAGTTGCATGAAGTTGTCTGGGAACCCGGTGTTCCATGACAAGTTGAAGGATATTGAGATCAAGTAGCACTTTATCCGGGATATGGTGTAAAGATGAGCAGTGAAGCTCCAGTACGTGGTTATAGACGAGCAGATAACCAATATATTGACCAAGCCGTTAACCAGAGTGAAGTTTGAGTACTTCAGAGAGAGACTTGGTGTCATCTAGATCAAGGTCCCTAGAAAGAGGGAACGACGAGCTCTCGCATGGTGGTAGATGCAGCTTGTCCCTAGACATAATCAGTCCTAGCATGCTCCCATGCTGGAGATGGTTCTCCCATGGTGGTAGACACAGGTTATACATGGACGTAATTAGTCTTGGCATGCACCCATGATGGAGATGGTTCTCGCATGGTGGTAGATGTAGGTTGTCCCTGGACTTAATCAATCTTGACGTGCTCCCATACTAGAGATGGTTCTCACATGGTGGTAGACGTAGGTTTTCCCTGGACATAATTAGTCCCGTCGTGCTCCCATGTTGGAGATGATGAGATGCCTATTGGTCACAAGACACTTGGTGTGCCCATAGGTGATTCTTGCATAGTGGTAGAAACAGGTTGTCCTTGAGACGTAATGAGTCTTGATATACTCATATGCTGGTAAAATGCGGGATGACCATGGAGAGACATAATGCACTTACTGTGCTCCTAGGTGATTCTTGTATAGTGGTAGATGCAGGTTGTACTTGAGATGTGTCATGTTCCCACCCCTCATACCGACGATGGAGAGGATGCGACCAACACACTGTTGCTGTCAAACTGGGCAATCTAGCCCTGTGATCATAAACATAAAAAATAAAATGCATTAATATAAAAACATACACAAGTGCATAATGCAATCTATAGCGGAAGCAAACTCATTTGTTTCATTCATGCATTCATCATGTTCATTTTAATTCATAAACAATTCATTGAAGAGATTAAATATACAAGAATACTTATCTAAAAAAGAAGTTGGTCCGCAACTAGATACGTCACTGCAATGTTCCATCGAACCATAGGCCAGTGTGCTCATCAATATCTCAGCATCACTGCCAACCTCGAGTTGGGCATGATTCCACAAGGCACTAGGGAAATAATAGGCTCACACATAGCCCAAAACCAAAACATCCACAGTCATGCCAACACACCGTTGGGTTTCACAGACTGTCCAGCCAAGCCAATAAGAAATTGGGTTTTACAGGCTGCTAAGGAAACTAACCATCAACACATGGGTTCCTTGGACTTATCTAGCCAAGCCACACTTGCATCAAACACACAGTCAACCCATTTAATCAAACATAGTCATACACAACTGTTGGATTTGAACAAAACGGTCCTGGGGACCAAAATGGAAATGGAAATTGGGCAAAACAACCCAGCACGAGGAAATACATTTTCAGGAAATGTTCTTGGGCTTCACAGAGGTAAAAACGACCTCATAAAACCATTAGACTGCGGATCTATTCTCCCACATGCTAGGCATTACCAAAAGTGGGATTTGCAATTACAACTGGAACAATAAAATGGAGAAAACATCCCTCTGACAGAAATTCAATTTTCTAAAGTCATTTATGGCCCTAATGTGACCAAAACGAACTCAACAACACCCAAAATTCGTGGGTCTCTTCTCCCATTCACTGGCAACCCAAAAATGAGTTTCCTAGTTTGGAGAAAATAGGAAAAATGCAAAAAACGTGGAGGAGAACTGCTAGCTTTCTCACAGGGGAAAAAACAACCTCCTCAAACCCCAAAATCGTGGCCCCTTCCCATTTTCCCCAGCAACACCCAAAATGAATTTTGAGTATGTATAAGGGAAGGAAATGGCAGCCAAACTGTGGAGGAGAGAGCTCACTATCTTCCTGCTGTGTGAGGGAGCCAAAACTCCAGGAGGCTGGGCGAGAAATGAAAGTCATGGGTGCCTCCTAGCTTGGGCATGCCTTCCCAAGATTTTACTTACCCAACAAGTCAAAAACACACTTTCCAAAAATGGATGACCTCCCAAATTAGAATTTGAAATCCATGCCTTTCCCATCCCAAGGAGATAACTTCTTCAACCGCTTTTAGATGACTGGGCACAAAAAGACCAAAAGCGTAGTTGACAACTTTATGGGTTTTACCTTAGACATTTGGATTTTCCCCATAGGCTCAAGGTTTGAATAATTCCCCCTCCCTATTCCTTATGAAATCATGCCCCCATCTCTTTAATGTTGCAGTGCGTAGCTAGTTGTGGTATTTTTATTAATTTTCATTTTACATGATGTCTCAAAACACATTGTGCTTGGATAGCACATAAACCATCGGCATCGATTTTAATCGCCGAAATATCCAACACTAAACCCATGGTGGGGCCTTTTCCTTGGGATCCACACCATGATTAAATACAATATTTACATCATATGCAATTTAATACCATGGGGTCAAAACCCGTAATTAGTCCTGGTGTGCTCTTATGCTAATAGAACATAGGTGGTATGTTGGACATGTGGTGTGCATCCGGGCTGCTCTCCATGTGTGATGATGAGATGAACTGGATGAGATGAGACGATGATAGGGGATGTAGGTGATTGCAGTGGCAATGTAATGTATGGTCCTGGGATGTACCTACACGATGGATTGCTCGTGGATATGACGAAGACCTAGATGAGGGATAGGCTTAAATCCAACATTAAATACAGTTGGATTTGTATAAAATTCCTATGATGGATAGATCCAACTTATGTCACTAATCAATTATCGACAAGATGAGGACTACGAAAACAATGACGATGATGATCCAGTGATGATGATTTGACCAGAAGTGTTGATGACTATGGCGAGAGAATAAATTCATATTTAAGAGGGAGTGTTGCTGTAATTGTAACTTCAGAAGATATTTTGTTGTATATTATCATTGTATATTGTTGTACCCCTGTCGAAGATGTTTTCCCTCTATTTAGGACGTCATTATTATGATTGGTCATTTAGGTAATCCCTCCGTTGCAAGTCGGGGCAATAGTCCCCAAGATAAATAAAGTAAAATGTAGTTTTGAGTCCTCCTAGGTAGGTCAACCCCAAAGAGATAACTTGGCAGACCTAGTTAGTTAAGTCACATAACTGAAGAATATAAATAGGTGTTGGAAATATTAATTAATCACAGGTCTGTATCATATCTTAGCCGACTTTGTCATATTCTGTAGCAGGCTAGTTTCTGTCAGTATTCCTAACATAATGAATATTTCAGGTCTCTTAGTATATAAACAAGTCGAATAAGATTTATGAACATAAGTTTCTAGGTAGATAGTTATTACAGTCTTTAATATTAAGTCGGTAGCTTCTTAGAGAAGCAATTTTAGTATGTCTATATATAGAAGAAGAAGATTGTAAATCAATAAGTGAAAAGGATAATTGAATAGTGGAGAAGAAGGAAAAACTCTGTGGAGAGTTCAAGAGCTCAATTTTTGTGTGTTTTTGGAAAGTGATGAGAGTCGAAGCTCTGTAAAAGGTGAAACATCCTTGTAAATTTCCATGTTTTTATTTGCGGCAATAGTTCTTGTTATGTCTTGACAAGATATATAAATCCATTATTTATGGTTGGATGTATCTTTTATCTAGCTGCATATCTTCTCCAAAATTACTTGCGTAAATGTTGTTTACATTTAACATTTAGTGAAAGACACAAAGAATCCATAAATATTTCACCGTGTAAAAGTTTGAGTTTTTATCCGTAGAGTGGTCGACACAAGTCTTACTTAATATTTGGTTATATGATATTGTAAATATGTCAAATTATAGTTGTGTTGAAGTTTACCCCATGTTACCGGTCGGTGAAAAGTGTTTTTCATATGATAAATCTTTAGACTAAGAAATCTCTTTTATAAAAGTTGAGCATATTATGGTGATACATAATACCCATTGTCAAATCCAAATTTATGAGTCTATATTGTTGAGCATATTATGGTGATACATAATATAACTGGGTTTCCTTTTGTTCACTTCAAATTTCTTAATTCATGATCTTCATGACAACTTTGAGCATGGAATAGTTTTAGTTGTAGTCCTAACTCTCGAGCGATTCAACGTTATACCTACATCCACTATCAATTCTTTGTATAATGGCATGCACAAGAAGATGATTAAGAGTGAGGGATTTGGGTTCAAAAGTGATTCATTTGGCTTCATATTATTTTGTTAGCATGAATATAATTCTTCTTCAATTGTATTTATCTATCTGTGTTACTTTCTATTGATCAGACAATTGAATGAGTTATTTTCTCTCTATTAATTTCTAAATATGTAATGTGTTGATGAATGGTGTTGTAACACTTTGAGGCAATTCCTCGAGAAGGCTTGTCTTACTAAGTCTCAATGCTCTACTCATCCGTTAAGTTTAATCCATGTCCCATCTTCCATTACAAAAAAACAATGGTTGTGTTGCATGGTAATTGCCTATTTCGTGACTTATGATACACACATTCATTTAAGGAACAAGTTGTTCTTCAATTACTCATCGCCGAAAGAAATGTTCGGATGAACAATTGTTCGGCCGAAAAAAGGTATATATATTTTTAACGATGCATCTGTTTCCAGTTTTGTCGTTTTTGATTTTTTCCTCTCTCCCTGTGCCTGCGCCTCGGCTCTACCTCGCCTGTTAGTCCTCGCCTCTGCCTCGACTGTGTGTTAGGGGCTCAATTTTGTGTTAGGAGCTCACCTATGTGGTGCTTCGCGGTGGTGGTGCTTTGCGACTTTGTGGTGGTGGGTGTGCTTCGTGGCTTGTTTGCGTCCGTCTGTGGGCGTTTTTTTGTGGTGCTTCACGGTTTCATGGTAAGCTCGTATTTCTTCAAACCTCACAGTATAATTTGACACTATGATGATTGATAGGTATATAATTATTATTATTCTTTATTTTGCATCTTTCTCCTGAGTTTTTCTGATTCGGGCATATGTACCTGGTAGATTAATACTTTACTTTATTTAAATAATTCTCTCAAATAATAATCTTAAAAAAAAAAACTCATATCCACCATATTCCAGTTTAATAGTGAAAAGAAATTGGTAAGTTTGAATAGCACATCCACTAAATGAGCAAGGGTAGGAAAACACCTACGCATAGCCATGCCGAGAGAAGTTTTAAGTTGCATAGATATAACGAACATTGATTGCACTTAACCAAATCTTGAAGGTTATTGGAGTAGTAGAAACATACTTTAATCGCTTCAAAACAGTGCAAACCTACTTATTACACACACACACACACACATATAGAGAGATATATATAATTCAAACTTCAAACTTCACTAGCCTCTGGAAGCATTCACTGAATTCTGAACTGTTACGTGATTTTAGGTGGCCCTGAAATTTAGAGTAAATTGTTTGTGACGTACAATAAAAAGTCACTTGGATGGATCCGAAAAGAGCCAAATGGGAATCAATTTTGTTTTTTATTTGCATTAAATTTTTCGTTAAAAAGTAGAAATTAATTTTTTTTTTCATTACTATTAAATTTAGTAAAGAATTAAACAAATTTAATTAGATAAAAAATGAATATAAGTTATAATAAGTCTAAAAATTGGAATAGAAAAGATTTAAGACATCTATATTAGCTAAAATTAGTAGATCAACATCTACCAACAACTTTCAATATGATTTTGTTTTAAACATTTACCAACAGTTAATACTTTTTGCAAATTTATCTTAGGCAAACACACATAACTACAAATTGGGTTTCAAACGTTCTGGCGCAAACACAGTTTTGGTGCAAACACACAGAACTACACGGAGCTACGACTCAACAACAATAAGAGCATAATATTCCTCTGTCTGTTAAATCCCTTACTAATCCGCAAGACTTAAACCTCTTTATATGCATTCCTTATTTTAAAAGATCCTAGGTCGAGCCGGTTTTGGAAAATATCCAGTTAAATATTTCAACAAAAAAAATTAAAAAATATATGGTATGTTAGTGTTAATTATTTTATTGAACCATGAGAAGTTATGACATGCAGTTATTGAACTATAATCCCTAATTAACCCCTCTTGCTGTGAGCCTAATTAAAATTTTAGAAAGGATTTTTCACATGGGGCCAATTTCACAAGTACCTTCAGTTTGTTGTTTCATTATAGCCATATAAAAAACTAGAGCATTCTCTGTTCTGTTTGAAGTAAAACTGCACTTTCGAGCAAAACCTGTAATCTGCTCTGAGAGCACAAAACTGTAAACTAGAGTCTATAGACTGTCATCTGTGTGCAAAAGTATTGTTGTAATCTCACAGATCACATAAGGTTACCAATAATACATACTAAAACATATATACATAACGGAGACAAGAGATAAGAACAAGTAGATAGAACGACAGATTATATTAACATGAGAGGGTCCATACAATACAAAAAACTAAGTTCTTCTATTATTTTTCCATTGTAGTCTAGTTGGTTAGGATACTTGGTTCTCACCCGAGAGACCCAGGTTCAAGTCCCGACAATAGAACCAATGTTGTAATATCACAGATCACATAAGGTTACCAATAATACATACTAAAACATACATACATAACAAAGACAAGAGATAAGAACAAGTAGATAGAATAACATATTATATTAACATGAGAGGCTCCATACAATACAGAAAACTGAACTCAGTTCTCATCTGGCTCAACAGCCTAATATATATGAATTACAAACAATTACAAATAACTAGTTGTCGGTTCACTCAACCGACACGACCTTAGGTGGCCGACCTAATCTCTAACTAGTCGACCGACCGACTTAGTTGGTTGATCGACTAAGTTGGCTTACCGACTTGCTCCTCCAACCAGTATACTAGTGTTGATTTCATCTATTATTTATCTTTGTGGCTATTTAAACCTTTGTAGATGCCAAGCCAAACCTTAAGAATTTCATTAGAACCTATACATAGAAAGAGATTGAATCTGTTACCCCCCTAGGTTGTCAAAAATTCCCACTATATGTTCCTTTGCATTTAGTGTGCTTTAGTTTACAAATGAGAAATATTTCCATGAAGTTTCTTCGAGGTAGATTATTTGGTTTGTAAAGGATAATTTCCTACCATGACAACTATGAATAATGATATCATGATATTGTGCATATGCGTTCAATATTCTAAGATCTTATCTTTTTCTATTGTTCAATTGTATGTTCTGTCAATTTATGTTGGTTGTTCATGTTACATGGTAGGTTGTTCCAACAAAGGTGTGCCCTGGAGCACCAACCCATGGGCATAAAACCCTAGATGGTGGATACTTCATCACACCAAAGAGGGTAGATTATTTGGTTTGTCAAGGATAATTTCCTACCATGACAACTATGAATAATGATATCATGATATTGTGCATATGCTTGGTTCAATATTCTAAGATCAGTCTGGGGAGAGCCAGTGAGCCTAGACCGCATGATAATGGTGGCACTTCTGATCGGGCATGCTATGTCTCCCTGATATCAGAACATTCCTAGACATCTTTAGCCTTTGTATACCCCGGATGCACAGTAGTTAAATGGATTGACCCCACATAAGTCTATCACTTTTAATCAAAGGAATTAGGCGGGGTTGAATAAGCATCAGTAGCGACGTCAGTAGAGTAAGAACCCATTCCATAACCTTTATATAAAATTCCATTCCCGAGTAAAGAAATACCAATATTATTTGAACCAGAACTAGTTGATCTAGTCGAGTCTGGTGATCTTGTTGATTATGTTGAAGAACCAGTTAATCCATAGTTAGTAGGAGGAGAGGTGGGAGAGGCAAAGCTAGCCAAGTCAAACAGCCAAGAAGCAGCCATAAATACAAGCCAGTCTTAACCAATAATCCACCAGTACTACAAGTAGTAGTAGATCCGATAGAAGTAGATGCAGTTGCTTGAGTCAAAGCATAATATCCTAATCCATCAGTAGTAGAGGCCTAAATAGTTAAAGATTGAGATTCGTCAATTGCTTTGGAGTTAAGTTATGTACTTAAAATTGACTCCTCTAGTGGGGGGGCTGTAAAAAATTAAAAGACAAGGACAAAATAATGATGAGCTTACTCAGAATCGCCATAGATTATAATGTGTTTTTAAATCCGACTATAAGATAAAGGGCTCTGCCCTTCAAAGGCCAAGGCATAAAGCCTCGTATTCTGCCATGTTGCATGTGCAATTGAAAGGAAATCTGAAGGGATATTTCCTCACTTCATTATAGGGATTTACTAAGATCACTCCAGCACCGGCCTTGTTTTTGCATCGGGCCCTGTCAAAGTAAAAGGTCCAAATTTGGTCAATGCTTCGATATCCTCCTTTGTTTAGGGAATTTCATCGATATCATTGATTAACACATATGTTTCTTATTTGTCCTCCCATCCAGAATTGATCATAGTTGTCCGTAAGGTTTCCCAGCAGCATCTGAACGGATTCATTGTTTATCTCCTTTGTTCCTGGTTCCTGGTTTTAGTTTTGTTCCTAGATTTAGGAAATGTATTATGTATATTTGAATGTTTTCATTTGTGAACAAGTATACTACTAACTGGCATGCGACGGGTAAGTAGCCTATAGTGTTGTACAACATTCCATTGTTACTTATCTAGAATGAAACCTCTTTGCTGACATATTGGGAGTAGTGCACACTCGTAATAATGTTCTGGTAGATATGGAAGTCATCAAGAAATTTACCGTATTTATATGAGATATGGACAAATGTTGCACGGGCTAAGATATTTGCATGATTGTGTGACATATACATAAAAAATTGTTTTTATTAAAAATATGTTTTGGAAATTATGAAATGTTTCTAATCATGCAACTAAATTTCAGTTGTAGGAAATATCACATACAATCACCTATAAGAAAAGAAGGATGAGACTTGTTCCAAATAAAAAGTGATGAAGGTTCATCTAGCATATTCACTCCAACAAAATGAAGAGGAACCTAAATCTCCCAAGAACAAAGACACCATGATGGAAGACAGAGCTTCAGAAGATTACAAGAATTAGGATATGACCAAGCCATAGAGAGCGGTACATCCACCTCAAGAGATGAAGACCATATTGGGTACGAGAGATCATCCAAGATGAAGAAAAGTATGAAGGGACTTCCGAAGAAAGTAACATACTGTGGACACACTCCAATTATGTAGCACTATTGAGTGACATCATTGATACAGAACATTCCAGCTACCGAGAAGCAACAAAGAAGAATGAATGGAAGGACATCATGATCGAGGAGTATCATTCGATCATGAAGAATGATTTCTAGGATGTGGTTCCGAGACCTAAAGGGAAATCCGTAGTGTCTTCCATGTGGATCTACAAGATCAAGCATGCAACAAATGATAGCATCGAGAAATACAAAGCAATGTTTGTGGTTTCTCTCATAGAGAGGGAGCTGATTATGGAAAGACGTACTCCATTGACCAGACACACTTCTCCATTGAAGTAGAAGTTCATATCAAGCAGAGACCCACATGTGTGTAGAAGGATTTGTACGAGCTCAAAAGGCACCCAGTGGATAACACATACAGTTACATGATCACCTCGAGTGATGGAGATCTTAACCTTTGCTACAAGGTTGAACATGGAAGCCTACATAGGACAACAAGCTCACAAATGAGTGTAAGAGGAACTTTCAACAAAGTTCAAGATAGAGGATCTTGGTATCTAGTGACCTTGAGAGATGACATATATGGATAGATAGAAGATCAGTAGCATTGGAGGCTACCTGTCACTCCAGTACATAATGTTCTGATACATAAAGTACAAAATGCAGAGGGAGGATGGTGCTCCGCTTCAGAGGGAGTGAATATACAAGAACTCAGAGTTTGAAAATCCAGGACATGGTACGACAGGATGGAAAAATTCTTGACGATCTTAAGCTTTACCAAGAGTAAAGCAGATTCCAACCTTTACTACAAGGTTGAAGGTGGAAGAACGATGATACTCATGCTATATGTCGATGACTTGTTTCTTACAAACGAGAATGAAATCATTTCAAATGCAAAGAGGAGGCTTGTCACTGAGTTCGAGATGAAATACCTAGGGATGATGAAGTACTTCTTAGGCATGGAGGTGTGGCAGAGTGTGGACAAAATATTCCTTGGTTAAGGAAAGTATGTCGTGGAGATTCTGAAGAGATTTAAAATGGTGGACTACAAGAGAATGGACACACCTATGACATCAAACTTGAAGCTACTATGTGATGCTTCATCAGAGTCAGTTGGTGCCACCATGTATCATCAAATGATTGGTTCATTGATGTGCCTAATGAACATGAGACCAGACATATGCTTTGCTGTGAACACCTTGCGCCAGTTCCTGATAGATTTGAGAAATGTTCACTTGATTGCTGCAAAGCACGTGTTGAGGTACTTGAAAGGTCCAGTTGAGTATGGGATCAAGTATGAAGCGAATCAGAGGATTAATTTCCATGGTTATGTTGATTTGGATTGGGCAGGTAGCGCCATTGATATAAGTAGAAATTCTGGATGCTCCTTCAGTTTGGGATCCGACATGATCTCCTTGTTTAGAAGGAAGTAGTTATGCATGGCACTGATTACAGCCAAAGCAGAGTATGTTTCAGCCTGTTTGGCCAGTCGTGAGGAAGTATGGATTCAGAAGCTACTGTCTTATTTGTTTGATCTTGAGTTAGAGGTGACTTGCATCTTTTGCGACAACTAGAGTTGCATGAAGTTGTCTGAGAACCCGGTGTTCCATGACAAGTTGAAGGATATTGAGATCAAGTAGCACTTTATCTGGGATATGGTGTAGAGATGAGTAGTGAAGCTCCAGTACGTGGTTATAGATGAGTAGATAACCAATATATTGACCAAGTTGTTAACCAGAGTAAAGTTTGAGTACTTCAGAGAGAGACTTGGTGTCATCTAGATCAAGGTCCCTAGAAAGTGGGAATGACGAGCTCTCGCATGGTGGTATACACAGGTTGTCCCTAGACATAATCAGTCGTGGCATGCTCCCATGCTGGAGATGGTTCTCCCATGGTGGTAGACACAGTTTGTGCATGGACGTAATTAGTCCTGGCATGAACCCATGATGGAGATGGTTCTCGCATGGTGGTAGATGTAGGTTGTCCCTGTAGTTAATCAATCTTGACGTGCTTCCATACTAGAGATGGTTCTCACATGGTGGTAGATGTAGGTTTTCCCTGGACATAATTAGTCCCGTCGTGCTCCCATGTTGGAGATGATGAGATGCCTATCGGTCACAAGAAACTTGGTGTGTGCCTAGGTGATTCTTGCATAGTGGTAGAAACATGTTGTCCTTGAGACATAATGAGTCCTGACATCCGCATATGCTGGTAGAATGAAGGATGACCATGGAGAGACATAATGCACTTAGTGTGCTCCTAGGTGATTCTCACATAGTGGTAGATGTAGGTTGTACTTGAGACGTGTCACGTCCCCACCCCTCATATCGACGATGGAGACGACACGACCAACACACTGCTACTGTCAAACTAGGCAATCTAGCCCCATGATCATAAACATAAAAAATAAAATGCATTAATATAAAAACATACATAGATGCATAATGCAATATATAGCGGAAGCAAACTCATTTATTTCATTCATGCATTCATCATGTTCATTTTAATTCATAAACAATTCATTGAAGAGATTAAATACACAAGAATATTTATCTGGAAAGGAAGTTGGCCCGCAACTAGATACGTCACTGCAACGTTCCACCCAACCATAGGCCAGTGTACTCATCAATCTCTCAGCATCACTGCCACCCTCGAGTTCGGCATGATTCCACAAGGCACTAGGGAAATAACAGGCTCACACATAGCCCAAAACCAAAACATCCACAGTTAAGCCAACACACCGTTGGGTTTTACAGACTGTCCAGCCAAGCCAATAAGAAATTGGGTTTTACAGGTTGCTAAGGAAACTAACCATCAACACATGGGTTCCTTGGACTTATCTATCCAAGCCACACTTGCATCAAACACACAGTCAACCCATTTAGTCAAACAAAGTCATACACAACTATTGAATATGAACAAAACGTTCCTGGGGACCAAAACGGAAATGGAAATTGGGGCAAACAACCTAGCATGAGGAAATACGTTTTCAGGAAACGTTCTTGGGCTTCACAGAGGTAAAAACGGCCTCATCAAACCCTCATACTGCGGATCTATTCTCCCATATGCTGGGCATTACCAAAAGCGGGATTTGCAATTACAACCAGAACAATAAAATG
This sequence comes from Pseudotsuga menziesii, assembly GCA_001517045.1. NCBI lineage: Eukaryota > Viridiplantae > Streptophyta > Pinopsida > Pinales > Pinaceae > Pseudotsuga > Pseudotsuga menziesii. The sequence goes on along the minus strand of LPNX010092343.1, from coordinate 181,695 downwards.
GGGAAAACATCCCTCTGACATAAATTCAATTTTCCAGAGTCGTTTATGGCCCTAACGTGACCAAAACAAACTCAACAACACCCAAAACTTGTGGGTCTCTTCTCCCGCTCACTAGCAACCCAAAAACGAGTTTCCCAGTTTGGAGAAAATAGGAAAAATGCAAAAAAACATGGAGGAGAACTCCCAGCTTTCTCACAGGGGAAAAAATGGCCTCCTCAAACCCCAAAATCGTGGCCCCTTCCTTCTCATTCGCCCTAGCAACACCCAAAATTCATTCTGAGTATGTATAAGGGAAGGAAATGGTAGCCAAATTGTGGAGGAGAGAGCTCACTCTCTTCCTGCTGCGTGAGGGAGCCAAAACTCCATGAGGATGGGTGAGAAATGAAAGTCATGGTTTCTATCCCACTCTTCCGATTCCATGTTTGGTTTGCTAAGTTGAAAGAAATCATTACTATGTCATTTCATTATATTATGATTTTAATGCAATTCTTAAACATTTTCTCCGGTCTTAATTATTTGATTGATTTTGAATATACCTTGCTTACACGCAATCTAAATGGGTGTATATATTCACTTATTATTGTTTTATCTTCAATTATTGAGTTACATTGAACATTCATGGTATATTTATATTTGAAGATTGTGAATTTTGTTGTCATGCATTCTTATATGAAGAGATTGTTTACAAAACATTCATAATTAAAATTTGATTAGGGTACACTAACCATATATATTATAACCTTGTATATTACTGTACAGTATGAGTGGGTTTAATGGTTAAGAGTATGTGTTTTCTCTTAGGAGGTCACAGGTTCAAATCCAGAGGGGCTAGTGTATGTACACCTCTGTAGACTTTAGCAGTTAAATCGCTGCACAGAGGGGGGTCCCTCGTCCCACAAACAAGGGGGTCTCATACACCAATTTGGTGTCTCACTTGGGGATGACCTTAAAAATATATTATTATTATATGATAAGGTAGTATAGTGTGAAATTATGTTTCTTATATTAGATTATGATAATTAAGGTCTTGTCTTGATCCATTCGTCATATTTATGATTAAATTAGCATAAATAAGTAATCTAAATTTCCTTTCAAATTCATTCATTAATTATAAGCATAAATAATTATTCAACTTTTATTATTTCATTTATTAATTATAATTTAAAGATTAAAAAAATAATGCATTTTTTCAATAAACTAGCTTATTTTATATCATATCAAAAAAGAAACAACAAGACTAGTTTACCACTTGGGAAATCAAACCAGTCATAATACATAATTGTCCTGGTTTTTATTCATATATAACCACTTATACTATGAAACAAGAACTTGACATTGTTCTCGTTTTTCTCTCTCTTAATTTTAGTAGCTTTTTTTACCTCCATTTCAAAAAGGGTTGATACTAGTATCACATTTTCATTTTAAGACATTTTTTTGGCATTTGAATCATCTTTCTCGTAAAATAGTTTTAATTTCTATTTTCAAGTGTGCTTTTTATAAATTTAACAAAATAACATACATTTATAAGCAAGTTATAATGAAAACCATATACATTTTGCAATTTTTTCTTTAAAATAAGGCATTTTTATTGTCAAAATTGTAAAAACATCCAGGAACAAAAAAAAGACATTTAAAACCACTTTCAATGGATTTTAAGAGATTTGTTTTATAAAAATTATACTATTTCATATTATTTTCTAAAAAGTGATATTCACATAAATTCAAGAAAAACTATACCATATATTTGTAAATGACATATTAAAAACATTATATATAGAAATTGTATTTCTAAAATAAAGTTTGAAAGTCAAAACATTACTAATATATCTTATCAAAAAGTTGTCAAATTTAACATTTCTTCAAGACATGAAACTAATTGACAATTTCATGCATGCCAAATTCTTCATCGAAATTGGAATTTTATGGAGCTTGGATTTCTTCAGGGATATCAATGACCTCTTCCATTGGGTCTTCTATGTCTACAAGATTCCCAAATTTCTCCTTTCCAAAAATCCCTCATAATGGGGGTTGAGGATCTTTTGACATCTTATCCACACGTGTTTCACTAAACTCTCATTTATTCAAACCAACATATTGCAATTCATCTGGAAGAACTTGAATATTATTAATTATTTGCCTGATGTTGCATTGTAATGGATCATTATCAATGGATATACAATTTCTTCATTTATGTAAGGAGCATGTTATTGTTGTACCTAATCACCAAAAACAAAAAAATAGTTTAGTCAAATAGCATAAAGAAGCATGCTTAAAATTTGTTTTTAATGAAAAATTAAAAAAAAAACAATAAAACTTGAGATCGTTAATCAATGATTGTGGCTTTTGATAGATCTTTACAACCACTCTCTTCAAATCCCTTTCTTCATACGTTAATTTTTTAACCACGACATTATAAGTCAGCATCTGAATATATTTGCCTTTACTATTTTCATTTATTAAAACATATTCATGAGTCTCATCTTTTGTCCAAGTTGCAAGAAGTATGTTTTCAATATCACTGAGAAATGAACCATTGTTGAAGCTACAAATATTAGGCTTTTGTCTGTAATAAAAACATATATAAGATATTAAAAAATAGAACAAACAAACAAAAATAATGTAAAAAAACTAATATTTTAAAGACAATTAAAAACAAAAGTATAAAAATGATTTTTCTAAACTTAAATGTTTTAAACGAGCATAGATCCAAATCCTAGTCTCTATCAAGCGCCAAGAGGGATCAAATCTTTGGTGGTGCAAACCTCTTCTTAAGTATTACACTCAACTATTAGCTTTGGTGTGATTAAGACCAAAAGACACATCTTTTTATTTAAGGTCGACATATAATACTTTTATTATTAATATTCAATACTATTTATGGCCGACATATAATATTTTTATGATTTTTTATTTTGTTACAAAAGAACATTACAACATCACCTCCATACATGGTTTTAAAACCATGTGCAAGACCCTCCTAAAACCATGGGTTGTTTAGGAGGCCTTGCACATGGTCTTCAAACCATTTGTAACGACCTCCTAAACCATCTACAATAAAACTATGAATTGTTTAGGAGGCCTTGCACATGGTTTTAAAACCATTTGCAAGGCCCTCCTAAACCATGCACAATAAAACCATGGCTTGTTTAGGAGGCCTTGGACATGGTTTTAAAACCATGTGCACAACCAACCTTGTTTTTGTGGATAATTCAATTTTTTATTTTTTATTATTTTGTTAAGTAAGAACATTACAACATCTCTCCCATATTGTGTTGTTTTTGTAATCGACATTTTTTTGGCCGATAATAAAAAAAAAAAATTATTTTTTTTATTGTTTTGTTAGGTAGGAACATCACAACATCTCCCCTATATTAGGTTTTTTTTGTGGTCGACATTTATTTTGGAGAGATAATTAAATTTTTTATGCAATGTTATGTAATGTTACATGATGTTACAAGATCTCCCCCATACTGGGCTGTAGAGCACGTTTCGGTGCAAAAACAAAAATAAACCAAACAAAAAACAAAACAAAACAAAACAAAAAATAAACAAAAACAACAACAACAACAACAAAACCCTAAAAAAAAAAACAAAACAACAAACAACAAACAAAAAATAAAAATTTAAAAATAAAACAAAATGAGGCAAAGTGGTGTGTAAAAGGGGCAGGGAAGGGTGACACGATTCTAGGGGTGACGCGATTCTGAGAATCACACCACCCCTCCCTACCCTCCACGACATTATAAGTCAGCATTTGACTATATTTTCCTTCACTATTTTCATTTATTAAAACATATTCATGAGTCTCATCTTTTGTCGAAGTTGCAAGATGTATGTTTTCAATATCACTGAGAAATGAACCACTACTAACGCTACAAATATTATGCCTTTGTCTGTAATAAAAATATATATAAGATATTAAAAAACAGAACAAACAAACAAAAATAATGTAAAAAAACTAATATTTGAAAGACAATTAAAAACAAAAGTATAAAAATGATTTTTTTAAACTTAAATGTTTTAAACCAGCATAGATCCAAATTCTAGGCTCTATCAAGCGCCAAGAGGGATCAAATCTTTGGTGGTGCAAACCTCTTCTTAAGTATTACACTCAATTATTAGCTGTGGTGTGATTAAGACCAAAAGACACATCTTTTTATTTAAGGTCGACATATAATACTTTTATTATTAATATTTAATACTATTTATGGCCGACATATAATATTTTTATGATTTTTTATTTTGTTACGAAATAACATTACAATATCGCCTCCATACGTGGTTTTAAAACCATGTGCAAGACCCTCCTAAAACCATGGGTTGTTTAGGAGGTCTTGCACATGGTCTTCAAACCATTTGCAACGACCTCCTAAACCATCTACAATAAAACCATGGATTGTTTAGGAGGCCTTGCACATGGTTTTAAAAACATTTGCAAGGCCCTCCTAAACCATGTACAGTAAAACCATGGGTTGTTTAGGAGGCCTTGGACATGGTTTTAAAACCATGTGCACGACCAACATTGTTTTTGCGGATAATTCGATTTTTTATTTTTTATTATTTTGTTAAGTAAGAACATTACAACATCTCCCCCATATTGTGTTGTTTTTGTAATCGAAATTTTTTGGGCTGATAATAAAAAGAATTATTTTTTTTATTGTTTTGTTAGGTAGGAACATTACAACATCTCCCCTATATTAGGTTTTTTTTGTGGTCGACATTTATTTTGGAGGATAATTAAATTTTTTATGTAATGTTATGTAACGTTACATAATGTTACAAGATCTCCCCCATACTAGGCTATAGAGTGCCGAGATCTCTCGGCGCGAATAAAAAAACAACAACAACAACAACAACAACAACAACAAAAACCTTAAAAAAAAAAAACAACAAACAACCAAAAAAAATTAAAAAATAAAACAAAATGCGGCAAAGTGGTGTGTAAAAGGGGCAGGGAAGGGTGACACGATTCTGAGAATCACACCACCCCTCCCTACCCCCTTTTACACACCACCTCTACCATCTCGCCACCACTCCACCACCGCTTTCTCCATATCCTATTCTACGTATCCTACTCCCCACTACCCCTCCGACTCGACCCTTCCCCATCTCCTCCACGTTTCATACTATATAATATTATATAAATGTGGAGGGTAGGGGAAGGGTTGAATGGGAGGGGGTAAGTAGGAGTAGGTAGGGAATAATGTAAACCCTTTATTTTAATGTTTTTCTTTTATATTATTTTATATTTTATTTTATTTTATTTTTTTAATCTTTTTTGTTTTTTGTTTAATATTTTGTCTTCTTAAAACATTTGTTTCAAAACAATTATTTTTTTTAATAAAGTTTAAAAACATTAGTGTTTTATATAATATCTTTTGTTTTGTTACTTACTTTCTAATTTTTTTTTTATCTTTAAATGTTCCTACTAAAAAATCAAAATTTGTTATAACTCTTTGAGGATTTTTTTTTATTGGCTAAAATTATATAAATCATTTGTTCTTGTATGGTTTAATATATGATTTCATTATGAGTCACATCATAATTTCTTTGATTTTCTATGGTTAGAGCGGTGAAATTATTTATGAACTATTTTTTTTTTGTTTAATATGCAAGTTTCAAAAAAGTTGTAATGTATCTCTCGAAGAAAAAAAATCTTTTTCCAATTTAAGGGTTGATTTAAAGTTTTTGTAAACAACAGTATGTGATGTTTAGGCCATGGCTCTATTTTTTACCCTGAAAAAAACATGTATTTTGGTATCAACAATTTTCTATTTGGGGAGTGTTTTTGGTGTTTTTGATGCAAAAATCATCGTTTTTATGGCTAGAGTTCTCATTCTTAGTATAAAGTTCTCATTTCATAGTATAAGTGGTTATATGTCATTATATCAACATCATCAATTGATAAGGATTTTGATTGTAGTGTTATTATAAAAAACTACATGACTTGCTATCTGACCAAAAACCAACTAAGTAATAACCAAAAAGAAGTCTACATATCCATCATCTACAATAGAGATAATTGGCACTTTATTACTTGGTGTAGGGTCCTTTTTTCGCTAGGAAACATGCCTCATCTTAAAAACCATGCATGTTTTATTCTTGGAAAGGATGTTCAAATTTGTATCCATGGTTGTGAGGGCCTTAATTAAGAGATTGAATCAATCTTGTCATTACTATTTTGAAGATGAGATTGAAGTTCCTCCTTTTTATCCTCGACTATTTGATTATCCATAATACCCTCTTTTACAAATGTTTTGGTTTTCTAGTAGCGTAAAATTATTTTGACATGTTTGGTCTCCCTTATTTGGGACATACTTGCATCTTGATTCCATTAAATTGCAAATCTTGTTGTTGTGTTTCAACAATGAGAGAGTCCTTCTCTCCATTGACCTAGTCCTTTGCCTCCTTACGTTTATCTTGGATGATTTAAGGGATGCATAGGTTAGAATATGTGGATCTTGCCTCCTCAATCTCATTCTTAATTGTATGCATGTATTCATAACTATTGTTTGGTCTCCCTTATTTGGGACATACTTGCATCTTGATTCCATTAAATTGCAAATCTTGTTGTTGTGTTTCAACAATGAGAGAGTCCTTCTCTCCATTGACCTAGTCCTTTGCCTCCTTAAGTTTATCTTGGATGATTTTAGGGATGCATAGGTTATATTATGTGGATCTTTCCTCCTCAATTTCATTCTTAATTGTAGGCATGCATTCATAACTATTGTTTACTTTGGTGGGGGTGACCCCTTTCCTTCTACTACAAAATCATATATTCTAGAAGAAAAACATGAATGTAACCTAAGGAAATGAGGGAAATAGTTACCTATGTTTCTTGATTATGAATCACATCTTGTCTTGTTTCCCTACTTCTATTTTGAACGTGGATGCTCCTTCAGTTTGCGATCCAACATGATCTCCTTGTTTAGAAGGAAGCAGTCATGCATGGCACTGATTACAGCCGAAGCAGAGTATGTTTTAGCCTATTCGGCCAGTTGTGAGGAAGTATGGATTCAGAAGCTACTGTCTTATTTGTTTGATCTTGAGTTAGAGGTGACTTGCATATTTTGCGACAACCAGAGTTGCATGAAGTTGTTTGAGAACTCGGTGTTCCATGACAAGTTGAAGGATACTGAGATCAAGTAGCACTTTATCCGGGATATGGTGTAGAGATGAGCAGTGAAGATCCAGTACGTGGTTATAGATGAGCATATAATTGATATATTGACCAAGTCGTTAACCAGAGTGAAGTTCGAGTACTTCAGAGAGAGACTTGGTGTCATCTAGATCAAGGTCCCTAGAAAGAGGGAATGACGAGCTCTCGCATGGTGGTAGACACAGGTTTTCCCTAGACATAATCAGTCCTGGCATGCTCCCATGCTGGAGATGGTTCTCCCATGGTGGTAGACACAGGTTGTGCATGGACGTAATTAGTCCTAGCATGAACCCATGATGGAGATGGTTCTCACATGGTGGTATATGTAGGTTGTCCTTGTACTTAATCAATCTTGACATGCTCCCATACTAGAGATGGTTCTCACATGGTGGTAGACGTAGGTTTTCCCTGGACATAATTAGTCCCGTCGTGCTCCCATGTTGGAGACGATGAGATGCCTATCGGTCACAAGACACTTGGTGTGTGCCTAGGTGATTCTTGCATAGTGGTAGAAACATGTTGTCCTTGAGACGTAATGATTCCTGACATCCTCATATGCTGGTAGAACGCAGGATGACCATGGAGAGACATAATGCACTTAGTGTGTTCCTAGGCGATTCTCGCATAGTGGTAGATGCAGGTTGTACTTGAGACGTGTCACGTCCCCACCCCTCATACTGACGATGGAGAGGATGCGACCAACACACTGCTACTGTCAAACTAGGCAATCTAGCGCCATGATCATAAGCATAAAAAATAAAATGCATTAATATAAAAACATACATAGATGCATAATGCAATATATAGCGGAAGCAAACTCATTTATTTCATTCATGCATTCATCATGTTCATTTTAATTCATAAACAATTCATTGAAGAGATTAAATACACAAGAATACTTATTTGGAAAAGAAATTGGCCCGCAATTAGATACGTCACTGCAACGTTCCACCCAACCATAGGCCAGTGTGCTCATCAATCTCTCAGCATCACTGCCACCCTCGAGTTCGGCATGATTCCACAAGGCACTAGGGAAATAACAGGCTCACACATAGCCCAAAACCAAAACATCCACAGTTAAGCCAACACACCGTTGGGTTTCACAGACTGTCCAGCCAAGCCAATAAGAAATTGGGTTTTACAGGTTGCTAAGGAAACTAACCATCAACACATGGGTTCCTTGGACTTATCTATCCAAGCCACACTTGCATCAAACACACAGTCAACCCATTTAATCAAACACGGTCATACACAATTGTTGAATATGAACAAAATGTTCCTGGGGACCAAAATGGAAATGGAAATTGGGGCAAACAACCTAGCATGAGGAAATACGTTTTCAGGTAACGTTCTTGGGCTTCACAGAGCTAAAAACGGCCTCATCAAATCCTCGGACTGCGGATCTATTCTCCCATATGCTGGGCATTACCAAAAGCGGGATTTGAAATTACAACCAGAACAATAAAATGGGGAAAACATCCCTCTGACATAAATTCAATTTTCTAGAGTCGTTTATGGCCCTAACGTGACCAAAACGAACTCAACAATACCCAAAAGTCGTGGGTCTCTTCTCCCACTCACTAGCAACCCAAAAATGAGTTTCCCAGTTTGGAGAAAATAGGAAAAATGCAAAAAAACGTGGAGGAGAACTCCCAGCTTTCTAACAGGGGCACAAATGGCCTCCTCAAACCCCAAAATCGTGGCCTCTTCCTTCCCATTCACCCCAGCAACACCCAAAATTCATTTTGAGTATGTATAAGGGAAGGAAATGGCAGCCAAACTGTGGAGGAGAGAGCTCACTCTCTTCCTGCTGCGTGAGGGAGCCAAAACTCCATGAGGATGGGTGAGAAATGAAAGTCATGGGTACCTCTTGGCTTGGTCGTGCCTTCCCAAGCTTTTACTTGCCCCACAAGTCAAAAACACACTTTCCAAAAATGGGTGACCTCCCAAATTCGAATTTGACCTCCATGCCTTTCCCATCCCCAGGAGATAACTTCTTCAACCACTTTTAGATGACTGGGCACAAAAAGACCAAAAGGGTAGTTGACAACTTTATGGGTTTTACCTTAGACATTTGGATTTTCCCCATAGGCTCAAGGTTTGAATAATTCCCCCTTCCTATTCCTTGTGAAATCATGCCCCCATCTCTTTAACATTGCAACGTGTAGCTAGTTGTGGTATTTTTATTAATTTTCATTTTACATGATGTGTCCAAAAACACATTGTGCCTAGCTAGCACATAAACCATCGGCATCGATTTTAATCGCCGAAATATCAAACACTAAACCCATGGTGGGGCCTTTTCCTTAGGCTGCACACCATGATTAAATACAATATTTACATCATATGCAATTTAATACTATGGGGTAAAAACCCATAATTAGTCCTGGTGTGCTCCTATGCTAATAGAACACAGGTGGTATGTTGGACATGTGGTGTGCATCTTGGCTGCTCTCCATGTATGATGATGAGATGAACTGGATGAGATGAGATGGCGATAGGAGATACAAGTGATTGCAGTGGTAATGTAATATATGGTCCTGGGCTGTACCTACGCAATGGATTGCTCGTGGATATGACGAAGACCTAGATGAGGGATAGGCCTACATCCGACATGAAATACGGTTGGATTTGTTTAAAATTCCTATGATGGATAGATCCAACTTATGTCACTAATCAATTATCGACAAGATGAGGACTACAAAAACAATGATGATGATGATCTGACCAAAAGTGTTGATGACTATGGCGAGAGAATAAATTCATATTTAAGAGGGAGTGTTGTTGTAATTGTAACTTCAAAAGATATTTTGTTGTATATTATCATTGTATATTGTTGTACCCCTGTCGGAGATGTTTTCCCTCTGTTTAGCACGTCATTATTATGATTGGTCATTTAGGTAATTCCTCCGTTGTAAGTCAGGGCAATAGTCCCCAAGATAAATAAAGTAAAATGTAGTTTTGAGTCCTCCTAGGTAGGTCAACCCTAAAGAGATAACTTGGCAGACCTAGTTAGTTAAGTCACATAACTGAAGAATATAAATAGGTGTTGGAAATATTAATTAATCGCAGGTCTGTATCATATCTTAGCCGACTCTGTCATAGTCTGTAGCAGGTTAGTTTCTGTTAGTCTCCCTGACATAATGAAGATTTCAGGTCTCTTAGTATATAAACCAGTCGAATTAAATTTATGAAGATAAGTTTTTAGGTAGATAGTTATTACAGTCTTTAATATTAAGTTGGTAGCTTCTTAGAGAAGCAATTTTAGTATGTCTATATATAGAAGAAGAAGATTGTAAATCAATAAGTGAAAAGGAGAATTGAATAGTGGAGAAGAAGGAAAAAGTCTATGGAGAGTTCAAGAGCTCAAGCTCTGTGTGTTTTTGGAAAGTGATGAGAGTCGAAGCTCTGTAAAAGGTGAAACATCCTTGTAAATTTCCAAGTTTGTATTTGCGGCAATAGTTCTTGTTATGTCTCGACAAGATATATAAATCCATTATTTATGGTTGGATGCATCTTTTATCTAGCCGCACATCTTTTCCAGAATTACTTGCGTAAATGTTGTTTACATTTAACATTTAGTGAAAGACATAAGGAATCCATAAATATTTCACCATGTAAAAGTTTGAGTTTTTATCTATAGAGTGGTCGACACAAGTCTTACTTAATATTTGGTTATATGATATTGTAAATATGTCAAATTATAGTTGTGTCGAAGTTTACCCCATGTTATCGGTTGGTGAAAAGTGTTTTTCATATGATAAATCTTTAGACTAAGAAATCTCTTTTATAAAAGTTGAGCATATTATGGTGATACATAATAGAACTGGGTTTCCCTTTGTTCACTTCAAATTGCTTAATTCATGATCTTCATGACAACTTTGAGCATGGAATAGTTTTAGTTGTAGTTCTGACTCTCGAGCAATTCAATGTTATACCTACATCCACTATCAATTCTTTGTATAATGGCATGCACACAAAGAGGATTAAGTGTGCAGGATTTGGGTTCAAAAGTGATTCATTTGGCTTCATATTATTTTGTTAGCATGAATATAATTCTTCTTCAATTGTATTTATCTATCTGTGTTACTTTCTATTGATCAGACAATTGAATGCGTTATTTTCTCTCTATTAATTTCTAAATATGTAATGTGTTGATGAATGGTGTTGTAACACTTCAAGGCAATTCCTCTAGGTGGCTTGTCCTATCAATTCTCAATGCTCTACACACCCGTTAAGTTTAAATCCGTGTCCCATCTTCCATTACAAGAAAATAATGGTTGTGTTGCATGGTAATTGCCTTTATTTCGTGGCTTATGATACACACATTCATTTAAGGAACAAGTTGTTCTTCAATTACTCATTGCCTATTTGTAGTAGGATTTTCTTATGGGAATAGCCCATGATGCCCACTAATGCTAATAAGAAGTCTCGCCCCACTTCTATTAAGACATTTTTGCAACACTAAATCAGCCCACCAAATAACAATAAATGCAAATGTTACAAATTAAAAGATCGAATGGGTAAATGTTATATAAGTATGGATATCTTTTCCTCAGAAGGAATGTGTGGGTAGAGTTGAGAGTGCAGAGAGGGAACTGTGTGTAACAAAAAAAGGATTTTTAATAAAATATCAAGTTGCAAAGACTCGGATGAGGTTTGGCCATTCAAATATCTTAGCGTTTATATAATATTAGAAAGGTTCAAGTCTAAATATTAGAAACCTAGTTCCAAACTTCCATTTAATTTGAAGTAAGAATCCTGGATCAATAGATGCATGGCTTTTGAGACAAGGTTTCATGTAGACTTTGGGTTTTCACTAGAAGTTCCACAACTCAAAGGGTTGCAAAGAATGGGTTTTTGAACTGGTATTGGTTAATTAAGAAGAAAACAAAGGAAAATAGGATTGGGTTCAACTACACTAGATTCCTAAGGTGGGCATAAACTATTTACAAGCAGGGATTCCTAAGTTAGACATCAATGTTTTCTAAGAAAGAATTCAAGTTAGATATGTATCTCCCTTCTATTTTTTTTTAAGTTTATTTATTTTGAAATTCAATATTTGTTTTAGAGATAAAATATACTATTTCATTTTGAAAAGAATTAATGCAATTTAAAAAAGATTGTATTGAAACAATGTTTCTTGTAATATGATAATTATAGACTTATTAATTTATTTAATGGCATACATTTGATTAAAAATATAATATTATATTTCTAGTACATTTTTATGAAATGTATAATTAATTTATTATTGTAATTTTTTAAATTTTTTTTATGATTGAAATACAATTTCTACTAAAATGTTCTATAATTGAAATACGAGATTAAGATCAGCCCCTCAAATTTGATCTCTGCTCCCGGTGTGTGGTGCTCCCCAGTGTGGTTCTGTTAGGACATTTCCTACGCTCACAAGGCTTAATCATTAATGTCCAAATTTCATGGAATATATATATATATATATATATATATATATATATATATATATATATAGTGCCATGCTCCATAATGGAACACGGGATAGCATTTGGCTTCCAATGACTTGAACCTACGTGGCAGCTTTATATGAAATGTCGTTTTCAATGCCAAATGGCATTTTGTCGTTATATGGTGACGATGATGTGGACGTTGAGATGTTCAATTAGGATGACAAGGACAAGGATTGGTAATAGGTGGTGTTTGGCCACCGAGAGGCTTGGAAGGCAAACCTAATGTTGTAATTATTGTGAGGTGTAATTATTGAGATAGAGAGACCACGTTGTGTGCCACGGAGTGTCCATCTCTGCACATGTGGACATGTGTGCCACGTTATGCTTTTTCTATCCCACTCTTCCGATTCCATGTTTGGTTTGCTACGTTGAAAGAAATCATTACTATGTCATTTCATTATATTATGATTTTAATGCAATTCTTAAACATTTTCTCCGGTCTTAATTATTTGATTGATTTTGAATATACCTTGCTTACACGCAATCTAAATGGGTGTATATATTCACTTATTATTGTTTTTTCTTCAATTATTGAGTTACATTGAACATTCATGGTATATTTATATTTGAAGATTGTGAATTTTGTTGTCATGCATTCTTATATGAAGAGATTGTTTACAAAACATTCATAATTAAAATTTGATTAGGGTACACTAACCATATATATTATAACTTTATATATTACTGTACAGTATGAATGGGTTTAATGGTTAAGAGTATGTGTTTTCTCTTAGGAGGTCATAGGTTCAAATCCAGAGGGGGTAGTGTATGTACACCTCTGTAGACTTTAGCAGTTAAATCGTTGCACAGAGGGGGGTCCCTCGTCCCACAAACAAGGGGGTCTCATACACCAATTTGGTGTCTCGCTTGGGGATGACCTTCAAAATATATTATTATTATTATTATTATTATATGATAAGGTAGTATAGTGTGAAATTATGTTTCTTATATTAGATTATGATAATTAAGGTTTTGTCTTGATCCATTCATCATATTTATGATTAAATTAGCATAAATAAGTAATCTAAATTTCCTTTCAAATTCATTAATTAATTATAAGCATAAATAATTATTCAACTTTTATTATTTCATTTATTAATTATAATTTAAATATTAAAAACATAACGTATTTTTTCAATAAACTAGCTTATTTTATATCATATCAAAAAAGAAACAACAAGACTAGTTTACCACTTGGGAAATCAAACCAGTCATAATACATAATTGTCCTGTTTTTTATTCATATATAACCACTTATACGCAATCTAAATGGGTGTATATATTCACTTATTATTGTTTTATCGTCCCACAAACAAGGGGTCTCATACACCAATTTGGTGTCTCGCTTGGGGATGACCTTAAAAATATATTATTATTATTATTATTATTATTATTATATGATAAGGTAGGATAGTGTGAAATTATGTTTCTTATATTAGATTATGATAATTAAGGTTTTGTCTTGATCCATTCATCATATTTATGATTAAATTAGCATAAAAAAGTAATCTAAATTTGTTTTTAATGAAAGATTAAAAAAAAAACAATAAAACTTGAGATCGTTAATCAATGATTGTGGCTTTTGATAGATCTTTACAACCACTCCTTTCAAATCCCTTTCTTTGTACGTTAATTTTTTAACCACGCCATTATAAGTCAACATCTAACTATATTTGCCTTCACTATTTTCATTTATTAAAACATATTCATGAGTCTCATCTTTTGTCCAAGTTGCAAGATGTATGTTTTCAATATCACTGAGAAATGAACCACTGCTGAAGCTACAAATATTAGGCTTTTGTCTGTAATAAAAATATATATAAGATATTAAAAACAGAACAAACAAACAAAAATAATGTAAAAAAACTAATATTTTAAAGACAATTAAAAACAAAAGTATAAAAATGATTTTTTTAAACTTAAATGTTTTAACCCAACATAGATCCAAATCCTAGTCTCTATCAAGTGCCAAGAGGGATCAAATATTTGGTGGTGCAAACCTCTTCTTAAGTATTACACCCAACTATTAGCTTTGGTGTGATTAAGACCAAAAGACACATCTTTTTATTTAAGGTCGACATATAATACTTTTATTATTAATATTTAATACTATTTATGGCCGACATATAATATTTTTATGATTTTTTATTTTGTTACAAAAGAACATTACAACATCGCCTCCATACATGGTTTTAAAACCATGTGCAAGACCCTCCTAAAACCATGGGTTGTTTAGGAGGCCTTGCACATGGTCTTCAAACCATTTGTAACGACCTCCTAAACCATCTACAATAAAATTATGAATTGTTTAGGAGGCCTTGCACATGGTTTTAAAACCATTTGCAAGGCCCTCCTAAACCATGTACAATAAAACCATGGCTTGTTTAGGAGGCCTTGGACATGGTTTTAAAACCATGTGCACGACCAACATTGTTTTTGCGGATAATTCAATTTTTTATTTTTTATTATTTTGTTAAGTAAGAACATTACAACATCTCCCCCATATTGTGTTGTTTTTGTAATCGACATTTTTTTGGCCGATAATAAAAAAAAAATTAATTTTTTATTGTTTTGTTAGGTAGGAACATTACAACATCTCCCCTATATTAGGTTTTTTTTGTGGTCGACATTTATTTTGGAGGATAATTAAATTTTTTATGTAATGTTATGTAACATTACATGATGTTACAAGATCTCCCCCATACTGGACTATAGAGCGCGTCTCGCCGCAAAAACAAAAATAAACCAAACAAAAAACAAAACAAAAAACAAAACAAAACAAAACAAAAAATAAACAAAAACAACAACAACAACCAAAAAAACTAAAAAAAAAACAAAACAACAAACAACAAACAAAAAATAAAAATTTAAAAATAAAACAAAATGAGGCAAAGTGGTGTGTAAAAGGGGCAAGGAAGGGTGACACGATTCTGAGAATCACACCACCCTTCCCTAGCCCTTTTACACACCACCTCTACCATTTCGCCACCACTCCACCACCTCCTTCTTGGCATATCCTATTCTACATATCCTACTCCTACATACCCCTACCTACTCCCCACTACCCCTCCCACTCGACCCTTCCCCATCTCCTCCACATTTCATACTATATAATATTATATATATTATATAAATGTGGAGGGTAGGGGAAGGATTG
>LPNX010092343.1:152028-165784 GCA_001517045.1 Pseudotsuga menziesii | reverse complement strand
ATATATATATATTGTTAAATATTTATTTCTATATATATATATATATATATATATATATATATATTGTTAAATATTTATTTCTCTTAAAACATTTGTTTCGAAAGAATTTTTTTTTAATAAAGTTTAAAAATATTAGTTTTTTATATAATTTCTTTTGTTTTTTACTTACTTTCTAATTTTTTATTTTTTATTTTTTATTTTTTTTTCTATCTTTAATTGTACCTACTAAAAAAATCAAAATTTGTTATAACTTTTGAGGATTTTTTTTTTTATTGGCTAAAATTATATAAATAATTTGTGCTTGTATGGTTTAATATATGATTTCATTATGAGTCACATCATAAGTTCTTAGATTTTATATGGTTAGAGTGGTGAAATTATTTATGAACTATTATTTTTGTTTAATATGCAAGTTTCAAAAAAGTTGTAATGTATCTCTCAAAGAAAAAAATCTTTTTCCAATTTAGGGGTTGATTTTAAATTTTTGTAAACAACAATATGTGATGTTTAGGCCATGGCTCTATTTTTACCCCGAAAAAAATGTGTATTCTGGTATCAAAAATTTTCTATTTGGGGGGTGTTTTTGGTGTTTTTTTAATGCAAAAATCATTGTTTTTATGGCTAGAGTTCTCATTCTTAGTATAAAGTTCTCATTTCATAGTATAAGTGGTTATATATCATTATATCAACATCATCAATTGATAAGGATTTTTATTGTAGTGTTATAATAAAAAACTACATGACTTGCTATCTGACCAAAAAAACAACTAAGTAATAACCAAAAAGCAGTCTACATATCCATCATCTACAATAGAGATAATTGGCACTTTGTTACTTGGTGTAGGGTCCTTTTTTTGCTAGGAAACATGCCTCATCTTAAATACCATGTATTTTTTATTCTTGGAAAGGATGTTCAAATTTGTATCCATGGTTGTGAGGGCCTTAATTAAGAGATTGAATCAATCCTTTCATTACTATTTTGAAGATGAGATTGAAGTTCCTCGTTTTTATCCCGGTCTATTTGGTTATCCATAATACCCTCTTTTATAAATGTTTTGGTTTTCCATTAGTGTAAAATTATTTTGACATGTTTGGTCTCCCTTATTTGGGACATACTTGCATCTTGATTCCATTAAATTGCAAATCTTGTGTTGTGTTTCAACAATGAGAGAGTCCTTCTCTCCATTGACCTAGTCCTTTGCCTCCTTAAGTTTATCTTGGATGATTTAAGGGATGCATAGGTTATAATATGTGGATCTTGCCTCCTCAATCTCATTCTTAATTGTATGCATGTATTCATAACTATTGTTTGGTGTCCCTTATTTGGGACATACTTGCATTTTGATTCCATTAAATTGCAAATCTTGTTGTTGTGTTTCAACAATGAGAGAGTCCTTCTCTCCATTGACCTAGTCCTTTGCCTCCTTAAGTTTATCTTGGATGATTTTAGGGATGCATAGGTTATATTATGTGGATATTTCCTCCTCAATCTCATTCTTAATTGTAGGCATGCAATCATAACTATTGTTTATTTTGGTGGGGGTGGCCTCTTTCCTTCTACTACAAAACCATATATTCTAGAAGAAAAACATGATTGTAACCTAAGGAAATGAGGGAAAGAGTTACCTATGTTTCTTGATTATGAATCACATCTTGTCTCATTTCCCTACTTCTATTTTGAATGTGGTTTCCCCCTTTCATGATGCTACAACTATACATAGATACTTTACAGGGTGAAATCATGAACCTAGGTGTCTATTCCGTGAGAATCAACTTTCGGAATCCATATTTAAAACACTTTCGACTGAACTATCTTTTTTTTCAGCCGAACTATTTAAACTTTTCGGCCGAACTATTTAACTTTTTCGGCCGAACAATTTAAAACAACTTTCGACCAAATGTTAAAATTAACGGTGAACCTCGTGATGCCGGGTTTGTAAGGATTGCCAGAAAAATAATGTCCGACAGATTTGTTTTCATTCGAAAGATTGTTCGGTCGAAACAAATGTTCATTCGAACAATTGTTTGACAAAAAAACCTTTTGGCCGAAAAAAGGTATATATATTTTTAACGACGCATCTTTTTCCAGTTTTGTCATTTTCGATTTTTTCCTATCTGCCTACACCTGTGCCTCGTCTCTGCCTCGCCTACCTTGTTCGGCCTCGGCTCTGCCTCGCCTGTTAGGCCTCGGATTTGCCTGTTCCTCGCCTTGCCTCGCCTTTGCCTCTACCTCGCCTATTAGTTCCTTGACTGTGTGTTAGGGGATCACTTTTGTGTTAGGAGCTCGTCTGTGTGGTGCTTCGTGGCTTTGTGGTGGTGGGTGTGCTTCGCGGCTTGTTTGCGTCCATCTATGGGCGTCTGTCTGTGGTGCTTCGCAATTTCGTGGTAAGCTCATATTTCTTCAAACCTCACACTATAATTTGACACTATGATGATTGATAGGTATATTATTATTATTCTTTATTTTGCATCTTTCTCCTGAGTTTTTCTGATTCACGCATATGTACCTGGTAGATTAATACTTTACTTTATTTAAATAATTCTCTCAAATAATAATCTTTAAAAAAACAAAACTCATATCTACCATATTCAAGTTTAATAGTGAAAAGAAATTGGTAAGTTTGAATAACACATCCACTAAATGAGCAAGGGTAGGAAAACACCTACGCATAGCCATGCTGAGAGAAGTTCTAAGTTGCATAGATATAACGAACATTGATTGCACTTAACCAAAGCTTGAAGGTTATTGGAGTAGTAGAAACATACTTTAATCGCTTCAAAACAGTGCAAACCGACTTATATATATATATATATATATATATATATATATATATATATAATTCAAACTTCAAACTTCACTAGCCTCTGGAAGCATTCACTGAATTCTGAACTGTTACGTGCTTTTAGGTGGCCCTAAAATGTAGAGTAAATTGTTTGTGACGTACAATAAAAAGTCACTTGGATGGATCCGAAAAGAGCCAAATGGGAATCAATTTTGTTTTTTATTTGCATTAAATTTTACATTAAAAAGTAGAAATTAATTTTGTTTTCATTGCTATTAAATTTAGTAAAGAATTAAAAAATTAATTAGATAAAATATGAATATAACTTATAATAAGTCTAAAAATTGGAATAGAAAAAATTTAAGACATCCAGCTTAGCTAAAATTAGTAGATCAACATCTACCAACAACTTTCAATATGATTTTGTTTTAAACATTTACCAACAGTTAATACTTTTTCCAAATTTATCTTAGGCAAACACATAGAACTACAAATTGGGTTTCAGACAGTTCTGGCACAAACACAATTCTAGTGCAAACACACAGAACTACACTGAGCTACAGCTCAACAACAATAAGAGCATAATATTCCTCAGTCTGTTAAATCCCTTACTAATCCGCAAGACTTAAACCTATTTATATGCATTCTTTAATTTAAAAGATCGTAGGTCGAGCCGGTTTTCGAAAATATCCAGTTAAATATTTCAACAATATTTTTTTTTTTAAATATATGGTATGTTAGTGTTAATTATTTTATTGAACAATGAGAAGTTATGACATGCAGTTATTGAACTATAATCCCTAATTAACCCCTCTTGCTGCTCCCTAATTAAAATTCTAGAAACGTTTTTTCACATGGGGCCAATTTCACAAGTACCTTCAGTTTTATATTTCATTACAACCATACAAACAACTGGAGCATTCTCTGTTATGTTTGAAGTAAAACTGCACTTTTGAGCAAAACCTATAATTTGCCCTGAGAGAACAAAACTGTAAAGTAGAGTTTATAGACTGTCATCTGTGTGCAAAAGTATACTAGTGTTGATTTCATCTATTATTTATCTTTGCGGCTATTTAAACCTTTGTAGATTCCAAGCCAAACCTTAAGAATTTCATTAGAACCTATACATAGAAATAACTTGATTCCATTACCCCCCTAGGTTGTCAAAAATTCCCACTATATGTTCCTTTGCATTTAGTGTGCTTTAGTTTACAAATGAGACATATTTCCATGAATTTTCTTCGAGGTAAATTATTTGTTTTGTCAAGGATACATTCCTACCATGACAACTATGAATAATGATATCATGATATTGTGCATATGTGTTCAATATTATAAGATCTTATCTTTTTCTATTGTTCAATTGTATGTTCTATCAATTTATGTTGGTTGTTCATGTTACATGGTAGGTTGTTCCAACAAAGGTGTGCCCTGAAGCACCAACCCATGGGCATAAAACCCTAGATGGTGGAGACATCATCACACCAAAGGGGGTAGATTATTTGGTTTGTCAAGGATAATTTCCTACCATGACAACTATGAATAATGATATCATGATATTGTGCATATGCTTGGTTCAATATTCTAAGATCTTATCTTTTTCTATTGTTCAATTGTATGTTTTATCAATTTATATTGGTTGTTCATGTTACATAGTAGGTTGTTTCAACAAAGGTGTGCCCTGGAGCACCAACCCATGGGCATATAACCCTAGATGGTGGAGACTTCATCACACCAAAGGGGCAATCAACAAAGCCACTAAGCCAAGTACTTTTGAGAGTAAAACCAAAGGTGTTGTCCATGTTCAGTCCAAGGGGTAAAAATCTCTCAAATAGTATATCCATATAATAAATCCCCCTTTGGTCTATACAATAAAAAAAATTGATCCCTTGCTCTAGCCTTAGCCTTGTAGGGACACTGAAGTAACTCTAGTGTGTAACACAATCCATATGAATCAAAGTACATCAACAAAAAGGCTCTAAATTCTTTCTTTTTTCATCACCAATATTTCCACAAGATTAAGAACTTGATGTGGATTGATCTTATTATGTTTTATACACAATAAGTATATTCAATTGTTTTTTTCTTGTCCTCAAAAAATTTCTATGGGCTAAACTACATTAGTTCATTGGTGCTTATTTTGATGTTTATAGGAGATATATAGTAGAGACGGTTCAAGATAAGGTGGTCACTCATTCTTTGAGTCGAAGATGTACAGAGACATCTGAGAAAGGATGCCTAATACCACACCTACATCTACTGAAAGACCTTCAAATGTTCGCTCTCGAAGATGGTTTGAATCATCTAGAGATTCTAGCATATTATATTGAGACACATTAGGTATGCGTTTGAAATTTATGCACATGCAAAATTTATGAGTATGCATGAATATTTATATTTGTTTCAAGTCTTGTTCATTGATTTTACTAAGTTTCATTAGAATTTTTCGTTGTAGAGACACGGCGTAATAGATTGTCTCGTGAGAGTGGCCAAGCTTCTGTGTTTGGTCGATTGTTTGATTCATCATCTCGTGATTGTTTGCCCTCTTTTGGTCGTTATTTTAGAGAACGACCAATGGACCATCAACATTTTATTGGTAATATGTTACATATATATAATCTATTTAAATAAATTACTAATTTTCATGTGTAAATATATGCTTATGCCTTTATGTGCTAAATTATACATGATTACATGTGTAAATGTAGAGGATTTTGGTTCTACTGAGGGCTATGATGATGCATTCATAGAGGCTGGGGGTGATGATGCATTCAAATAAAATGAGGGTGGAGATGTTGAGGATGTTTCAAGGGACCAAGAGCAAGGTCATGTAAATGCTCAGAGAAAGGGTCAAGGTCGGCGAAGGGCTAGTACTAAACAAGCACATGGTTGTCAGCCCATGACCATTTATCCTTCAGATATACTCGATGATCTTCCTTGGGAAAATGAAGAGGTTTCTATCACCCTTGAACAATGTAAAACCCACCATAAAAAACTGAGGGATGATCTTGCTAGCTTGGAACTCCCAACAGAGAGTCGACAAAGCATGAAAATACTTTTGGAATATTTAGGCAAGTTTATTGGTGCCTATAGAACTATTGGGCCAACAACAGATTGTTTTATTCACTTGATGTGAATGCAGAGGGCTCAGGTGATGGGTCCTGACAAGTGGGTTGATATAGAGAAGAGGGTATATATCAAAAGAAGATGCCATTTCAATGTTTAATTTTAAAGAAGGACCGAAGCGGAAGATGTTAAAGGTGCAATATTTCAAGTACCTCGAGATTGCACACAACTTATATGATAGATTCTTGGCTGCCTATGGTAGATTTCCATGGAATGATGAAGTGCTACATTCTTCTGCGAGATTTTTTTATGTGGAGTGTTTTTTAAACATGAAGCCAGATTACACATATGTGTCCAAATTTTACAGGGTTGGAAAAGGTAGGACATATGAACGAGAAGGATCCTATCATGATCCATTATTTCCTAAGCCTACACCTCGTTTGGTGCCTTAGCCACAGAGAGTTGTTACATTACGATCAGAGATGGAGGCGCCCTCTCAAATTGGTCTAGAGGTCAGAACCGTCATAGGCGACAACTTACCATTTTCTCTAATGGTTGTTGATGTGGGCATGGATCGACATAGAGCACATGCTCGTTCTCGTGCACATTTTTCTTATAAAACAGATAGTGAGGTAGATTCAATGAGCCTTGAAGATGCCAAGGCATATGCAAAACATTGTCGATATGGATTTTTTTATTTACTCCATCGCGAGGAAGGAGGGAGGGGGGAGGTATGTGATAACTTTTATGCTTTCCTCATAATTGTTAAATCCTATTTTGTTAGTTTATCTAAATATATAATGAACTCATTTGAATTACAGTTCACCCAAATGTTGGATGAACGTGATTTTATGGTGGAATCTAGTGTTAACCTAGGGCCATTGAAAGAGGTACATTTGCATAAATATCTATAAACTTATATGTTCTTATTATTGACATGACACATTTTTTTAAGATTGAAATTTTGTTTGTGTTCATAGGTTCCGATCTCGCCACCTAGGACCATGGGTATTGGGCCCCTCTCATCATCAATTTTGGGAGACATTCCTAGTGTCTCCCAATATTTGGAGGTAAATCAAGCACCTTTCAAATGTTTTAGTAATGATTAAATGTTTTTTAATGATTAAAAACAATTGACATTTTATTTAAATTTGAATTAAGTTACATTTAAATTACATGTTTTAAATGTTTAAGTAATGGTATTTTAATTGTAGGTGGGTAAATGTATTGTACAACCTTCCATGGCTATGGATGTGGTGACCTCTTTGCGTGTTGCCCTCACTCAGGTATATTTATTCATTTTTATTATTTTAACTTCAAATTGTATTTTTATTTAAGTTTATTTACAGTATAAAATTTATATATTGAAGCTTAATTATATGTTGCATGTGTTATATAGGTCAATCGCCAAGAGAATGTGGAGAGTGATATCCATATAATGGATCTTACAGAGTTATATATGTTTTTATACATGTGAACTTGTTGATTTGACATATTCCATGTCAAAAACTTTAAACTTAAACTTATCAGTTTAACTTATATATTTTAAACATATATATAATTTTGGACCGTTCATATATATATATGGTTTTATAATTTTGGACCGTTCATATATATATATTGTTTTTGGAAGTTTTTGGTTTTAAATGATTTAATTTAATTAGTATCTTAAGATGTGTTTGATGATATATATACTAGATTTTTTATTTGTTTAATTAGCATGGGTTTGATATCTTTCGTTTGTTTAATTAGCATGGGTTTGGTATCTTTGGTTTGTTTAATTGGCATGGGTTTGGTATCTTTAAGTGGGTTTTTTTTATTTGATCATCAAACACAAGGGAAAAATATATGTAATTGATAAAGTGCTAGCATGATTGCATTGGTTGCATTGGTTGTATGATTACACCTAGCACTTTGATGTTTCTATGCAAAGTGTCATCCCTCATCATGCAAGGGTGTTCACTCATGAATTTTTTCATAGTTTCAACAGTAGGGGATGCATTTGATATTGGAGTTTTGCTTGATATAGTGGTGTTGGACTAGATGTTAGTGGTTATGGTTAACATGGTAGTTGTAATGTGGAACAAGTGTACCTTATGGAGGTTAAGGAGGTTGTTACAGTTTATTCTTTCATGTAACTTTATATAACAACATAAATGGGCCAAGGAGGAACACTGTAATGGTTTAATTCTGGGAAAACTTTGGTAGAATAACCAATGATATACTTGTAGCATTTAGCATGTTATTTGTTGAATCTATAAAACCCTGTAGAATATTTGGGATGGAGATTTTGGGAAGCCTTTAGGTATAGATTTGTGGTCATTGCAGTCTCAAAATACATGATATTAAGTTAGAAAAGACTAGTGAAGATTCTGTTGTATCTTTAGGAATATAGTGAATGCATCTTAAATTAAAATTTTAGGTATAATGGATGCAATATTCTCATAAATGCATAGTCCAAAATAAATGAATATAAAGGAAATTTACCATATCTTGGTAAGTTGTATAGTTGTTGATAAGTGGCAATAGGGAAATGTTGAATATCCTTGAACCTGCATTCATGCTTCAATTTTGAGCTTGATTTGAAGTAATCACTAGCAAAATCCAAGCAATGAAGTTTCTTATTATTCTTGAGATAATTAATATCATGATTTATCCTAGTTGGTGGACTATTTTATGGTGTATATCGTACCACGAAATATGAATTGTTTTAGCCGAAACAAATCAGGACTTACGTAGTAGCTAACTCGGTTCTTTGGTAGCTTGAAGACCTAAAGTAGTTGGATGGTTTAGGGATATGTTTAATATCACATGAAAAATGTTAATGAATGGTAATAAATATGGTATTTGGAGGGTTATTACTTGCTCATTGAACCCTAAATTTCTCAGAGCACACACATTTAGTGAAAGAGAATAAGGGTTTATCTGCGTATGCCTAATGTATAAATTATCATGGGGAAACCTGTTTAGCTTTCAACCCATGAATCCTATAGCAGCCACACCATCATTTGGATGCCTAATGATATCCCTAGATCAATTTTTTCCCTAGAGTCAAAACCCTAAGATCTATGGTTTCTTCATTTCTTTTGGACCATCTAATTTGTTCAAAATTAATTCAATATTGTTTTATAAAAGGTGTAGTATTACCTACATCAGAAGTCCTTTTTGAAACCAATCATGGAGATGGAAACTTTTATTTGTCCCATCTCTTCTAAAATTCAACCTTTTGAATTCCAAGTTCAAGCTACTTTTTTTATCTTGCTGAAAAATCTACTTTTGTGAAGTTTAGATCAACTTCAAGTTTTATTGAACAAACAATTTTAATGTCCCATAAATGTAAGTTCTAAGTGTACATTTTTGTTTTGCATGAAATTTTCAAAGACTTTAAGGAGCTTAGTGACATCAGTGGGTAGGCAATTGTCATTACAACTTAGTTTTGGACCTTTGATACAACATAATATATTAGACTCACGGATATTCATGCTCATGTTCAGGAAGGTGCCCAAAGTTTGTAATCTTAAAGTAAATGTTGGCCAAGAATACTAAGAGGCTATATTTTGTGTCGATCAAACGATTAACCATCATAGACAAGAAAATGGTCTAATGTATTATGGTATTTTGGACGTGATGGATTTAAAATTGGAAAATCGAATATTTTATTGTGACTGTTTAGATACAATGGATGTATGGAAGATGATAAATAAAGTAAAAATTCAACCATTTGTGTTTAAAAATGCTCTAAATTTGTGTTTTCTTGATGGGCCAAAGATATTTTGTTGAGAAAAATGTTTAGTTCCATTGGCATATTTGGATTGAATTCTAAAGCTAACCTATGCAATGATGGCCATTCCTTTCCTTTGTTTGTTCAGTAAATGGAAGGAACTTTTGCATGGAAACATTGGAGGAAGAGAAGTAAACCTTTTCCTGTAGAAAAGGGAAGGTACTTCTACCTAATCTATGGAAATATTAGGTAATGCTCACTAGATTTATGAAGTAATGGTTTTGTTTATAAGATCAATAAAATGTGGCTAGTAGAAAAAAGAATAAATCCAAGTGAAGGTGTATGAGAAATTAATATACTACCTGATCTTTCATTGTATTGAACCACATGCCTTTGTTGTGAACATTATGATAGATCTAGATCAATAAAAAATATCTAAAGGATATCCAATCCATTTCTTAGGGAACTTTGCATGATAATTATGCATTATGAGGAATTCTCTTGAGATAACATGATAATTCATTCACAACCCTTTCAATTATAATCCCTCTAAGCATACATGTAATTGCGATCTTCACTCTAAATTTTTGTTTTCGTTTTGGTTGAGGATCAATGTAATTAGTATCTTACATGATGATTAAATTAGTATCTTACATGATGATTAAATTAGTACCTTAATATACTAATTAGTATCTTTAATTTAATTACATTAATGATTTAATTAGTATCTTAAATGATTTTGGTTTTAAATGAATTTATTTCACAATCCTCTTTTGTGCAAATTCAATCAAGATTTTTATTCAATAGTAATGATTTTTAATATTTAGTAATGTTAATATTGAATGTTTGTATGTTATGAATTTATACAATTGTACATATCAATTTCGTTATAAAATTTATATAGATCATTTTGATGTACATATGTTGAACAATCCAAGAACAATATATCATATAATTTACATCAATTTGATATATACATACGCTAAACAATCTGAGAACAATGATATATAAGCTCAACAATGCAAGAACACTATTTTAGAAGTTTCCTCAATTTGATGGACATAAGCTCAACAATGTAAGAACTTTATATCATATTTAAGTAAAATTAATCAATTTGAAATGTACATAAGTTCAACAATCTAATCTAATAGTCTATCATATTTAAGTTTAAAAAGGGCACATATCTCATAATTTGAAAATTTCATAACGAATGTGCTTAAAAATTCATCAAAACAATATAGCTCAGAACTTATCAATAATCACTCTATTTGAGAGTCACAATTATAAAACCAATGAAGACGTCCTTCATGTAAAAAGTATGTATCATGTTCAACATGATTCATATTAGAAACAAGATCTTAAAGGAATCCCGTCTTCAGTTATTCTTTCATGATCGACTTTTGACATCTTCCATCTTCTAGATTTCAATTTTTTATTTGATTTAACTTCTATCAACTTTATGCGAGCTGGGCATACCAAATGACTATATTGGCAGTAGATGACATCAGGTTGATAGTCTTTAAAGTGAACGTCCCTTTCAGTTTGATATGTTTCTTGAAAAAAATAACATTTTAATAGAATTGACCATCTTTCATATATAAAACCTCTGTCATCATAGTCCTCCAATAATTTCATCTTTCTCTATGTGCATTACATCAAATAATATCTCACATTTTCATTGTTCTCTATGGGTGCAACCACAACAAATACATCTCCTACACATAATTAGTAACATTGAATTTGTAAAAAAAATCTTTAAAATAAAAATAGAAAAATTTAGTATTTAGTATATATACATAGAATTACCTTCTCTAACCAAATCGGAAATTCTATCACCATCAGTTGATATTGCAATGTCCTCTAATTCCAACTCTTCAAATCTTGTGAGTGGCATTTTTCCTTTTAAATTAATTTTGTTGTGTTTCCAAGGTTTAACATAATTGTCATTGATGTTTTCACAAATCTCTATTGATTCTGTGTCCTCCATGCAAATAGGACAAAAGCATGTTAGATTCCTACTATCAAATGAAAACACATTTTGGAAGGTTTCTTTTTTGATTGAGTGTAAATCTCGAGTTCCATGAATAGTGCTAGCATCATATGGGATTGATTAGTCTATATCTTGGATTCCAATATGCCAAAAAAACCTGTCCAACATAAACAATTTTACATGTACATGTGAATAAAATGTTAGTAGATGTACATATTAAAGTCATTCTAAGTTGAATAATTATGTTTTGAAAATAAAGTTCATACCTACGCACATCTTTTGATTGTTGATTGTAATCATGGCTGAGATTTAAACAACACCATTGAACAACTTGATTAGCACACACAAATCGATCGGCAGAATGGTTCATTTGATACCTTCGAAGTGCTTGTTTTACACACGCTCCGACACCATCGTGCTCCCCTTTTCCATGACCAGTTTCAAAAAAATTCCAACAATGTTTCATATTTGTTTTTTTATGAAGGTGACATAGCCAGAAGAATAATCGTGAAGATTTAAATTTCCTTGCACATCCATCTGACCATATCCAATGTTCATTCATTACAACTCCACGTCTTTTCAGTGAACCATAAATAATATCAAAATAATGTTGTACATAATGTGTATCATGCGTGCGGTCATCGCTGATATAGAAATGGCATTCCTTGATCACATGTCGATTGTCATTCGTGATTTCTATATCATCAACATTTTGTTGAGCATGTCTATATAGAACATGGAAACATATAGAAACTTGGTTAGAATGATAATATTCACTCTGTATTTCTTTTTGTGCTTCAAATGTCACAATTCTCTGTGAAATCGACCACAGAAAAAATAGTCCCTTGTGGAAAAACATCACGTGATTTTTTGAATTGCAAGTCTTGCCATCGTGTTATATGTGAATGTTTTATGTATTTATAAATTTCTTTTTCAAACTTTTTCAAAAACTCTGTAACACTGATTTTATTTTCTTGTAAATCTATTCTTTTCGAAAGAGCGTTTGAAGAACTTATAGAATTGTGGGAATACGTGACATATTCATATCTTTTCCAATCAACTATGATATCTGACAATGACGAATCATTAATATCAATAGGATATTTATGGTGGAATAAAGCTAGAGTTCCACAATTATCACATTTCTTTCCATCGACACATTTTTTGTTGTAAAAAATCTTGTGACTATCTCTTTCACATAGAATTTCAGATATAAAAGCACGAATTGTGGAAGGAGGTGAATTCGACCAAAATGTTTTACCAAAATGAAGGAATGTGTCATAATATAATTCAAACTCAACATGATAGCGACAATAACATGTGTCACGAATAGTGATAGGTATAACATACCATGGATTATGTTGTACAAATGTATTGATTGACAGATTCAATTCACTGTGTTCATCTTTGAATTTATTGAACAATTGTATTTGAGTCATCTCCAATATATGTTTTGGATGGCTTTCATACTGATTTCGAGATATTCTGCGTCGTATCACATCTCTTGCATTTGGTGAAACATGAGAATTTGCCACCCAATATTCATGCATCATAGCTTTAACACTTTCATCGACCCTATCTTTATTGGCTTGTCTACAAATAATTTCCCAACAAGCAAGCTCATCATTTGCATCTATTTGTAATTGAAATTTTTTATATTTGTACAATGTTTTCTGCAAAGTTTCGATAACCTTTGTGATCTGCGTTGTCAAACATTTTTGTCTAGTACTAGATGAAATAATCAATGTTTGTATTATTCTACGTGCAGCACTAGTATCTTTCTTTCTGGATTTTCCAATCGTTTTTATTGCATTGGATATATTTTCTAACACATTTTGCTTCACCTTTGAATCTTTTGTCTTCTTTTGAATACCCAATAATGACCAAGCTTCCTTCAACTTCTTGGAGACTAATAAACACCTCAAAATTTGAGCTTGTGTTGCCACTGATTCTTTTTCTAGAAATTGTTCATGCATCTTTTCAGCACGATATCATACAATATGTTCAGGTTTCGTGTTTCCAAATTTTTCTTTATCAACATTTTGTAACATCTCGTCGTCAATGATGAAGCCACCTATATATATTTCAATTTCAATTTTAATTTAGAATATTTCAAATATACTTAGCTTGAATCATAAAAATATGACTCGTAATTATAATTATAATTACATGGTTTAAAATCTTTTAATAACACCT
>LPNX010092343.1:57028-151888 GCA_001517045.1 Pseudotsuga menziesii | reverse complement strand
ATATATATATATAACCTCTATTGGATTGAATATTTGCATCGTTTTGTGATTCTTAAATGTCTTCAACATCTTCAACATTTGTATCTGCATTTGGAAATTATATTAAAAATACATCATTTACAAAAACCTGTTACTGCATTTTAAATAAATTTACAATATTCGTACATACCTGGTTCAATTTCTTCTTGAGTTTGATTTTGAACATTCATATCATCAACGTTTTGATCCAAGTCTCTAGTTACATCATCATTAGCGATGTATTCAATATTTGTATTCTTTTGTTTCTTTTTTTCATGGTATTTGAGTTTTTGCTTCTCATTATGTAAGGCATCATCTCGAGTGCGATCACATTTTCTGTTTCACGTTTTTTTTGTTGCCCATGATTATTCAATGTATACCTTCAACTTAGAATAAATTTCCCTCGAGAGAATCTTAATCATCAAAGAAAAAAATTCACCTTAGAAAATACAATAAAAGTAAGAGTCATTCACCTCAAACAATATGACTACAAAAAGTAGTGATAATGGCTACAAGGAAGGTTATCAACCAAATTTGGCACTTCTAGGCCACGTGAATTACAAAAAAATTGTAGTTTATTTAAATGTTATAAAATTATAATTAACGAGTATAAAGCCGTGTTCACTAAATATAAATTACCAGTTAAAAGGCCAAAAGATGACTACTAAAAATTCATAATTAACCCGTTTAAGGCAAGGTTATAAAAACTAAATATGTCCGTAAAATATTGTTCAAGATATTTAAAAAAAATGTACCATAGACTAAATTGGTGTAGAATTTTTAAGAAAAATTGTACCATAAAATATTTTCCAGAAACATCTTCCGTAAAGAAAAATAGACAACAAATTTTCAAAATAATGTTTGGTATCAAATAAAAATAGCCTTCACCTTAAAAGATAAGTTTTAAGAATACTTACCAGAAAAGAGATCCTTCCTTCTTCTATAACTGTGTAAAATGTTGATCAAATATGTTGAGCCTTCATTCATATAAATAAAGAATTGAAACGGTGTTTCAGAAAAAACGTAAAAATGTTTCAAGTTCATGTAACGAAACGATGTTTGGAAAAACGTTTCAAGTTTTTACCGGCCGGTGGAAAAAATTCAATAGACATTTTTCGGTCGAGCTATTAGTTCGGCCGAACTGTTTTTCGTCTGTTAAATCTAACTTTCAGCCAAATATTTGATGACTTTCAACTGAAACATTAAATGTTTTCGAACGAAAACCTATAATATTTCAAAAATGGAATTCCATCACATATCTGACTCTTCTTCCCATTTTGGAGAGATTGGATCATATCAAATTCTTACAATTTCTCTTCACAAATAATACCATTAGTTGCATAATTCAATCTACTTTCTATAGATGCGAATTTTGTTGAAATTGGTGTGATCCACTAATTTTATTTATTATATTTCTTAGAAGGTGTGTGGATTGCTTCAAAATTTGATAGAATTCATTGAAATGAAAAATCAATAACTTCTTAAAGACACGATAAAAAAATTTGGAAAAATCATGGTGCCCAACATTGATGTGTTGTCTTCAAAAGGGTACTTTTAGTTTTTTTTTTGAATTGAAAATTAGGGAAGATGTTGTGCCAAACTAAACATGTCAGTTTTATGGTAGTTTTTCATATTGGTCCACTTCAAAAAAATTTAATAATTATTGCATGTAGTTGTTAAATACAAACTTATAGACACCCTTTAGTACAATCTGTCTAGATCATCATAACATATTTTGTTTTTAATGAACAATAGTTGAATAATGAATAAACCAGTGTCAAAAAACATGACTATTTATCATAATTTCATTCATTAATAACATACTATCAAACACTTGCAAAAATGACATATCAAATGCTAATTAAAAAAATCTAAAAAATAACCGATAGAAAGCTAACACCATTCTCTACAACTTTTGTTTTTACTACAAAATGAAATTATAAATACAAATCTAATTTTTCTTTGCTCGAAGTTGACAAACTTGGAAAAACAACACAACTTTTCTCATAACCCCCCCCCCCCCCCCCAAAATAGACACCTAGATTCATGATTTCACCCTACAGTTACCCATAGGAACTCTGCCGTCACCCACAAGAATTCTTTCTCTAATCTAGAAAATCCTGTCACTTTCTATAAGAGCTTTGTTGTCACATGTGAGAACTTTGGAACCACCCACCAAAATTCTACGACCACCTTTTGAAATTCTACTACCACCACCCATTGAAATTATGTCACCACCCACTGAAATTCTACCACCACCCATTGAAATTATGTTGTTACCTTCAAAATTTTGGTTGTTGTCCACTAGAGCTCTATAACCATGCACACGAGATATACAAAAACAAAGGGTAGCTCAGAAACTAACCACAAGATCTTTACAATCACCTTTATGCTCTATGTTTTCTATTACAAGAAGGGCGGTTGGGACTTCAATCTTGATTGCTTTCCTTTTGGCTTTTCCTCCTCTAAATTCAAGGATTGTCAACCTCGAACTCATCGTCTGATCTCCCTGTATGCCATTTATTATATCAACAGTTTTCTCCAAACTTAATATGGCGAGGGTTCTCAAATCTGGAGGCTTAAATTTGTAGAGAGTCGCCAAGAGAAGGATGCCTCATTTTAGTGCATAAACATTCCTAAATAGAGTAATAATCCAAGTCATGTTGTCTTCATCATTTCTCTATGAATTCATGTCTAAAAAAAACAAATCCATTTCACCTTCCTCGAGCTTGAAACTATCTTTGTTGCAGTCATCCTTGCCATCTTCTTGTGCAAGTGATCAAGAATAGTGATCACCATGCTCCCACATTTATGATCATTATGGATCTGCATGGAGAGTGCAAGTCGCATCCCAATATATAACCACCTACCTTGGGTTGTGGTTGTCCTTCAAGGCTCATAAAAAGTGACATGTGTATTATTCATGTTAAATTATTAATTACGATTAAAAAAAACAAATTAAAAATTATACTAGCATAATCAATATAAAGGTCGAATTTTTTTTAATATCTTCCAAACAAACACATAATAGATTCCAATAAGTTTTAAACCTTTGATAATCTTCCAA
Organism: Pseudotsuga menziesii; assembly: GCA_001517045.1. Lineage (NCBI taxonomy): Eukaryota > Viridiplantae > Streptophyta > Pinopsida > Pinales > Pinaceae > Pseudotsuga > Pseudotsuga menziesii. The sequence continues at coordinate 148,803 of LPNX010092343.1, read as the reverse complement.
TGGGTTTTAAACCCTTGCATATCGTGAATGACCTTCTATAAACTAGACTATTCAAACATAAGCATGATCTCATGTGCCTTGTTATGAGCATTAAATTTTTATTACCAATCAAAATTCTCTCCTTTATACATAATAGACTCCAATAAGTTTTAAACTTTTATAATAATATTCCAATGGGATTTAAACCTTTGCATATCGTGAATGACCTTGTATAAACTAGACTATTCAAACATAAGCATGATCTCATCTACCTACTATATTACATTGTTATAAGTATTAAATTTTTATTCACGATCAAAATTCTCTCCTTCTCTCCTTTACATTGACACAAGAGTCCAAAAACTAAAAATCAAAACCATGGATGACCTTCTAGACTAGATTATTCAAACAAAAAGCCACACTATTGAATTTACTCACAATCAAAACTCTTAAGAGTCCAAAAATCAAAACATAACACCACTATATGATAAAAGATGATATCAACCTCATTGAAATTGCGGAATCAATAAAACTTGTGAGTACCATGTCTTTCGAGATACGTACACCTTGAGAATCCCCCAAAGTCCCATGCTTAAACTTGTGATTGCGTTGAGAGGTGCTCTACAGCCCAGTATGGGGGAGATCTTGTAATGTTACGTAACGTTATTTTTATTAATAAAAAATAATTTTTTTAATTATACGCCAAAATAAAGGTCGGCCAAAAAAACAATCTAATATGGGGAAGATGTTGTAATCGTCCTACCTAACAAAACAATAAAAAATAAAAAAAATAAAAATTTAATTATCTGTGAAAAAAATGTGGGTCGCGAAAAAAACACAACATGGGGGAGATGTTGTAATGTTTCTACCTAACAAAATAATAAAAAATAACAAATTGAATTATACTCAAAAAAATGTTGGCCTTGCACATGGTTTTAAAACCATGTGCAACCCATGGTTTTATTGTACATAGTTTAGGAGGGTCTTGCACATGGTTTTAAAACCATGTGCAAGGCCTCCTAAACAACCCAAGGTTTTATTGTACATGGTTTAGGAGGTCCTTGCAAATGGTTTTAAGACCATGTGCAAGGCCTCCTAAACAACCCATGGTTGTAGGAGGGCCTTGCATGTGGTTTTAAAACCATGTATGGAGAAATGTTGTAATGTTTGTTCCTAACAAAATAAAAAATATTATATGTCAGCCATAAATAATATTAAATATTATATGTGGACCTTAAATAAAAAGATGTGTCTTTTGGTTTGAATCAAATCAATGGATACCTTTTGATCCCTCTCGGCGCTTGATAGAGCTTAGGATTTGGATCTACGCTGGTTCACAGACAATCATCTTTCACAAGAGCTATTACGTCATATCGTTAGGGTGAGAAGAGGACATAGTTTTGTTAATATGTGTTATTTTATTTTTTAGTTTTTTAAAGATACAATTTATTAAAATTTAATTGTTAATGGAAAATGATAACAATTATCACTTATAATTTTTATTTATGAATTTTAATTGATTTATTATTATTATTTGAAGAAAATCACATAATTATTGATAATCGAACATGTATTATTATTATGTTTATAATATTTTTATTATAAGAAGAATTTTTAATATAAATATAAATATTTTTATAAAAAATATAAAATAACATTATATGGTTTAATAAGTTTTTTTATTAGATATTTAAAATATTTTTAAACTATATATATATAATCATGAATCATAATTGTAATTATTATTATATTTCATATATAATGTTTTTGAATTTTAAAAGTTTATATATAAAATATTTATAACTTTGAATTATTTATTACGTCGAAGGCATTTCACAATGGAGACACAGTCTCAAAAGATTCTTCATCTTCCTCGCCACTAACATGTCAACACGTGTCTCCTAGTGATTGGCTCCGCGCGCATACAATCTGTAATTGAACTCTTCATGCCTCCTCCAATCCCGCGAAAGCATGCCTTGCTTGATAAGTTAGTGGGACGTCGGGATTTCAATGCACCGCCACACTTCCAAATTGTCTCTCGACACATGTTTTTCCTTTTTCCATTTTTTTACACAAGGTTTTCATGCTATTCTTTTTTCTTGTTTTCACGTATTTATCAATTAGTGTGGAATTATGGTTCAAGATGTTGAAAACTGTAAGTTGAACAACTGAAAGGATTACTTAGATGAGAAATTTTTAATTTACATGATTCTAGGCAGACTGCAAAAAGAAATTATTTACAGGATTTCGGCCAGAGTGGGACATTTTCATCCATCCATACTCAATATGGCTACTCATGTGCCAATATGTAATGGGAGGTCCTTCGTAAGGGTTTTTTTTTAATGAGTTTTTATTTTAATTATTTTGCATTTCCATTGTTTCCATTATTTTGCATTTTCATTGTTTCCAATATGATTTCTAGTTAAACTGATTATTATTAATTTTTTTTATATATTTAAATTATTTATAATTTCATTAACTATCAACTCCAATTTAAGAGGTTTTCAAGTCATTGTCCTCGAATATTAATATTGTAAAACAAATAAGAATATGTCTTTCCAAATTTATTATCGATATAATTATAATAAAAATGGATTGAAGTTTTGAAGATTATGGATTCAAGTGGTTTGATTCATTTGTACATATTGAGAGCTTTAAAGATTGAGCTTTTAAATTTAATTTAACTTATTTTCACTTGAAATGTTATTATAAAAAAAATACTATTAATTAAAATAAAAATCAATATATCTCAATGAGGAACAAGTCTCTTTCCTGATTTTTGATTTCTGGTTCGGATTGTAAAAGTCGGCTCCTCCACTTAGGAAACAGGGTTCCCTCACTTTCAGGCTTTTCCAGTTCAGGATGCAGAAGTCAACTTTCGAACTTTTGAAACTTGCAATTCTTCACTTTCCGGGGTTCCACACTTTGCTCTTAATTTACACTCTACATTGATATTATATTAATATTATTTTAGTCATGTGAATAATATTGGTTTGTATTTTAATATTAATTAAGAGTCGCTCACACGGGTGTGGCTCATTGGCAGTTCAGTTGTTATGAAGTCACATGTTGTAAATTGGAGGCCATGAGTTCAAATCACACTCGGTTTTACCCTTGTCCCATGCTTGCGGGGTGTGTGGAGCACTTAGGGGTATAGTGATAGCGGGATTGGATCGCTGGACCACGTGTCACGTGAGTACCAGCCCAGTCTTACGATTAGAATCACATATTTGTATTTTAAAATAGTGGTTATGATTAGAATCACATATTATTTTGAAGATTATATTTTCATAACTCCATTTCAGAGGAGAAGTGAGTGGTTAATATAAACTGGTAACTTATAAATATTTTTTAAATAATCATAAATGCTTAACCAGTTAATTTTTATTTAATTTTATATAACTTTAAATTATTTATAATTTCATTAACCCTCAACTCCAATTTAAGAGGTTTTCAAGTCATTGTCCCAGAATATTAATATTGTAAAACAAATAAAGAATATGTCTTTCAAAATTTATTATCGATATAATTATAATAAAAAATGATTAAATTTATAGTTATATAATAAAAAAAGGATTGAATTTTTTAGGATTATGGATTCAAGCCATTTGATTCATTTGTACATATTTAGAGCTTTAAAGTTTGAGATTTTAAATTTAATTGAACTTATTTTCACTTAAATTATTTATAATTTCATTAACTCTCAACTCCAATTTAAGAGGTTTCTAAGTCATTGTCCGAGAATATTAATATAGTAAAACAAATAAAGAATATGTCTTTCAAAATTTATTGTCGATATAATTATAATAAAAATGGATTGAATTTATAATTATAATAAAAATTGATTAAATTTTTGAACATTAAGTATTCAAGCAGTTTGATTCATCATTGAGAGCTTTAAAGATTGAGCTTTTAAACTTAATTTAATTTATTTTCACTTGAAATGTTATTATTAAATAAAATACTATTAATTAAAATAAAAATCAATATATCTCAATGAGAAACAACTCTCCTTCTCGATTTTCGACTTTCGGTTCAGATTGCGGAAGTCGGCTCCTCCATTTACGAAACAGGGTTTTCGCACTTGAACGTTTTTCCAGTTTTTTATTCCGGTTCTGAAATGTGGAAATAGGCTTCCAGACTTTTGAAACTTGCAATTCTTCACTTTCCCTGGTTCCACACTTTGCTTTTAATTTTCACACTCTCCATTGATATTATATTAATATTATTTTAGTCATCTAAATAATATTGGTTTGTATTTTAATATTAATTAAGAGTCATGTAAATAATATTATTAATACAAACATACTATTAGAATCACATATTTGTATTTTTAAATGGTGGTTATGATTAGAATCACAAATGATTTTGAAGATTATATTTTCATGACTCAATTTCAGAGGAGAAGTGAGTGGTTAATATAAGACGTTAACTTTTAAATATTTTTTAAATAATCGTAAATGGTTAAATTGTTAATTTTTTTATATATAAATTTAAATTATTTATAATTTCATTAACTCTCAACTCCAATTTAAGAGGTTTCCAAGTCATTGTCTCGAAATAGTAATATTATAAAACAAATAAAGAAGATGTCTTTTTAAATTTATTATCGATATAATTATAATAAAAATGAAAATAAAAAATGGATTAAATTTATAATTATAATAAAAATGGATTGAATTTTTGAAGCTTATGGATTCAAACTGTTTGATTCATCTGTACATATTTAGAGATTTAAAGATTCGCCTTTTAAATTTAATTTAATTTATTTTTATTTGAAATGTTATTATTAAAAATTAATACTATTAATTAAAATAAAAATCAATATATCTCAATGAGAAAGATGTCTCCTTTTCGATTTCTTATTTCCTGTTTGGATTGCGGAAGTCGGCTCCTCCACTTACAGAACATGGTTCCCACACTTTCACGCTTTTCCGATTTCCGATTTCTAGTTCGAGATGCAGAAGTTGGCTTCCAGACTTTTGTAATTTGCAATTCTTCACTTTCCCGGGTTCCTCACTCTGCTCTTAATTTACACCCTCTCCATTGATATTATATTAATATTATTTTAGTCATCTAAATAATCTTGGTTTGTATTTTAATATTAATCAAGAGTCATGTAAATAATATTATTAATACAAACATAAGATTAAAATCACATATTTGTATTTTAAAATAGTGATTATGATTAGAATTACATATGATTTTGAAGATTATATTTTTATGACTCTATTTCAAAGAAGAAGTGAGTGGTTAATATAAGCACTTAACTTTTAAATATTTTTTAAATAATCATAAATGGTTAAACTCTTAATTTTTAATTTATATATATAATTTTAAATTATTTATAATTTCATCAACTCTCAACTCCAATTTAAGAGGTTTCCAAGTCATTGCCCTAGAATATTAATATTGTAAAACAAATAAGGAATATGTCTTTCGAAAGTTATTATCACTATAATTATAATAAAAATGGATTAAATTTATAATTATAATAAAAATGGATTAAATTTTTGAAAATTAAGGATTCAAGCCATTTGATTCGTCATTCAGAGCTTTAAAGATTGAGCTTTTAAATTTAATTTAATTTATTTTTACTTGAAATGTTATTATTCAAAAAAATACTATTAATAAAAATAAAAATAAATATATTTCAATGAGAAACATGTCTCCTTCTCGATTTCTGATTTCTGGTTCGGATTGCGGAAGTCGACTCCTCCACTTACGAAACAGGGTTTTCGCACTTTCACGCTTTTCCGGTTTGGGATGCGGAAGCTTGCTTTTGGACTTTTGAAACTTGCAATTCTTTACTTTTCCGGGTTCTTCATTCCGCTTTTATTTTTCTCACTCTGCATTGATATTATATTAATATTATTTTAGTCATCTAAATAATATTGTTTGTATTTTAAATTTTTTTTTTAACAAACACTGAAAAATGTTTTTATAAAACAAGATGTGCACAGCCATACATTATAGAGAGGATAGCATGAACAGAGAGTTCTTGCAGTTCAAAATTACTGCACAATAAACTGATCCGAAAAGATGTCCAAAAAACTACACATGGACAATTTGCAAAACAACTAGTGCCTGGGGTAGTGTATACCCTTATAAACTAATTACAAAGTGAAAGACAGTAAAACATATTAACATATTTAAAAGAAAACGGGTTATGGATTGCCTCTGAGCTTCATGGGCTGGACCACAGACTCCTCCTCCATGGGGTGCGCTACCGCTGTAGTGGTTTCGTTCACCTTACTTCCCTGGTTCATGTTGATCAGACACTAGAGGTCTTCTTGGATTCTATCAACCTTACCCATGATCTCCCTAAGATTTCTCTCATTGTCATCAATCCTTGCGTTGTGGTTGCTGATTTGCAGAGAGGTGTAACTCACCACTTCCCCCATGCTCTTGACCTCCTGGGCTATTCCTTTATTGTCCATTATACCAATCGCTATCATCTCGTATAGTCGCCTAAGATTATTTTTCACGTCCATGATGCCAGCATTTTCATTAGCCTGAGACATTCTGCCAGTTCTAGGAGAAAGGTCAATTTGGGTGAAGTTGCAGTGCAAAGCACGAACAGAGCCTGCTTGTACCCGAGCCTGACTCTCAACTGAAAGGCCACTAAGAATGTAATTGAGCACTTGTAGCTCCTGCTGCAGGGAGGCACCCTCCTTACTTTATCCCTCTTTGTAGGCTAAGGTTCCCACTGCACCTTCCTTCCACCCTAAACAGTGACAACCCAAGATTATGCTTCTCTCAACATTGATATTATGAGCTTCAGTCATGAGATTTGAGCCAGAATCAAAGTTTGAAAACAACAGCGAGGAGCCTATGAGGGTGCTACAGGAGCAAGAGGAGAAGGCTATGAGGGCAAGCCTTTCCTTCACAAAAGATCTAGTGAGAGGGAGAGCTTCCCATGGTATCTCCTGCAGCCACCCTTCGCCAACACCTGCAATTACATCCGGGAGAATGCGCTCCAGAGGAACCTCATGATAAACAAAGCCGAGAGATGGAGTAAAATGATTTTGCATTCTACGTCGAGGAGAAGACATATCAAAATGGTCGAAAAGACTTGGAGCGTGCAAGGAGGATGGGCATTTAACCCAGGGCCGATGAAACATACAGCCAACATTACCTGAGAGAGGATGTGGGCAGAGAGTGAACCACGCAGCGGAGGAAGGAGGATTGGTAGGACAACAAATTAAATGAGAGGATCCTTCGAGATGTAGCGTGGGGTGGGAGCCAACTGTTGAAGGATGGCGCGAGGCGGTGGGAGGAGGGATGTGTGGAGGGATAAGGGAAGGGGTTAGTGAGATGATGGAGTGAGGAAGAATGGGAATGGAGGGATAAGGGGAGGGGAAAATGAAAGGAGGAGGGGTGGAGGGATAAGGTGGGAGATGAAGAGAGTCCTTAGCAATGCTTTTAGGAAAAGAACTAGCCAATTCCAGGTATGAAGAGGGGGAGTATCTCTTATCTTGAGAAAGGAAGGAGAGATTTCGATGAACTATTATGGGATAAATTTGATGATAGGAGCGTTTCCGTTCAGACTATAATGACCTTGACGTAGGGAGGCCCCCATGTTGGCCAAGGCGTCCACTGCAGAGTTATTGTGGTGAAGAATGTGAAATAGCTTACAGGATTTAGTCATGAGTGGATTTGCTTTGTCATACAGACGACGATAGTTAATTGAACCGAAGGAGTAACCATTAATCAATTTGAAAATGACATGTCCGGAGTCTCCGAATATCATTACCTTCCGGAGGTTTTTAGTGACTAAGAATTGTAATCCATGTAGGAGTGCCAGCCACTCAGCCTCGTTGTTGGTCCTGTGTCCAAGGCCCCAAGTGAAGGTTTGTTCAACATGTCCTCTGGGATCCAAGAGGATCCCCCCCGCACCTACCACCCCTAGTTTGTATTTTAATATTAATTAAGAGTCATATAAATAATATTATTAATACAAACATACTTATAGAATCACATATTTGTATTTTGAAATAGTGGTTATGATTAGAATCACAAATGATTTTTAAGATTATATTTTTAGGACTCAATTTCAGAGAAGAAGTGAGTGGTTAATATTAGCAGTTAACTTTAAAATATTTTTTAAATAATCATAAATGGTTAAATTGTTTTTTTTTTATAAATTTAAATTACTTATAATTTCATTAATTCTCAACTCTAATTTAAGAGGTTTCTAAGTGATTGTCTCGAAATATTAATATTGTAAAACAAATAAAGAGATGTCTTTCCAAATTTATTATCAATATAATTATAATAAAAATGGATTAAATTTATAATTATAATAAAAATGGATTGAATATTTTAAGATATGGATTCAAGCCGTTTGATTCATAGGTACATATTCAAAGATTTAAATATTGAGCTTTAAAATTTAATTTAACTTATTTTCATTTGAAATGTTATTATTAAAACAAATACTATTAATTAAAATAAAAATCAATATATCTCAATGAGAAACATGTCTCATTCTCGATTTCCAATTTTCGGTTAGGATTGCGGAAAGTGGCTCCTCCACTTACGAAACAGGGTTCCCGCACTTTCACGCTTTGTGGGTTTTCAATTTCTGGTTCGGGATGCGAAAGTCAGCTTCCGGACTTTTGAAACTTGCAATTATTCACTTTCCCTGGTTCTGCACTCCGTTGTTAATTTACATACTCTGCATTGATGTTATATTAATATTAAGTTAGTCAACTAAATAGTATTGGTTTGTATTTTAATATTAATTAAGAGTCATGTTAATAATATTACTAATACAAACATAAGATTAGAATCACATATTTGTATTTTAAAATAGTAGTTATGATTAGAATTACATATGACTTTGAAGATTATATTTTCATGACTCTATATTAAAGAAGAAGTGAATGGTTAAAATAAGCAGTTAACTTTTAAATATTTTTTAAATAATCATAAATGGTTAAACTGTTAATTTTTAATTTATTAATATAAATTTAAATTATTCATAATTTCATTAATTCTCAACTCCAATTTAGGAGGTTTCCAAGTCATTGTCCCGAAATATTAATATTGTAAAACAAATAAAGAATATGTCTTTCGAAATTTATTATCGATATAATTATAATAAAAATAGATTAAATTTATAATTATAACAAAAATGGATTGAATGTTTTAAGATTAAGGATTCAAACCGTTTGATTCATCATTCAAAGTTTTAAAGATTGAGCTTTTAAATTAAATTTAATTTATTTCCACTTGAAATGTTATTATTAAAAAGAATACTATTAACTAAAATAAAAATAAATATATCTCAATGAGAAACAGGTGTCATTTCCGATTTTCGGTTCGGATTGCGGAAGTCGGCTCCTTCGCTTACGAAACATGGTTTTCGCACTTTCACGTTTTTCCAGTTTTCGATTTTCGGTTCAGAGGCAGAAGTCGGATTCTGGAATTTTGAAACTTGCAATTCTTCACTTTCCCTGGTTCCGCACTCTGCTTTTAATTTTCACACTCTGCATTGATATTATATTAATACTATTTTAGTCATCTAAATAATTTTTTTTTGACAGAAACGGTTATGTTGTATTAAAAAGGTGATTTAACCACAGAAACCAAACCAAAATACAAAATTCCCTTAATAAAGTGACAATATGAGTTCAGCTTCTCAGCAACGCCCTTATGGAAGCGGAAATAAGTTTTATTCTTCTCTAGTTACGCACTTATGAAAGCGACAAAGCGAATTTTAACAGTATTTGAAACCACCAAGCATACTCAAACTTTAACAACATTCATCATTTACAGTATATCAAGGAAAAAACTAACAGGGAGGCTATTAACAGAGTCTAACGTTTCATAGTTCCCAAACAACGGACTTTTTAACAACATAAGAAACCAGCAAACAGAGCAGACATCATAGCCAAAAATGTAGACCAATCCCCATTTCTTAATTGTTTTTTGCATCGAAGCTGGACGAAGAACCTGGTTTGGAAGGAGCTTCTTTCTTGACGAGCTTCAGGGTGAGCTTGTCCAATTTTATTTCTAGTTCCGCGATCAAGCCAATTATAGCATTCTTGGACTTCCTCACTACTCAAATGATTTTATTCCACAATTACACAAGATCTTTGTCCACGTTTTCAAATCGCCTACCTCCTTCAGTATTAATCGCCTCGACCTGATCTTGTAGCACCATGACATCTCTCTTTAGAACCCTGATATCCGCTTCAACAAAATTGGGATGGGAGGACGAGCCAGACGACTCAGACGAGGCTTCCCTGCTGATTACCAAGGTCTGCTTCCCTTTCATGAAACAACAACGCAGCTCCGACTCTTCCAAGAAATTGAAAATGTAGTAGTTCAGCGAAATTCTAGTGCCTTCTGCCTTGTCTCTCCATAATTTAAAATCCTTGTGACTCGGGACTATAATGATCACCATAATTAAACCCTGAGTGCGATCCATTGAACCAGGATTCACCTCACTCCATTCACCCGATGTCAACAAGACAAGCGAAGAAACTCGCATCGGTGAAGGGACTTCACCATAACCAGCATTAATACCTCTCCTACATTCCAGCGTGTGGCCACATGCATTCCCATCTCCTCCTACCCTGTCAACCAAGGAACGTGCATTGAGGACTCAGGAGAGGAGGGCCTGTGGGGATTTATGCACCACAGTCCTAGCGCCAGTCCTACGAAGGAGTACAAAAGTTGTTGATCCCATTAATTAATAATTTTCTAAGGCCTAGGGTGGATCCCAAATTCGCTTCTAGATTAGCTTCTTTGTTATACCACCTCAAAACTTGAAAGAACTCAATTTTAAGGAAAAAAAGGGTTAGTATCTTGATTTTTTTTATCATGTGATTGAGATACATTTGGTTAGGTAGAGAGTTATCAACCATGGCTTGAATAACTATTTTCGAGTCTCCTAGAAATGTGAGCTTGGTGATACATTTATTCTTGGCAATCCAGAGTCCCTGCCAGAGAGCTAGGGCCTCAATGATATTGTTAGTTTTCGAGCCTAGTCCCCAGGTGAATTTTATTTCCAAATGTCTTTCCAGGGTGAAGAAAACCCCACCCCCCCTACCACCCCATAATCATCTAAATAATATTGGTTTGTATTTTAATATTAATTAAGAGTCACAAGGCTCAATAATTCTAAATGGAGAAGAGACAAGCCACAAACATATCCCCTAAGAACCAAAATGGTTATCTTGCAGCAAGTCAGGACATGACACGGTTTACTACTCATAATTTATATAGAAAGCTTTACATTCTCAACAATTCCTTGGCAGGTCACGCAACTCCCTCCCAAATCGAATTGGCTTCAAATCTTTTTTATATTTCTTTGCCACTTATCAGCAGTCCCAATGCTCTCTTCCTGAATGCATGGGATCTCTTCCTCACTCCAATGCTCTCTGCACCCTCTCCACATTATCACCATGAATTTAGGAACCATGTCTCAGGTCCTCTCACTGCCAGTGCAATGATTCAGAAATGGGAGAAAATTTTCTGTTATACTATATCTCTGTTCAAAAAGGAATTGGAGAATTATACTGGAGAGGAAAACAATATGCAGAAGTCAAATTTGAGTGGAGGGCATGATTGGTTTGAGTGGGAGAGGGGTTGTTCTGGAAATGCAGAGAATTTCAACCAGCAGTGAGAAAGACAGACAACATGCAACCTTTATTCATCGGGGAATGGCAATGAGCAAGGTAAGATATGGAGGACTAACAGAGGAGCACGTGACCGTAGACAAACATAGGGAAAAAATTCTTTGCTTATGGATCAAGGAAATCAGGCTCAAGATAAACCAGCACAAGCAGTATGGAGGATCAAGAAAGACACTTTCACCCCGTTGGACACAAAATTAAACTGGTTTGATCATGTTTTTCTACATAATATTGAATAAGCAGTTCATCAGAGTATACTCTACTTCTATAAAATTAACTTGAATAGTAACAGCTCCAGCTCCTCAAGATGGCCTAGTTTTTGGATTTGTTTAAATTCAATTATGTCTTCTTTGACTGAAAGTTTCTTCGATCAACCTCTGTACTGAATGGCTTTGCATAGCCCATTTAATTCATCTTTTTCTTAGTTTCTGTTAAAAAAAAATTATTAATTAAGAGTCATGTAAATGATATTATTAATACAAACATACTATTAGAATCACATATTTGTATTTTGAAATAGTGGTTATGATTAGAATCACAAATGATTTTGAAGATTATATTTTCATGACTCAATTTCAGAGGAGAAGTGAGTAATTAATATAAGTAGTTAACTTTTTAATATTTTTTAAATAATCACAAATGGTTAAATTGTTAATTTTTTTTATATAAATTTAAATTATTTATAATTTCATTAACTCTCAACTCTAATTTAAGAGGTTTCCAAGTCATTATCTCAGAATATTAATATTGTAAAACAAATAAAGAATATGTCTTTCAAAATTTATTATCGATATAATTATAATAAAAATGAATTAAATTTATAATTATAATAAAAATGGATTGAATTTTTGAAGATTATGGATTCAAGTCGTTTGATTCATCTATACATATTCAGAGATTTAAAGATTGAGCTTTTAAATTTAAATTAACTTATTTTCATTTGAAATGTTATTATTAAAAAAAATACTATTAATTAAAATAAAAATCAATATATCTCAATGAGAAACATGTCTGCTTCCCGATTTTTCGATTTTCGGTTCGGATTGTGGAAGTCGGCTCCTCCATTTACAAAACAGGGTTCCCGCACTTTCACGCTTTTTCGATTTCCAGTTCGAGATGCAGAAGTCGGCTTTCGGACTTTTGAAACTTGTAATTCTTCACTTTCTCAAGTTCTGCACTCCGCTCTTAATTTACACACTCTACATTGATATTATATTAATATTATTTTAGTCATCTATATAATATTGGTTTGTATTTTAATATTAATTCAGAGTCATGTAAATAATATTATTAATACAAACATACGATTAGAATCACATATTGTATTTTGAAATAGTGGTTATGATTAGAATCACATATGATTTTGAAAATTATATTTTCATGACTCCATTTCAAAAGAGATGTGAGTGGTTAATATAAGCAGTTAACTTTTAAATTTTTTTAAATAGTCATAAATGGTTAAATTTTTAATTTTTTTATATAAATTTAATTATTTATAATTTCATTAACTCTCAATTCCAATTTAAGAGGTTTCAAGTCATTGTCTAAAATAATTATTATTGTAAAACAAATAAAGAATATATCTTTCAAAATTGATTATCGATATAATTATAATAAAATGGATTAAATTTATGGATTCAAGCCGTTTGATTCATATGCACATATTCAGAGCTTTAAAGATTGAGCTTTTAAATTTAATTTAACTTATTTTCACTTGAAATGTTAATATTAAAAAAAATACTATTAATTAAAATACAAATCAATATATCTCAATAAGAAACATGTCTCCTTCTCAATTTTCGATTTTTTGTTCGAATTGTCAAAGTAGGCCGAAACAGGGTTCCCTCACTTTCACGCTTTTCTGGTTCGAGATGTAGAAGTTAGCTTTCGGACTTTTGAAACTTGCAATTCTTCACTTTCCCAGGTTGCACACTGTGCTCTTAATTTTCACACTCTGCATTGATATTATATTAATATTATTTTAGTCATCTAAATAATATTGGTTTGTATTTTAATATTAATTAAAAGTTATGTAAATAATATTATTAATACAAACATACTATTAGAATCACATATTTATATTTTGAAATAGTGGTTATGATTAGAATCACAAATGATTTTGAAGATTATGTTTTTATGACTCAATTTTAGAGGAGAAGTGAGTGGTTAATATAAGCAGCTAAATTTTAAATATTTTTTAAATAATCATAAATGGTTAAATTGTTAATTTTTTATTTTTTATATAAATTTAAATTATTTATAAATTCATTAACTCTCAACTCCAATTTAAGAGGTTTCCAAGTCATTGTCTCGGAATATTAATATTGTAAAACAAATAAAGACTGTGTCTTTCCAAATTTATTATCGATATACTTATAATAAAAATGGATTAAATTTATAATTATAATAAAAATGGATTGAATTTTTTAAGATTATGGATTCAAGCCATTTGATTCATCACTAGATATTCAAAGATTTAAAGATTGAGCTTTTAAATTTAATTTAACTTATTTTCATTTGAAATGTTTTAATTAAATTAAAAATCAATATACCTCAATGAGAAACATGGTTACTTCCCAATTTCTGGTTGGGATTGTGGAAGTCGGCTCCTCCACTTACGAAACAGGGTTCCCGCACTTTCACACTTTTTCAGTTTCTGATTTTTGGTTCAAGATTAGGAAGTCGGCTTCTGGACTTTTGAAACTTGCAATTCTTCACTTTCCCAGGTTCCGCACTCCACTCTTAATTTACACAGTCTGCATTGATATTATATTAATATTATTTTAGTCATCTAAATAATATTGATTTGTATTTTAAAATACTGGTTATGATTAAAATCACATATGATTTTGAAGATTATATTTTCATGACTCCATTTCAGAGGAGAAGTGAGTGTGTAATTTAAGCAGTTAACTTTTAAATATTTTTTAAATAATCATAAATTGTTAAATTTTTAAATTTTTAATTTTTTCTATATAAACTTAAATTATTTATAATTTCATTAACTCCAATTTAAGAGGTTTCCAAGTCATTGTCTAGGAATATTAATATTCTAAAACAAATAAAGAATATGTCTTTTAAAATTTATTATCGATGTAATTATAATAAAAATGGATTGAATTTTTTAGGATTATGGATTCAAGCCATTTGATTCATATGTACATATTCAAAGCTTTAAAGATAGAGCTTTTAAATTTAATTTAACTTATTTTCACTTGAAATGTTATTCCTAAAAAAAATACTATTAATTAAAATAAAAATTAATATATCTCAATGAGAAACATGTCTCCTTCCTAATTTCTAATTTCCGGTTCGGATTGAGGAAGTAGGCCGAAACAAGGTTCCCGCACTTTCATGCTTTTCCGGTTTCTCATTTCCGGTTCGGGATGCGGAAGTCGGCTTTCGAAATTTTGAAACTTGCAATTCTTCACTTTCCCGAGTTCCGCACTCCACACTTAATTTACACACTCTGCATTGATATTATATTAATATTATTTTAGTCATCTAAATCATATTGGTTTGTATTTTAATATTAATTAGGGTCATATAAATAATATTCTTAATACAAACATACGATTAGAATCACATATTTGTATTTTAAAATAATGGTTATGATTAGAATCGCATATGATTTTAAAGATTATATTTTCATGACTCCATTTGAGAGGAGAAGTGAGTGGTTAATATTAGCAGTTAACTTTTAAATATTTTTTAAAAAATCATATATGGTTAAACTCTTAATTTTTAAATTTTTTTATATAAATTTAAATAATTTATAATTTCATTAACTCTCAACTCCAATTTAAGACGTTTCCAAGTCATTGTCCCAGAATATTAATATTGTAAAACAAATAAAGAATAGTATTTCCAAATTTATTATCGATATAATTATAATAAAAATTAATTAAATTTATAATTATAATAAAAATGGATTGAATTTTTGAAGATTATGGATTCAAGATGTTTGATTCATCTGTACATATTCATAGCTTTAAAGTTTGAGGTTTTAATTTAATTTAACTCATTTTCACTTGAAATGTTATTATTAAAAGAAATACTATAATCAAAAGAAAAATTAATATATCTCAATGAGAAACACGTCTCCTTCTCAATTTTCGATTTCTAGTTTGGATTGCGAAAGTCGGCTCCTCCACTTACGAAACAGGGTTTCCGCACTTTCACGCTTTTCTGGTTTTCGATTTCCAGTTCAGGATGCCGAAGTCGACATCCAAACTTTTGAAACTTGTAATTCTTCACTTTCCCAGGTTCCTCACTCCTCTCTTAATTTTCGCACTCTGCATTGATATTATATTAATATTATTTTAGTCATTTAAAAAATACTGGTTTGCATTTTAATATTAATTAAGAGTCATGTAAATAATATTATTAATACAAACATACGATTAGAATCACATATTTGTATTTTAAGATAGTGGTTATGATTAGAATCGCATATGATTTTGAAGATTCTATTTTCATGACTCCATTTCAGAGGGGAAGTGAGTGGCTAATATAAGCAGTTAATTTTCAAATAATAATAAATGGTTAAATTGTTAATTTTTAATTTTTTTATATAAACTTAAATTATTTAAAATTTCATTAACTCTTAACTCCAGTTTAAGAGGTGTCCAAATCATTCTCTCGGAATATTAGTATTGTAAAACAAATAAAGAATATGTCTTTCAAAATTTAGTATCGATATAATTATAATAAAAATAGATTAAATTTATAATTATAATTAAAATGGATTGAATTTTTGAAGATTATGGATTCAAGAGGTTTGATTCATCTGTACATATTCAAAGCTTTAAAGATTGAGGTCTTAAATTTAATTTAACTTATTTTTACTTGAAATGTTATTATTAAAAAAAATACTATTAATTAAAATAAAAATCAATATATCTTAAGGAGAAAGAAGTCTACTTCTCGATTTTCGATTTTCGTTTCGGATTGTGGAAGTTGGCTCCTCCACTTACGAAACAGAGTTCCCCCACTTTCACGCTTTTCCGGTTTCCGATTTACGGTTCGGGATGCGGAAGTCAGCTTCCGAACTATTGAAACTTTCAATTCTTCACTTTCCCGGGTTCCTCACTTAGTCTTAATTTACACAATCTGCATTGATATTATATTAATATTGTTTTAGTCATCTAAATAATATTGGTTTGTATTTTAATATTAATTAAGAGTCATATAAATAATATTATTAATACAAACATACGATTAGAATCACATATTTGTATTTTAAAATAGTGGTTATGATTAGAATCACATATGATTCTGAAGATTATATTTTCATGACTCCATTTCAGAGGAGAAGTGAGTGGTTAATATAAGAAGTTAACTTTTAAATATTTTTTAAATAATCATAAATGGTTAAATTATTAATTTTTTATTTTTATTTTTATATAAATTTAAATTATTTATAATTTTATCTACTCTCAACTCCAATTTAAGAGTTTCCAAGTCATTTTCATCTACATTTTCTTCTATGAGATCGAGAGTGCGAGCCTCTCTCACCCTAATTTTTCATTGACATTTTCTTCTCTGGATGTCGTTTTTCATTTTTTTAACTCTTTTATCAAATTTTATAAACATTTTCGTTTGTGTATAATTTAGAAAAAACACTAAATAAATAAATTATTGTAGATGATTATTAAGAATATGTGTTTTATGTTCATAGAGTTGTGATATTTATATTTTCATATATATTAATGGAGTCAAATGGTTGTGGGGTTCAAGTTGTCTTAGGCTTAATCATGATATTAAAAATAAATTATTGTTATTCTTTATTCAAGAATCCACATCTATCAATGAAATTTAATTTCTTCTTAGAGCACATGCATTTTCATATCATTCTTTGCTCAACTCTCTTTGGTCTAAATTTCTAGGAAATTAGATATACATCATTATATGTTCAAATTAGGGTGAGACTTAAGCAAAATATTTATTAAAAACAATTGGTTTTTCACCTTTATTAAAATTAGTTAATTTCTATAACTAGATAAGATAGCAGACGGCATGAACTTACAGAGATTTTGTATAATTATGAGGTCATTTATAGAGTTTGGAAAATATGAAAACCATAAAATTATTATTAAATCTTTTATTTTTACACTAAAACAACTACTGAAAACCAAATTATGCTCATTACTTGTTAGTGTTTGAGAAAATGGTAGAAGTCATAAAATCATTATGACAATACCCGTATGAATACCTGCTGCTTTCTTGATAGGGTAAAATAACTGTAATAGTGAACAAGAGGTTGGTAATAAATTTGGTAATAAATTCAAATTTTATTGTCAAAAAAATTCAAAGATTTAGTAATAAATTATGAATAGGAGTTTTTTTAGGTAAATTGCATAGGTATATAAAGGAAGTCTGTAAACTGAAGATTAAGTGTCATTGGTGGCAATGGTTTTGCAGTAATGGTTTCCAGAAACCAACCCTTTACGTAATCTACTGTAGAAAGTTCCACATTTTCCAATCATGAAGTTTCATTAAATGTAGAAAACGAAAAAAATTGGAAATTCGCAGCTTAAATCTTTACTATATCCAACTTTTTAATGTTGAAGAGATTAGGAACAAAAATTAAAACTACATAGAAACTAAGCATTAATTGTTATCTGGAAACACTTCAACAGAATAAATGATGTACAATTTGAAAAACTTGAAGTTGAAGCTGATGTACAAATAAAGGGACTGAAAATTACGTTGAGTTGACCAATAATATTTGTGGCGATTGTGATTTTGGCACAAACTTATTACCTCATGGTAATAGTAGATTTATTTGTTGTTGTGTTTAACAAGTTTACCGGAGTTAACCTCAATTAGATATGGTTTGTTTGAAGTTTCTCCAGCTTGAATCTTTGTCTCATTAAATTTCAATGATTAAAATTTACTAATGAATAATTTTTTTTTCCTCAACCTTAACAAGATTTGCAGTGGCTGTTTTTTTTCATAGACTTTTGCGGTTTGCTTCTGTGACCAAGCCACTACTTAAAATCTACAAATAAATGGCAAGTCAATAGCATGAATTGGCATTCAAAAGAATTCTCTTGCATTCCTTCACAACAATCATTTGAAATAAAGAACAACCAAGGAAATATATGGAAAAAAAACTAATGTAATTATTGCAATTTTTAAACAAGATTTTAATAAAAAATACAAAAATCTGGAATACAAAATCTGTTTAAATATTAAATGATATATTTAAAAATTAATCTATAAATTGTGTGATATAATGAAGAAGAAAAAATTATTACAATTAAGAATGAAAAAATTATTGTAAACAAAGTTACAAATTAAACATACTTATTCATGATTCTTGACTTCCTCTTTCCGCAGTGAAGAACACGGAAATCGAAAGTTACAAGTTCGTAATACAACTTTCTGTATTTTCGACTTCCGCCATTTCACTTGGAAGCTTTTCTCAAATCTAGAATACAAAATCTGTTTAAATATTAAATGATATATTTAAAAATTAATCTATAAACTGTGTAATATAATGAAGAAGAAAAAATTATTACAATTAAGAATGAAAAAATTATTGCAAACAAAGTTACAAATTAAAAATACCTATTCATGATTCCCGACTTCCGCTTTCCATAGTGCGGAACATAGAAATCAAAAGTTACAAGTTTGTAATAAAACTTTATATATTTTCGATTTCCGCTTTTCACAGTGTAGAATGCGAAAATCGGAAAAGTCTTTGTCTCATATATTTTTATCTTATTTCTCGATTTCTGCTTTAGTCGGGAATCATAAATAAGTATGTTTAATTCATAAATTTATTTGCAATAATTTTTTCATTCTTAATTGTAATCATTTTTTCTTCTTCTTCATGCATTTATTTCTAATTTTAAATATATTCATATCTAGTTGTTATTAAACACTATTACTTATTTACTTTATCATACGCCATAACTATCCCTTCTTTGAGAAAAGGAAAAAGAAAAAATAACAATAATAAAATAAATAAAATATTTCCTTACATGTATGGCTTAGGAATGAACGCATAAACAAAAGTATAAACATTTTTCCCGTTCAAGCCCTATTTTCCATCATTCAGACTTCAGACTTGTCAGCCTCACATTTCTACAAGTTTACCTTTGTAAGCCTTATTATTAGTAAAATAGAAGTTCAATTATTCGCCTTCAAAAGTATAAGCCCTACTATTCATGCCGCATGAAGTTGAGCACTACCAAACCAACTATTTCTAAAACATTTACCATTCTAAAGATGAAAAGAGCAAATTAAAATTAGTAGTTCCGAAAAACTAAGTCGAGGAGCCGACCCAAAAACATATCGAAGTTCCGCATCCCACTTTCCACACTGCGGAAAATAAAAAGCGGATGAAAACAAAAATTGCGAAAAGAAAAATCAAAGTTCTGATTTCCGCATTCCACAATGCGGAAAGTGGAAATCAGGAAATAAGATTAAAAAAATGAGACAAAGACTTTTCCGCTTTCCATATTCCGCACTACAGAAAGTGGAAGTCGGAAATACAGAAAGTTTTATTATGAACTTGTGACTTCCGATTTCTGTGTTCCGCATTGCGGAGAGCGGAAGTCGAGAATGGATTTCCTCGATGACTTAAAAAAAATGGATCCCCGATTTCCCCATTGCGGAAAGCAGATTTTATTAAGTGAAATGCTCATGCTTCTGCAGATGCTTCATTTAGTTACGGAAAGACTCAATATTTTTACCCTCTTGGTGTTATTTTTCACCTCTCAGTGCAAATGCTAGTTTATATAGAGAAGGGTTTATAATATTCTTGTATTTAAGTTTTAAATTTTGAAATTAAAAAAAATCATATATATTAAATTAAATTTGTTTGTGAGGACTATCACCACCACTTCAATTTTCTCTGGGTTTATTGGATTTGAAGTGAAATATCAAGACATCAATTATTTGATTTGTTTTAAAATACTATTCTTATATTCAAAAAGATTAAAGATGAGTGTTTCTAGTTGTTCATAGTTTTGAGGAGTTAGAAGGTTAGAGAGGTTAGTGTGAGAGCAAAGATTATGGAATTGAGATCTAATGTGGATGTAGGCAGAAGATTCTAAGAGAAAGTTTGACCCACAACATGTAAGTGGTTGTCGAGTGCCCAGTATCACTATTAGGGTTAAATATCTATTTAAAATATTGTAATTGTCTTTTAACCTGTAAATCTTCCTTACACCATATTTTCTCTCTGAACATAAAAGTAATAATATTTTCAATGTTATATTGATATTTTGTAAAGTGAAATTTTTGTCAACTCTCTAATAATATAACCAAGTTGTGACATTTTTAGGGTTTATTGCTGTTAATTTTGAGATTATAAGTAATAACCCACTCGTGGATTTGCTTAAATCTTCTCCATAATTCTCTAGAAATACTGCATCCTCAACTTTTATAGTCATATTAAAAGATCAACTCAATCATATATAACTAATATAGTTTGATATTTGAATATTTCTTCATAAATTTTTTAAAAACAATAAAATGTATTATTTCCATATCTTTATATTGTAATGATGAAAAAGTTATATATCATTATAATTTTATTTAAATTTTAGTTTTTTTAAATATTAAGAAGAATTAAGTTTTAGATTTTTTAAATATGGAGAAGAATTAAGTTATGAGAACAAACAAAGATAGATTTATCATAATTTTTATATTATAAATGTATAATATTTAAATTATTTTATTAGTTTAATTTATAATTTTTAATAATAATAATAATTTATTTTTAAGGTCATCGCCAAGAGAGACACTAATTTGGTGTACGAGACCCCCTTGTTTGTGGGACAAGGGATCCCTCTCTGCACAATGATTTAACTATTAAATTCTATAGAGGTGTACATACACTACCTCCCTCTGGATTTGAACCTGTGATCTTGTAAGAAAAAACACATACTCTTAAAATAAATTAAAATTAGAGTTTTTAAAATAATAATAATAAGAATTTAAAGTTGTTATTTAACTAACACAAAATTGATATATAAATTTTTTTATAATAAAGAATGTCCTTTCTTTTTCATTGAAATTCACTATCTACTATTTAGCTTTTTATAATCAAAGGTAGCACATAAGCATTCTAAGACTAACCCAATGTTGTAAGACCACAATCCCTAACTTTAATAAAGAATAAAAAATATCTTTTATACATAAATTTGTTTATTCAATAAAAAAACATTAAACATAAAATTTTAATTATAAAAACATTTTACAATATAACATATTAAATTGATTCTTTTACCTTAAAAACCAAAAACCAAAAAACAACTGATTTTACTCTTAAAAAAATACTAATTTTACTCTCTATTCCGAGTATCAATCAGTCAAAAGCAATTCACACTATGCACCAACTATTTGATATCTCATAATTCATTTTCAAAAAGATAATTAACAAAATTATGTGGTACATTCATTAATAATGAAAGTATGTATTTGATGCAATAAACTTTGGATTTCATATACCCCGTGAAATGAAGTGTTAACTCAAGCTATGATTCATTACATAACTTTTATTATTTATGTGTTTAAATATTAATTGTATATTTAGGAAATGCCATGCACAAACAAACAACAAAGGGCAACAGTAGACTTATCAACAATAATCACTTCCAAATATTTTCTTTAGATTGGGAATAATACATTAAAATTTCAAAAGGGAAAAAGCACATTTAGAAAATCAATCACTTCCAAGTATTTTCTTTAGAATGGGAATAATACATTAAAACTCTCAAAAGGAAAAAGCATTTTGAAAATCAATCATATTATAATTGTGGTTGACAACGACATTTCACATAGCAGTGGCACGTTGGAAGGTGATTGGACGAACATGATGACCATACCATGTGTGAACGTAACTGAAAATGATGATGAAGAAGCTTGACTAAATGCCTTTGAATGCGTTAAACGTTTTTGTTCTCATCTCCATTAAAAATGGACATCACTCTCTCAAGAGGGGAGAAAGACAAATAATGTGTTACTCATCAAATCTCCATTAAAAGTGCCCATCACTTTTGTTGGTGGGGTAGAGATAGAATTCTCCCTATTTTAGTGTGATTTTTTTTTAATTTAATTTTTTTATATATTAAGAAAAATTTTACATTTTAAGAAATAGGATCTATTTTGGTATTTAATAAATTCAAGTTTAAAATATAGTTTTGTTAATTTTATGAGCAGACATAAAAATTTTACGTTGATAGGCATATATATCTTATACTTTGGAGTTGGGGTTGAAGAAATGAATCAACAAAACTCATGAGGACGTGGCAAGTGTATGACGTGACATCAGTTTGATGGTCGTCGTATTTTGTTAAGGTTAAATGTACTGTAATTAAGATTTAGTTAATTGATAACTATTGTGATTCTCTACCTGGATTAACAGGTGGCATGATCCATGATCCTTCTGTAGTGTAAACGCCTAGAATCCGCCTGTGTGGTGGTAGTCATAGTCGGTATGGCGACATGGCTATTAGCTGACGGTTGTTACATCCACTTGCGACCATTCTTTACAGTTCAAGTTCGTGGAGTTTCTTCTGTTACATCAGCTTGCAACCGTTCTCTGTAGTTCGAGTTTGTGGAGTTTCTTCTGTTACATTAGCTTGCAACCGTTCTCTGCAGTTCGAGTTCCTGGAGTTTGTTACAGGTTATGAATGACGCATGGCTGCAGGTGCTGGTTGAATGGGTATGGTGGTATTTGTTGTTTGTTGCTTTATGATGTGTGGTTGTATAGGCTTGTAGATTACTATGTAGGCTTTAATATATAAGAATGAATTGCTAGCAATAAGATGTTTCTTGACTTAATCCACTCACCTAGCATCCAATGACCAAGCGCAAAAATTATCTGGTAACCGTATTTTCAGACTGAACATGTTGCTTTTCCCTGATTTACCTGCAATGTGCTATCAATTTAATCATGGATTTTACTTTCAGGTTCCTCTGGACTCTTGTGGCAAGAGTTTTGGTCTTCATCATTGCGAGAAGAGCTTTCGCCATTGCCATTTCCTTCCATCGTGTAGGAGGAGCTTTTAGAATTATCCTTCGAATTAGAGGTACGCTATCAACCTTTGTATGGACTCCCCTGACCTAAACTTATATACAATATGTTTATCATATCTTCTTGAGAGTGTTGAACTAGACTGTTTGTAAATGTGAATCATAACATTAGCCTCAAACTGATAAGTCTAAACAAGAACTAATATTTGAGCATTTCAAAGCGATCAATACATAGATTGGGAATCCTATGATAATAAGAAATGGAGGGCTGCTAGTGACATTAACAAAACCTGGTGAAATAATATTAGACAAGAGTTTCAGTAATCAAATTTCTTCTTAGGTTCCGTTAATTGAAATAAGGAAGAACCAATTGCCTAGCAACAAATCAGAGTAGCATAGAAATAATGACAAACAAGATTCATGTATTCTATATATTTGTGATTTATGTAGCATAGAAAACCATCTTATACAATAGATAACTACAACAACAAACCAACCATAGTTGATTGCACGAGTCCCCCTATTCTTCCAAGCTTAAGCCCGTTACCCAAAAGGTAAAATTCTATACAACTTTTTGTCATAAAACAACATATGATTCAATTGGATGCACATACTTGCAGTTCAGGCATGAAAAAAAAGCCTTATAAAACATCACAAACATGTGACACTGTGCAGAGGCCACTGCAATCATCTCTCCACTACCGGACATGTTTTTCCTTCCAACTGCAAGCTCTTCCTTCTGTTGTTGCTTCCATATTTGACCATTTTCTGGAGGTCCAACTGCATAGGCTAACTGCCAGGAACTGGAGTTGTTTCTCTTGGAGCATGCGAAGTTTGGACTTGGGATCGACTAGGGTTTAAAGTAAAACAACCTCAGGATCGGGAGATCAATTCAAAATCGATCTAAGATACATATTCATGTGAGAATTACGAAAGACTCTCATCGAATACTGCACAATTTCTCTTAAAGTTGGAAGCCAATATAAAAAGCCTTGGAAGCTTCTCTGCAGATTAAATTGTTTATACAATTAGTTCATAATTTTCCATAGCTGCCAAGTGGTGGAAACAAAATGAGAAGTCCTTGAAGTACAAAGGTATGGTATTTGCATTGCTTATGGTCTTAATTGAAAGCGTTGAGATCATTTAAGAGGAATAAATGTGGCAGGATTATAAGTAATATCGTAGGTAAGTAATGAGTACGAAGCCCCTCTTTCTTTGACTACTTGCCCCTGCATTTACACAACTTCGTAAAGGCGTTCAATCAATACCCACCATATATGCCCTCCATAAATTGCAATCAGGGTTTTGTTGATATCTTTTCTTTGTGATATTTTATTACAGCTTGTCGAGTTTTACCTATATTAGCTATTAAGGGATAGTAAATTATGTCATATCACCACCCATACCTATCATGTTGTACCTTAATACTAAATTATGTCATACCACCACCCATTCCTGTCATGTTGTATGATCAATTCTCTGTATTCCAACTTTCTCTTTAACTTCAACAATTTATTATGATATCTGATATAGAGGAACAATAAAAATTGATAATCGTTCCACATGAATCGATGTAAAGGGATGTGTGTATCTGTTTTCCATGTTAAATTGTTTATATGGTTAGTTCATAATGTTCCATAGCTCCCAAGTGGTGGAAACAAAATGACAAGTTGTTGGAGTACACATGTATGGTATTTGCATTGGTTAGGGTCTTAAATGAAAGCATAGAAAGCATTTAATAGGAATGAACATGGCAAGATCGTAAGAGATCTCGGACGTAAGCAATGACTATGAAGCCCCTCTTTCTTTTACTAATGGTCCCTGCATTTACACACCTTCTTAAAGGAGTTCAATTAATACCCACCTTCAACACTTTTCAATTCTATTTATACAACCCTTGAACCCTTATTTCTTGGTGGCGTAGGCTACCTAGGGCTTATTATCAATGTTCAATAAAATGGCAACTACCTTCAGTTAATCCATTAACCCGATTTCTAGCATAAGATATAATGCTTTGTGTATAGCTTTTAGTTCATAATTATTTAAAACATAATTGATTAAATCTTTGTTTAGCACAAAATTTTATTGTATTTTTATTAATTAATTGAAATTATATTTTATTGTAAAAAAAATTATTGTATTTTTATTAATTAAATAAAATTATATTTTACAATAACCTTTATTAAATCTGAGAAAAAAATTATTTAAAGTTTTTTAGTTTATTTATTAATTAACTTATTAAAATATGTATATATTAAAGAAAAAAATGTTTAAAACTTACCTCTATATTGAACCCATATGCTACTAACCCTCAAGCCATCATCTCTCTTTCTAAGCCCCAACCCATTATCTACCTTGAATACTTATCACTTATCTAATCTTGTAACCCTACATCTTTTATAATTTTATGTATCTATATTAAATAAATATACGTTAGGTTACATAGATACATTCATGCATTTAAGATTTGCATTTGCATTACTAAGTACTTATTATATAAAATGTAATTAAAAAATGTATATATCAAATATAAAAAGATGTTTAACACTTACCTCCATGTCTCGAATGCATATGCTACTATCCCCCAAGCCATCATCTCTCTTGCTAAGCCCCAACCCATTATTTACCTTAAACACTTCTCATATGTTAGATTAGCATTTAAACTCAAACTTTATATTAAACAAAATCATTCATACCTTTAAGATTTGTATTGCTAAGTGCTTAATACATACAAAACCCTAGCTTCTTCGAACCTACAACCCAGCAAGTTGGTTTGCGTGTTGGAACTGATTTCGATGGGCTCTAGGTGATAATGAGTTAGTTTTTCATTATCTTTCTTATCTTTTACTTGATGGTTAGGAGGTCAAGCTTGTCTTGTAAGGGATTGGGGTTTGTCACCCGGGGGATTTCCGTGTAGGGTTTCCTATTTTCTCTCTCTTTCTAACTGGGCTTGGGTTTTCCGGTGTCGTTACCTTTTTTTTGGTATTGATCATGGTGGCATGTTTTCCTCCTAGGAGATTGTCTAATATTATTATTATGATGGTATAGGGGGATCTGGAGTCAAGCCTGTCATTTATGACAGGACAAGTACCAACCAGAGTTTAAAAAGTGGGAATTATAGTCCTTTGTCTTTTTCTCTCACTCAGTGGGAGCTATTGTTTGTCTGTGCTCTCACTCTATGGTTTTCTGGGTTGTCTTGGGGATTTCGACAGTTTTTAGATGGCGGCTTCACCTTTTTCTCCAGGGGTCGCACTTACCTTAGGGATCAGTTCCATGTATCCAACATGGCCCATGCATCTGACCATAGTACCCTTACCTTAGAATTATCTACTTCCTCTAGTTTATTCGGTGGGTTGGGGACTTTTTTTTGTTTCATAGGGTATTGTTGGGGGTAACTAGTATGGGGGACAACATCCTCATTCCTCTTCGCACCCGTATCCTCGAAAGATTCCATTTGAACATGTTAAAGGTAGTAGGCTTGTCTGTGTTTTAGGAAAGGATGTGAATGTTGACATGGTGTCAACCCTCCCCCTCAGAGCTCTTGTCGGCCGCTTCTAGTATATAAACCTTTCACGTTTTGATGTTTTGGCGTGGGTTCGTGAATACTGGAAACCTCTGCTAAAATCAGTGCCTAAGGTCATGACTCTGGTTAGCGGTTGGGTTGTCTTCCAATTTTTATCTATGGAAGACTGTGAGATCATTGAAATCCAATATTGGGTACTTGGTGAGGGCTCTCTTGTCCTTAAGCATTGGCACTTAGGGTTTGAACCTCGGACGGAACGTTTGTTGCGTAAACACCTATGGGTTATTCATCTAGACTTTTCGATTCAGTGTTGGAATATAAAAGGGCTTATAGCCATTTCCAACTCTATAGGATCCTTCATGCTGATCAAAGATGAACAACTGATGGGTTTCAAGCGTTCACCTCCGAGAGTTTTAGTGGACATGGATCTGTCCAATGGCCTCCTAGCCAAACTTGAGGTCATCTAGGAGGGTGGTACCTTTATCCAACGTTTGGACTATTAGAGAATAGCTTTCCATGTAAGACTGTGTTGTATGATGGGTCATGCAAAGGAGTGTTTTCCCTTGAAAGGGCCAAAGATTACCATTCCGCGGCCAGAGGTGGAAACACATGTTGTAGCGTCTTCTCAGATCGATAGGACATCTCCTTTCCTATCCCTTTGGAAAATGACTCAACGTTATCCTTCATTGGTAAGTTTACTCATACTATCTCACTGTTATTAAAATTTCTCTCGGTAGATGATATATCGAGTTCTCTTGTTGTTACAGATGTGGTTGATTCTCCTGTTCCTTTGTCATTGATCCCTGGTCTCCCTTCATACACATTGGCGATGGGGAGGGTGTGGTTATGGATCGTTGCAATCTATCTCCTGATTTTTGTTTAGCCACCACGCCCTTGTTGGATGAGGTCGATGTGTCACATCACGTATTGCATAACCCTCCATCTCACTATAATGGAGATAACCTACACATTTCGATATCTCCCTCTCCAATCTTGGATAGGTTATCCGATGATACTCCATATCCTGATATTTCATTGGGGCCCTCTTTCTCCTCTCATGGGGGTAGGGAGTCCCCAACCATTCCTTCATTGGATTTGTTATCTCCTCTCACTATTTTGGGGGTGGATGATACATATAACCCTGACATCTTCCCTATTTCTGCTATCCGGGATGCTAACATCTCTGTTCAGAAACCTAAAAAGTCTAGAAAGGGAAATATGAAAGGGGTTAAAGATCCGATCAAGGATCAATCCTTCATTAACCCTAAGGTCACTCCTAAAGCCTGTCGAGGTTTGACTCCCAGTTTATATATTGTTACTACAAAAAACTCTTGGACTCTTAGAGAAAGTGTGGCCCCTTATGTGGTTAAGCGATGAACTTTGTCATTCTTAACATTTGTGGGCTTGGCAGAGGCCCCAAACATGTCACCATCAAACAACTTCTTGAAACTACTTTTTCGGTTGTTGTTTTTCTCCAAGAAACCATGTCCTCAAGGGTTAGTGCTTGTGATTATTTTCTTTATTTACGTATGAGATGGATTTCCTGTGCTCGAGATGCTTTAGGTCATTCGAGAGGATCCTTGGTGGACTAGAACCCTCAGGCGGCTGGCTTTAAAGCCTTTAACTCGAATGCATGTGTTCTTCTTTTTGGAAAATTGAAGGGTATGAAGCACTATGTTCATCTCCTTAATATTTATGGAATTTATGACAATCAGAGGAATTTTTGGGAGTCTGTCAAGTTCAATGGTCTTCTAAAGCTTCCTAACATAATTCTTGCTGACAATCTAAACTTTGCCTGTTCTAATGACGACGTCTGGGGGGGGTGGACGTCCTTGTGATCCCCTGGACAATTACTTTACCTCTTTATTTAGGGATTCTTTACTCTGGGATATTGTTCCGGCAGTTCTTTGACCTACCTAGCCGAATGGTAGATCTAGTGCTTCCTCTATTTTTAAGTGGATTGATAGATTTTTTATGTCAGATACACTCTATGATATTTTTGAAAAACTCAGGACTTGGTACCATTCCACGAGTGTTTCAGACCACAGAGCGATTATCCTCCAAGTGGATTTTGATCAGGACTTTTTGCCGTTTCCCTTTAAATTTAACCTGACTTGGTTAGATGAGGAGGAATTTACTGCTCTGGTAAAGACGAAATGGAGGAGCCTCACCTCTGTTGTTCCATCCCACCTGAGTCCAATGCGGGATCTATTGTTCAAGTTAAATAAGCTGCAACCTATGGTTTCATCCTGGGAGAAGGAAATGAAACAAAAAATGGATTCTGACCTATACAATATCGAAACTGACATTATCATCTTGGAGGACTATTTGATACTAGATCCATGCTCCGAAGATAAGAGGTTGGCACTAAAGGATTGTTTTTAACTGGAGAAAAAACTTCTTAAGCACAAAGAGGAAACTCTCAGACAAAACAGTAGGGCCATTTAGCTAAAGTTTGGTGATGAAAATTATAGATAGTTTCATAATTTTGCTAACAAGAGGAGGCTTATAAAATCGGTTTGGGAATCAGTGGATGATGCAGACAACATGGTTTTTTTATCAAATATCCATTAAAAGGTGGTGAGCTCTCAATTTGCTAAGTTGTATAAAGATATGGATTCCTCCAATATTTGTGATCAGTTGTACATCATCAAACTTTTCCAAACATTTTTCTCGATGAAGGATTGCATGGCGATTAGTAGTCTAGTCACATTGGAGGAGGTTGAAGCGAACCTCAAAGGCTTCGCCAAGGACAAGATCCCAAGGCCCGATGGGTGGACAGTATAATTCTACCTTTATTTTTTGATCTACTCAGTCCGGAGCTGGTGAAGGCGGTTGAGGACACTAGATGTTCTGTGGCAATTCCAGATTCTCTTAATAGTACCTATTTTACTCTCATTCCGAAGTTGGATCGTCCTGTATCTTTCAATGACTACAAGCTGTTTGCATTGTGCAATCTCCTATACAAGCTGATCACCAAAATTATTGCGGAAAGAATGAAGCCTATTCTTGCGAGGCATATATCTCGGCTAAGCAATTTGGGTTCTTACCCAACAGAAAGATTCTCTATGCTACAGGGATTGTACAAGAATAACTCCACTCGTTCAAAACAAAGAAATCATCAGCCATTATACTGAAGCTAGATCTGGAAAAAGCTTATGATAAGGTAAATTGAACTTTCCTTAGACTGATTCTCCTACAAGTTGGCTTGTCTTAAGACATTGTACAATGGATCATGGGGCCTGTGTTACTAGTGCTAGTTATGCAGTTCTAATTAATGTCTCTCCAACGCTTTCCTTCAAGGGCTCCCGGGGAATTCGACAAGGCTGTCCTCTTTCACCTTACCTCTTTTTATTGATTATTGAGGGCCTCAATCTTTTGCTGACTCAGGAAAATATGTAAAAAAAAGATTAAAGATATTAAGGTGTCTCGTTCCATCTTCCTTACTCATACTTTATTTGTGGATGACGTTCTGATTTTTGGAGATGGTATTATTTTCGAATGGTTCCATATCAAGTCTCTAATTGACATATTTTGTGGGGCATCGAGGATGTGCATAAGTGTATGCAATTCTGCTTTCGGATTTTCCAGTATTAAACATGAACTTTTAGATATGATCACTCTTCTCTTTCTATTTAACTAGAAGAATCTAGATGAAGGTATTTTATACCTTGGTTTCCAAATTAATCCCAACAAATATCGGACCGAGGATTGGTCTTAGCTTCTCCAAAAATTTGAATGCAGGTTGAATTGGTGGGTTCCTAGATGGCTATCCCTTGGGGGTAGAGTTACCCTGGAAACGTCGATTTTGCAGTATATTCCTGTTTACTGGATCTCACTTTATCATCTTCCTACCAGGATACTTTTGTCTCTTCGAAGCCTTGTGTTTCACTTCCTATGGGCAGACACTATTGATTGTAACAAGTTCCATTTAGCAAGCTGGGAATCCCTCTCAAGGCCCAAAGCTTGGGGTGTCTGGGGATCAAACACTTGAGATGTTTCAATCTCTCTTTGTGTGCTAAAAGTCTTTGGAGAGATTTTACTAATATTGGCTTATGAGGGGATATTATAAAATCTAAGTACTTGGGTAGACTCTCATTGGATATATGGTTGAGAAGAGCTAACTTTAAGATGTCCTCATCCTCATCGATCTGGCATAGTCTCCCGACAACACTTCCTTTTGTCATTTAGGATTTAAGCTGGCAAGTTGGTAGAGGCAGTTTGATCCACATTCGTCTGGATCTGATTTTAGGTATAACACAATATCAATTATCACAACCTCTCCTGGCCTAGTTGCATCGGAGGAATCTGGTGGTACTGAAAAAGATATACGTAACAAGGGACCATTTGAATCCTAAGTGGTTATCTTCAGACGAGCTTGATATCTATGGTGATTTTTCCAAGGAGTGGGGTACCTATATTTCTAGTCTGTGTGGTGCTAATATCATTTTGTCCTCCAATTCTGATATGATTGTTTGGGCGGTCAACAAGTAGACAGGTGCAGTGAAGGATAATTTAGCCTATTATGAAGTTTTAAAATTTCAAGGGGAGCATATTAGTCTGTGGTGGCACACAACTCTGTGGAAAGTAAAGATCCCTTGCAAGATTAAATATTTTTGTTGGTTATATCTCAATCATAAGATTCTCACTTAGGTTTCCCTTCAATGTCGTGTTTACATTGGCCCTGACTGATGCATTTTATGCAATATGGATATGGAGTCTACAGATCACATCTTTGGGAATTGTGCCTCATTTCAACAGACTGGGCAGAGTCTTTGTTATGGTCTCAATTGTACATGGCAGTGGGATTGCTCCTATATTGCAGATAATTTAAAGAAATGGGTTATGAAGCTTCAAATGCCACTTGAGGTTCCATGTATCTTGATGTGGGAAGTCTGGTGGGCTCGGAATGACTTCTTATTTCACAATATTCAAGTATCACAACATTGTATCCTTACCAAGGTTTGCTTGTATTCAATGATACCTGATTCATGTGCAAAAGTTATGGCCCAAAGGATCATTCGTCTTCCTCTGGTTTTGAATGACGTTGTGGTAGGATTTTTCGATGGTGCTGAGAAAGACAATTACTGTGGGGCAGGTACAACTATTCAGTTGGATATTCATCATGCTTCCTGGTTATGTATGGATGTTGGTCATAGCACTAATACCATATCCGAGCTTCTGGTTTTGTGGGGACTGTTATACTTTGCCAATAAACGAAACATTACAGACATGCAAGTGATGGGTAATTTAAGGGCCATTATGGACTAGGCACTTGGGTTCCACTATATTCATTGGGTGGAACTTGAGCATTGGCTAAGACCTATGAAGGGACTCTTTGCTCACTTCAATTCTCTTTTTTTCCATTATATTTATAGGGAGTTTAACTCATTGGATGATGATCTCTCTAAGCGGGCTATTGGTTCGAGGATTGGACTGATTTTTTGGGAAGAAATTTCTGAGGGGCGCTTGGTGGACTCAGGTACTATGCATCTCTACTGATCCTTCTTACTTTTCTGGCTGATAAGTTTTTGTAGTCATTACAGTATTAGCTCGTATCTAGGGTATGTATGCAACAGACTATGTTATTGTAATTTTTTGCTATTATGTGCGCTAGTCTGACTTCTAATCGGACTTCTTTGTTAGTCTTCTGAAAGAATGGGATGGATGTAAGCCATTATGACTCCTGGCCTATGTATGTCAACAGTGTCGATCTTATGACAGTTTTCTAAATATAAAGCTGCCTTTTTTTTTCGTGTGAAAAAAATATACAATGTAATCATATATTAAATGTGTTTAGAAAAATAATTTAAATTGTGCATTAAAAATATCTTCAAATAGTTTTAAAATTAAACTTTTAATTAATAAAATATTATATATAACTTTATATATTTATAAACTTAAATTTGAAAAATAGTTTAAAATTTTTCACATAGATTCAAACTTGAGCTTTTAATTTATAAACTTTAAATAAAATACTATATATAACTTTCGATTAATAATTTAAAAAATAAAACATTTACATTATTAATGGAATGTGGAATTGGTTATATTATTTTTTTTATTTCTTCAATTCAATTGAACAAATAAAGAAAAGTGCAATGAATATACACTTTTAATGAATATACATTTTTATTAGTATATTCATGATTGTTAAAGTATTTAATTTTAAATTTAATATTTAATATTGTAGGTTTTTTAAATGAATACATTTATTTTTAAATAGTTTTAAAGTTGAATGAAAGTAAGAAATAAATAATGCAATCAAATTTGAATAAAAATAAATAAATAATGTAATCAATATATTTATATTAGTATATTTATGATTGTTAAAGTGTATATTAATATGTACATATAGTGAGTATATATATATATTAAAAATGTTTTCAAATAATTTTAAATTTGAATTTTTAATTAATAAACTTTAAATTATATATATTACAGAAATATAAATTATTAATTGAAATAAAATAAATAAATTAATAAACTTTAAATTATATATATTACAGAAATATAAATTATTAATTGAAATAAAATAAATATATTTATACATTTAGGAAAATATATTTAATATTTATTTTAAATAAATATATTTATACATTTAGGAAAATTAATTAAACCCCAACTCATTATTATTTTGAAGACTTATTATATGTTCAATTACACAAATACATTTAAACTCAAACTTTATATTAAATAAAATCATTCATATCATTAAGATTTGTATGGCTAAGTGCTTACTATATAAAATGTAATCATAGTTACGAAATTCGATTTATAATTGATAAAACACAAATTATATATATTTAAACTTAAATTTGAAAAAATAAATTAACGCTTTTTCAAATAGTTTCAAATTTGAACTTTTAATTAATAAACTTTAAATAAAATACTATATATAACTTTGGATTAATAATTTAAAACAATACATTTATAATATTAATGGAACGGTGGAATTGGTTGTATTATTTTTTTATTTTTTTAATTCAATTAAACAAATAAATAAATAAAATAATGAATATACATTTTTATTAGTATAGTCATAATTGTTAAAGTGTATATTCAAATTTACATATTGTAAATTTTTAAATTAAATATATTTATATTTATTAAAAATATTCTGAAATAGTTTCAAACTTGAATTAAAGAAATATTGCAATCAATATACATATGTAGTAGTATATTCTTGATTGTTAAAATTTGCATTCTAATTTACATATTCTTGATTGTTAAAATTTGCATTCTAATTTACATATTCTTGATTGTTAAAATGTGCATTCAAGTTTACATACATTGAGTTTTTTTAAATAAATGCATTTATATTTATTGAAAATGTTTTCAAATAATTTCAAACTTAAATTATATATATAAAAGTTACGATATAAATATTTTATATTAAATAAATATATTTTAGATTTATATAGATTATTAATTAAAGTAAAATAAATATGCCTAATAAATATCTATTTTAAATTAATCCATTAATATATTTATAAAAATTAAATATATCTATAATCTTATGTATCTATATTAAATAAATATAAGTTAGATTATTGTGTAGGGTTAAGTGCTTGTTATATAAAATATAATCGTATATATTAAATATGTGTTTGGAAAAATAGTTTAAATTGTGCATTAAAAATATCTTGAAATAGTTTCAAACTTGAACTTTTAATCAATAAAATTTAAAAAAATATGTGTTTGGAAAAGTAGTTTAAATTGTGCATTAAAAATATCTTGAAATAGTTTCAAACTTGAACTTTCAATTAATAAAATATTATATATAATATTAATCATTTAAAACAATAAATATAGATTATTAATAAATTTTAAGGTATTGAAAACTTGATTGTTAAAATATATTTATGATTGTTAAAGTGTGCATTCAATTAATGTGGTTATCTTTTTCTAAGACATACATATTGATTTTTTAGGTATCTATATCAAATAAATATATGTTTTTTAGTCTCTCCGTCTCTCTATGTGTGTGTATGTGTATTAAAATTTGAATTAATATTATAGTAAAGAGTTAAACTATGAAGCACAGTGAAAATGTAAACTAATAAACATTTTGTTTATGTAGATCATATTTTAGAATTTGAAAGAAAAAAGACACTACCACAACTAATCCAACCAAATCTGCCCAACGATATTGGAACTCGGAATTCCATATCTTCGTAATTGTTTAATTTAGTGCTAAATACAACGAGAACACGAGATGAGTTAGAGAGAGCTTGGGAAGCCTTAGCTCAGTAGGAATAACTTAGTGACCAAATAAAAAATGCAAGACAACACACACACACACACACACACACACACACACACACATGTCATTAAAATCCTATCTATAGATATTGATATTCACTTACGTACCTATAGATTTAGACTATTAATAAATTTTAGGGCATAGAAAACTTGACTGTTAATATATATATATTTCACGGGTGAAAGTGTTGTGCCTTGAACTTGCTTTTTGTGTCAAGGCCCTGCCAGAATTGAATGGACTGTCAGGCTACATCAATATGGCCAGATTACACAATCCACTTATTCATTACAAAGGGGATCAACAAGACCAAACATGTCACTTATAAGAATTGAAACTAGGTGGACAGAGTAACACTCATTCCTCCCAACCACCTAAGCTACAACCAAAATATATTCATGATTGTTAAAATGTGCATTCAATTAATGTGACTATATTTTTCTAAGACATACATATTGATTTTTAGGTATCTATATCAAATTAATGTACGTTTTTAAGTCTCTCTCTCTATGTGTGTGTATTAAAATTCGAATTAATTTATTATAGTAAAGAGTTAAACTATGAAATTAAAATGTGCATTCAATTAATGTGACTATCTTTTTCTAAGACATACATATTGATTTTTAGGTATCTATATCAAATAAATGTACGTTTTTAAGTCTCTCTCTATGTGTATTAAAATTTGAATTAATATCATAGTAAAGAGTTAAACTATGAAGCATCGTGGAAATGTAAACTGATAAAAAATATTGTTTATGCACATTAGATTTTAGAATATGTACAGATATTGACTTAGGCATATATATTAACCAAATGTTAAACTGCTAAATTATGACATTAGTATATTCATGAATGTTAATTTATGCATTGAAGTAATGTGATTAGCTTTTCCATGATAAAACTATATATATATATATATATATATATATATATATAAACATTTATATTAGATAAATTTGGATTGAATCGATGTGGGTAGATTTTTCCATGTAAGATTAAGACTACATGCTCATATATATGGTCAAGGCTTGACAATTCATTTTTTCAAATTTGCAATTTATGGACATGATTCATTTGTCGTTTTTATCACAATAACTAAATTCACAATCGAATCATATTCATATATTATAAATTTATTAATACAATTTGAGAGAGATGTGTCCCGACGTCAGGATTCAAGAGACATGTTTGAAACCAATTGGTGAGGCCCCTCTTGCACATCCAATTTTGGATGTTAGACTGAAAAAGGACATGGCAATGACCTCAACAATTAAAACCATGAGCAAAAATGCAATTGGTAGATTGGTTTTTTCTTTCACATAGATGTGACCTAATGTCAGTAAATGAAGGAGATGTGCTAAACCCAAACAAAATTGGATCTAGGACTCTAATTTATAAAAGAATAATTCCTTCTTCCTTTTGAATTGATTTAATCTAAGAAATTTTGAAATTTCTCTACATGTGATAAGCCAATTGGCGAGACCTCCCATTTTGCAATCCATTATTAGACGTTACACATAGAGAATACATATCATTGAATTCAACAATTGAAATATTGATTCATGATTTTTTTTTCATTTATTTTATCAAAATGACACATTTTTTATTCATTTTAATTTGTTTTATTGCATTATATTCTATTTTGTGAGAATCGTTTTCCTTCTGTATAGTCATCTATTTTTTTATGATTTTTTTCATTAATTGTAACTAGATCCACAAATGGCATTCAAATTCGAATTCAATTGCATCTGTAAAAAGTATATATATATATTCTTTAAAGATTTTTTTTCTTTTGTTGATAATCATCAGTTTTTCAATGCTTTTTTATATAGCTACAAATGGATCCTGTCATCTTGAGTTTATTTCCAATGGAGATATTAGAAATGATCCTTTTGTGAGTTCCTTTTTCGACATTGATCCAGTTATGATCAATTTCTAAACATTGTTACGAGCTATTATGGCAACCAACATTTACAGCTTCTTAGTTAAACAATCACATAATCGAAGTTGGGTTTTTAGTTGAACTATGGATACCATACTAGATGGAAATCCTATATAAATTTATCAATCATATAGGACATACGTATTTTATGCATGTAACCAGTCCATAAATTAGATATTCAATTGAATGCATGACAAGTTCAATTATTTTTCTATCGATGTATTGTCCATTACCAGGTCATAAGAAGTATTACATTATGAACCCAATCAGAAGACGTTTTTCATATATATGTGTGATTGAAGTAGGAGTGCATGGTTTCTTCACACTCATATGCAACACCGATGATCATAAACACAGATGGATAATTGTTCATCATGAAGAGAATGAACATGGTTCAAAATTCTTTGTGTACAATAATGTGAATAGAGATTGTAAAGATATTGATGGAGTTGATTTCACCCCAAGACCACCCAAAGATGCATTTTTTTATAACGAAAAAATATATTTGTTGTATATGAGGGTCATTTCAGAGGAATACTCTCTGTATGTCTATATTATGTGCTCACTTGACATTGTATTGAACAAATGGACTAGTCATTCAATCCACACATGATGTGTCAAACAATCCATCTGTTTGACCACACATCGAAAGCAATTGCTATCTCTTGTAAACGATGGTAGGATAGCTATATGGTCCATAAGTGAAATGGAAAATTTGAGGCATGATGTATATCCAGTTCAATAAGTGCATGGATTTTATATATTTGGAAGAGATTTAATATGAACCATTTCAGAAGATATGACAACCGATATAAATACACATTGTACAAGGTACCTTCCTTTTCGAGCTACATGGAGTTTTATTCTGATGTGTAAGTATGGTCAAATTCCATTCATATATTATGACCTCAACACTTGTGAGGTTACTCATGTAGGACCTCATGAAGGATCACTACTATCAAGTCTTTGTTTTTCTATGCCAATAGATAACTGTTGGAATATAATAAGCCCACTCATAAAATAATTAATCATTATTTGATTAATTTCCTACCCACTAGCTGGCATCCACTTGCACCTTAGAGTCAACACTTGCCATCTATATCCTAGGAATGATTTATTTCTGATTCTGGTGATTTATTTCTAATTCTAGCTTGATCTTGACCACTTTATGGCGATCCAGAATTGGTAATTGCGCTTTACAACAGATTTTGCTTTATTATGCTTTTTCTACTTTATCCTGCTTTTCTATGGATAAGGTAAAGCTAGTCAACTAGGAAACTGGCAACTTTTGTTGCCAACCCACCCTCCATTATTTTCTCTCCATATTCTAGGATTATCAAGTCTTTCCTTCACTCATCATCACTCACACATGCTATTGCTAATTCGTGATGTGCTTGATAGATTGGGAAAGTGCTTTAGTCAACTATGGGGTTTATCATAATTAGTAAGCCTGCTTTATGAGCTAGCTTGAGTTGTCTTCATGCAACTCCTTTTTACTTTATAAGGATGTATTACCTATGTAACAATATCAATTATTATTTGTTGATCATTCATTAATGTGTGTTCATTAATTCTTCTTCTTCTCTCCTTATGCTAATTCTCTACAATTCTCTGTGAGGTTAACTGTGTGCCTAGATCCTTAGCATGTTTATGAAATTCCTTATGCCATCAAGGCTTTAGAATTTCTACATGGTATCAGAGCTAAGGTTGTCAAAGTTCTAAATGGTGTC
This sequence comes from Pseudotsuga menziesii, assembly GCA_001517045.1. Taxonomy (NCBI): domain Eukaryota; kingdom Viridiplantae; phylum Streptophyta; class Pinopsida; order Pinales; family Pinaceae; genus Pseudotsuga; species Pseudotsuga menziesii. The sequence continues at coordinate 109,724 of LPNX010092343.1, read as the reverse complement.
AGAGCTGAGGATATCAAAGCTCTACATGATATCAGATCTTTGAGAGTTCATTAATTAATCCTCCTTTTTAGATTTGTAGGTTTATTTTGCAGGTTCAACTTTGAATGGATTCAAGAGTATCATTTCCTCTTCATTCTTCATTCACAATCTATTCAAAGTGGAAATTGAAGATGATTTCATATATAAAGAGACAAGGTCTCTACGAGATATCTATTGGAGCTGGTGAAGAGTCTTATGAAGAGCCAAGTGACTGGTTGAATGGCTGTGATAGAGAAATTGGAGCTATTTGTCTAGCTATCTCTCCAAGCATGCGCTACCTTATTTATTTTGTTGATTACCCAAAGGATCTCTGGACAACATTGGATAGAGTTTTGGGAAAGGACAATGAGGATCATTATAGCTATGTGGAGAGTGCCTCTAGCTCCTTAATGATTTCTCTCTCTTAATATGTCTTGGCCTCTGTAATCTTTGATGAAGTTGATCATGAAGAAGAAGTTTCTCATATAGTTCTTGTTGCTACTACTCTCTTTGATTCGAATGCTTCCTCTTTCAATCAAGAAGTAAATATTGAAGAGCCATCTTTTTCTGTGTCTCTTGAAGTAGAAGATCTTGATTCATCTTCTTATGATGTTGTTGATGAAAAATAAGTGACCAATGGAGCTTCTATTGCTATTGATGATTCAATCACACATTCAGTGTTCTCTATGTCTTCTATCATGGATTTTGAGATCCATATGCCAGACCTCTCACATTTTGTGCATGCCTCTCTTCTTTATGGTGCGCAACCCAATGACTTCTAGGATGTTTGATTAGCCAAATCAAGTCCTTATAGTGCTTTTCCACTTACCATACTTGATCCCATGTGCTTCTGCAGTTCCTCCTTTATTCATGGCACTCATTCTCAGAGCCTCCTTGAAGATTTTGAACATCACTACCTTTCCTCCTCTCATACTTCTGCCATAGAGGATTATTTACTAGTATATTCCCACGAGTCTAATGTTGTGCTTATTTGTGATCTCTTGGATTCTTTGGAAGCTAGATAAACCCATGGAGCCCATGCATTCGCACTCTTTGATCCTATGCCTTCTCTATGTTCCTACAAGATCACTTGCACACATCCTCTATGTGTAAATGAAGATGGAGACATTATACATTCGCTTGGACAGTTATTTCACCTATCTGGAGCTCATTTCATCTCTAATGGTTCGAATTTCAAGTCATCTCATCATCTTGGAGTTGATTACAAGTCTCAAGATCCTTCAGTATTTCTTGTTAGTTTTTCAACATTAAGCTAGCATTATTTAGGATCTTTAACTGAGAGAATAACAAGTATAGTAATCAAACACAAGAGACAATGAACACAGTGTTTTTCCTCAGGGAAACCATAAATGGAGAAAACCCCGCAACTTCCTAAGAGATAGAATCAACACCAAAATAGTAAAATCCCAAAACAGTAACTGATCTCCCGATAGCAGTAACCTTCTTCTTGTCTAGCCCCAGTGTCTTCTCCTTCCTCAACTATGCGCTACACTTGAGTATGTATGAGTTGTATGTTAAATAGAGAGTCCAGCTCTCTATTTATACTAATCCCGACATGACTAAAACCCTACTAGGGCTGACCTCTACTAGGAGATTCTAATAACCCTAGTGCCCCGGAACTGCAGGGACTTTAACCCTTAGACAATCGAAGGGTTACCCACAATGACTTGACATGACTTGTTTACATTATTGATCCTCCTGATCAAAACATCAGGGCATGACAACATGACTCAATTACATTAAAGATACATCCCGGAATAAACATCGGGTTACAATACATAAGATACATAGATGAATACATTTCGAAGTTACAAATACATCAACACTCCCTCTTAACTGGGAAGGTATTCTTTCGACACAATTTTCAGCACTGGTCTTCTTCTCTATATCGACTGGATCATCTTGTCATGTGCATCTTCAAGTCTTCTTAGTCTTCAAGTCATCTTCGTCTTTAATTCATCTTCATCTTTAGATCTGGATCATCACTCAATCTGGATCATCATGGGACATCATCACTGGATTTGGATCATCACTCAATTTGGATCATCACTGGATCTAGATCATCACTCGATCGGTATCATCACTGCTGGATCATCATCACTAGATCTGGATCATAATTGGATCTAGATCATCACTGGGCATCATCACTAGATCTGGATCATCACGGGTGCTATCTCATGATTCTTCTCGTCATAGGAAGTTCTACAGAGCCAGCCCTTTTTCATGTTGGTTATAGGCCTAGCCTCCATGTAGGTCTTCTTCAGCACTTATATCTAACCTACTCGTCAGAAAGGAACAGCACGCATATCCATCCAGGCTGTAACACATCCTGCACACAATGATGGAAGAGTTTCATAGTTCCATCCAGGCTGGAACACATCCTGCACACAATGATGGAAGATTTTCGTACTTCCATCCAGGCTAGAACACATCCTGCACACAATGATGGAAGAGCTCTGCACTTACATTCATCCAGGCTGGAACCGCTTCCCACCATAATGATGGAATATTTATGTACTTCCATCCAGGCTAGAACCACATCCTACCAAAATGATGAAAGGGCTCTGCACTTACATCCATCCAGGATGGAACACATCCTGCACACAATGATGGAAGGGCTTGCACTCATATCTGATCTTGTAGGAACCAATCCTACAATCACATCAGAATGGCCCCCAGTCTTCGACTGAGCTACCTAGTAACTGACCAGGTGCCTCCATTCTCCTAGAGAATGGAAGTTGCCCTTACATCCGACCTACTCGTTGGAATGGCCAATACTCACATCTGACATGGAAGGAACCTAATTCTTTAGCCATGACAGAATGGTTCAGCCCTTACATCTAATCAAGTGGGAACACATCCCTCTATCACATCAGAATGGCTTCTCAGTCCTAGACTTAGTTTTCCTAGTAACTGACCAGGTACCTCCATTCCCAGAATGGTAGTTGCCCTTACATCTATTATGCTTGACAGAATGGCCAGCACTCATCTCTGACATGGAAGGAACCAATCCTCTCACCATGAAAAAATGGCTCAGCCCTTACATCTAACCATGGAAGGAACCAATCCTCTCACCATGTTAGAATAGATATGGGTCTCATCACTTTCCCTTGGAGGAAACCTCGATCTGGAGAACACCAAGCTTCTCCCTAAAGTACTTGAACTTTAGCCTAGCCAATGGTTTCGTCAATACATCAGCTATCTGTTCCTCCGTTGCAACATACTGGAGCTTCACTGCTCCCCTCTGCACCATATCCATGATATAGTTGTATTTGATCTCGATATGCTTCAACTTGTCATGGAACACTGTATTCTCTGACAACTTCACGCAACTCTAGTTGTCACAATGTATACAAGTAGCATCCAACTGGATATCAAATAAAATAGACAGTAGCCTCCTCAGCCATACTGCCTCACAACTAGCTGAACAAGCTGCGACATACTCTGCTTCAGCTGTACTCAGTGCCACACAGGATTGCTTCCTACTAAACCAAGAGATCACACTTGATCCCATACTAAAACAACACCCTGAAGTGCTCTTCCTATCGATGGCACTGCCTGCCCAATCTGAATCAACATAACCCTCCAGGTTAATCTTCTGATTCGCATCATACTTGAGCCCATAATCAACTGTACCCTTTAGGTACCTCAGAATATGCTTTGTAGTAATCAAGTGAACATGTCTCGGATCTGTCAGGAACTGGCTCAAGGTGTTCACAGCAAAGCAAATTTCTAGTCTCGTGTTCGTTAAGTACATCAAGGACCCAATCATCTGACGATACATCGTAGCATCAACCGACACTGATGAAGCATCATTCAAGAGCTTCAGGTTCGATGCCATAGGTGTTTCCATAGCCTTGTAGTCCATCATCCCAAACCTCTTCAGGATCTCTACTGCATACTTCCCTTGTCCAAGGAAGATTCCATACTCTGCCACACCTCCATACCTAGAAATTAATGCATCATCCCCAAGTCCTTCATTTCAAACTCAGCAACAAGCTTTCTCTTCATATCAACAATCAACCCATACGTACCTGTCACAAATAGATCATCTACATATAGTAGAAGCATCACTAGGTTGACATCTTCAACCTTGTAGTAAAGGTTGGAATCTGCTTTACTCTTGTTAAAGCCCAAACTGAATAGAAAGCTGTCAATTCTTTCGTACCAAGTCTTGGGTGCCTGTTTCAAACGTACAGGGATTTCTTCAATCTGCACACATGAGACTCCTTGTCATGACTCTCAAAACCGAGTGGCTGCTCTACATACACTTCCTCTTCCACTACGCCATTCAAGAAAGCAGTCTTGACATCCATCTGGTGTATTTTCCATTTCATCACTACAGCCAGAGCAAGTACTGATCTGATGGAAGTGTATCAAGCTACTGAAGAAAAGGTTTCTTCATAATCTATTCCTTCCTTATGAGAGAAACCCCGAGCCACAAATCTTGCCTTATATTTTTGATGATACCATCTGCAGCATGTTTGATCTTGTAGATCCATTTGGAAGTTACAACTAACTTCCCTTCTGGTCTTGGAACAACATCCCAAACATCATTCTTCATGATCGATTGATATTCTTCGATCATAGCATCCTTACATTCTTTTCGTTCTATCGCTTCTTCATAACTGGAAGGTTCTTTATCAATGAAATCACATAGTAAAGCTACATACCCGGAGCAAGATCTCGTCCTCTTTCTTTCTCTATGATTCTATTCTGGAGCCCCATATCTCTCTGCACCTTGGATAAGTTCTCGTACCCAAGCAGGTTTCCTCTTATGAGGATTCTTCTCCAAAGGTGGATCTACAGGTCTTTGTGGTTCTTCGAAATCTCGATCTTCTTCTTGAGTTTCTTCATTCATGGTTGTATCATGAATTTTGGGTGCTTTTGCTTCTTCAGGTTCTTCAGCAGGTCTCTTTCTGGATTTGTTGTAAACTGTGTCTTCATCAAATGTCACATCCCTATTGAAGTCAATATTCTTGTATCCTGGGAAATATATTCTGTAAGCCTTCGAGCTTTCAAAGTATCCCACAAATATACCCTTCTTTCCTGAAGGACCTAATTTTGTTCTCTTCTCTTTTGGAATGTGTATGTACACAGGACAGCCGAATATTCTGAGATGGCTGACTTCTGGTTTCTTGCCGAAGAATACTTATTCAGGAGTCTTGTTTTCGAGTACTCTATGTGGATTACGGTTCTGTACATACACCGCTGTTCTGGTAGCTTCAGCCCAAAGATGCATAGGAAGATCTTGATCATGAAGCATAGCTCTTGTTGCTTCCATGATAGTTTTGTTCTTTCATTCTGCAATCCCATTCTATTGTGGATTATAAGGAGTGGACAACTCCCTCTTAATCCCTGATTCTTTGGATAGCTCTTTGAATTCATTTGAAGTGAATTCTCCGCCATTGTCTGATCGAAGAAATACGCAAAATATCAAACTATATTAATCATATTTGATCGACTTCACCCTATGATATGGACGTGAAGCTTGAGGATGCAATATTTCCATAAAATCATGAAGAAGAATTGAGCAAATACATAAGCGGTTTATTACTTATAATCTCAAAATTAATAGCAAGATGCCTTATCTTATTCTCCTCTTAGAAGCGAGGATCTTCCCCACTGAAAGCATGGTTATGATTAGATATATAATATACAAACACAAGTTAAACAATATAGGAGATCATTGCTTCCTAAGACAAAACAACCTACCCAAGGGTGGCTTAAAGATGCCACCATTTGGTTAAATTATTGGGGGATTGACAAAACTGTCACTTTGCAATATCGATCTAACATTGAAAATTATGATATTATAAAGAGATCTTTAACCTTAAACTTGAGAATCAAAATTATCTTTCTATCTTAATGAGCTCAAAGAAAAAAAAAATATTGCCAAGATTAATATTAGCTCTTTACAAGTTTATAAGTATTAAAGATAAAAATCATTTTCTCTTATTAGTTCATGCCAAGGCATGGAACTATATAGTGATCGTTTGATCTACAAATTAGTTTGACTTTATATTAGTAACAAAGTTTTAATATAGTTTTCTAATGTTTTATGGTAATTTCATATTTAATTTAATATTCTAAAAATAAAAAATTAATTTAGAATTTTAGAAATTCATTATTCCTATTTTTTTTATTGGTTAAGTACATTAAATAGACTAAATACTCCTGCTCTGAAAACAAATTGTCAATTAAAATTTATAATTTTCTTTTTATAAAAAAATGACACCTATTGTTTTTTATCAGCATAATTAAAAAACCTAATGAATAAAACATAATTGTTTTGTCACCATAATTATAAAACTTAATAAATAAAACATAATTACTTTGCATATAATGATTTTACAGCCAAATATCACTACCCTAGTTCGTCTTGTAAACAAAATCTCTTTTACAGGGCGAATACTCATTGTACAGAGGACTGCCGCACATTGTCCACGCTCGCTGAAATATTTTAGAATAATCTGTTTGCACTAGAGTCAGCGGGGGTAGTTAATAGAGGCCAGGGTCATAACTAAGATAATTGAGCACCCCAGAATTATGTGAATCATCCTTTGCCATGGCGTTACAACTGTAATAAGGTGAGGCACATTGCAAGAAACTATTGGCAGCCAAGTCAATCTCACTACGGGCACTATTTTATTTTATTTTCAATGTAATTTTTATTTTAATGTAAATTATTAAGTATTAGTCTACTTATTGTGCATAAGTAGGCTTTTATTTTATTTAAAGGACTATATCATTGTTGCTAAATATACATGAACATTTTTTTTTGTTCTTTTTGTTAACGTGGTCTTTTTATTGTTGTTAAAAAAGTAGTTTAATTATTTTTTATTTATTATGTCCTCGATTGGGAACATTTATAAACAATTCAGTGATATTATTTTGACCGTATCCATATCAATTTAACTAATGTTTAACTATAAAAAAAAAATTATTTATTAAATTGTGAATTTATAGCACTTTTGATTGGTCAGTCACTAGGTGACGTCTTGGTTTTGAACGACTAAAAATGTCACTTGATTAAATGGCTCAGTCCTATGGGTGGTGTTAAGGTCCCGAAAATATCGCAAAAAATCTGAGGTTTTAAAGTTTTAAAGTAAATATCATAATTGCAAAGAATTGTGCCTAAAGGTAAACTATCAAAACCCCAAATTTTCACAAAAATTTAAAATTTTGAGATAACGATAAATGCTAAAACCTGCGGTCTACTAACAGCTAACGGTTTGCAATAAAAGAAACAGTCAAGTAATTAGTTTCACTAAATCTTATTTATATTAACTCAACAGTTCATTTTAAGTTGTAACAAGAATAAAGTCTTCATGCGTGCTATTTTATTTTAGTTTTCTGATGAGTCTTTTCATGTCAAGTAGGTGGAATCTAACTTTTGAATCCGGGGCTTACTTAGCAATCATGCTAACGCAGATGAATATTGGTTCTTACAGGTTTACATGTACGATCAAACGAGTACATATTAAAAGTTCTTTAAAAATATTAGCAGTATTTACTTGCAATTAAAAAGCTTAGTAATTAAGTTGCTAAACTCTAAACAGCTTCGGTAAGGTAAAACCATTTGGATTCCTTCAGTTTTTCTTGTAATAAAGTTTAGAAGTAAGTAGCAACAAAAGAATATGTTTGCGACTCTAAGAGTTAGAATCTCAAATACAAGTACTTCTACTTTAGTCTAAATAATTGCAATGATATAATGACTATTTTGTCAATATTTATACAATAATACATTTTCTTATATGTGTGAGGAATGTCCCACATTTCGCTTCTGCGAGATAACCTACAACTTGTTAAACTTTGGATAGTATAAGTTCGATTGTGCAAACTGAAAACCATAATGCCTTCCTACATGAGATCATGGTTTGCCTATATTTTATTTTCATGTCGAACCATATGGTTTTAGTAATTTTTTGATTCAATGGGATCATTCCTATTCTAGTGATCTTGTTTAGTTCTACAACTACTTTTACTACCCAATTGATCTGGTGATTCTTTCATAATTTTCAAGTTGAGTCATAACCCAAAATCCATCAAAGTATTGTCGCTTTGAACTATGCAACAGAGTTTCATAATAGTATTTTACAGCACATTTTGTTCACTTCATAGTTCTGTTATCAATGAGTTATTAGTTCATATGTGACTGATAAACATGAATACTCTAATTGTTAATAGACATTTAGTCTATATCTAGCTCAAGGTTATAAACATGTTGAGATTAGAGTTTATGATTCTCCAACTTATTACCTTATACCATTTATAAAGATTATAACTTGTGAAGTCTTTGTATGAGAGATTTACCATGTATAAACTATAGTCTTTTACAAAGGAAAACTATAGTTGATGGCATTAGAGAGAATTTGAGGTAAAAAATGGGCCTCCTAAGAGATGTACTACAAAGATATAAGATATATTGAAATATTATGAGTTAGGGGTTTTATGGGGTAGGTATATATGACTACTCACCTCCTACACTACTTTTTATGCACAATATAAATAACCATGATTGATTTACTTTTCTAAATTGACTATAAATAAAATTAATAAAATAACTCTACAATGGTGTGACTAAGATTCATTGTAAATTCCCAAAAATTTATTGTCCTTTAGCATTTATTTGTCTTGAACTTGTAAATAAAATTAAATAAAAATGAATTTAATTTATTTTAAAAGTACAAGATTATATATATATTAGTTTGACATTATGATATTAAATACAATTGAGTGAATATATAATTTAAAATGAAAAAAACATGAAAATGACAATATATTATTTTATAAAAAAAATGTGAAAAGACATTTTTATAAATTATGAGTACTTTACTTGAAAATGAAAATAATATTATTTTATGAGAAAGTGAATTGTGAGTAGTTTACTTGAAAATAACAATAATATTATTTTATGAGAAAGTGTGAAATGACTTTTATTATGAGTACTTCACTTTATGACCTAAAAGTACTTATACCACTACCTTAGTTAACTATGGGTTTTCATCCACCATGGAAAATGTAACAAATAAGCATTCTTAACTCATGCAATGCCACCTCAACCATGAGGGATGATGTCATCTACTAGAATGTAATTGGTTGATTTTTATAGTACATTTTGATCCTTTTGAGGCCCATTTTTTACCTCAAATTCTCTCTAATGGTGATTAGCATGAGATCTCCCATAAAACATTGATCTCTTATCTATAGTAAAGACTTAAAACATTGATCTCTATTTATAAATAAGACATGAATTATTTGATTTCTATCTTATAATAAAAACAATGTTTAGGGAAAAGATATGCAACCATTCATATTGTAATTGTGATATTATGATATAATAACATAATGTTAATGGTGAAATGAGTTTAATGCATAAACAAAATTGGGCTTTTACTAAGGTTTTAAAGTGTTATTATATGCTAGGTCAACCTAATCATACGTTGTTATACCATTACTAAACTAGCATATGATTATCGAATTGCATGGCAACATTATTGGGTTGATATCATAGTTTAACCTCGTTCCCAATGATTTAATAATTGGTTTTTGATTTATGCAGGCACTATGGTATACAACCCACTGCATGTTTGATTTTTATGTGACCACGTGGTCGTCTCCTGAACAAGCGTGGGAGATATAAAACACTATTGTAAACCTAATCCTTATCATTCTTCCCCGCAGTTTGCGCTGGCCCTTGAGGCTGCTTGGCTTGGATTCCATGGCAGTCGTCGTTCCTCCTTGCTCCAGTTTCCTTGTGTCTTGATTCAGTGTTGCTTTTGTCACTGGTGTGTGGGTTTAAAAGCCATTCTCAATGGCTAGGTTCTCACTCTGCAACTTGTGGAGATTATTATTGCTCGTGGCTTGCTGTCTGTGTAGTTTTCCTTTCGCTCTCTTCCTGTCTCACTGTCTGCTCCAGTTTCTCTTGTCGTCCTCGTGGCTTGCTGTTGCGTGAGGGTTACACTTGTAAGCTGTTGAATTTTTAAAATGCAAAGCCTGTGGGTGACAGTGCTTCGATGAGGTTGTTCGTTGTTCTCCATTGACGGGTAAATCATAAACTTAGAGTTCATTTACTTGTTGCAAGTCTATTTACTGTTGTCATGGTTAAATAGGTATTTTTTTGCTGACAGTGGTCTTTCACACTCCTTGTAGTTGCTCGTTACTGTAAATTTTCATGGCGAAGACAATAGACATTCAACCAACGATTGTTGTGGCTCGTGGTTTGATTCGAGTAAGCCTCGTGGTTCATGTGTTGGGTTTTCACCCTGCTTGTATCCGGGTGGTCAATGGAATCACCCAGGGTTTGGGGAAACCCTCCCTCGACTCGCCATGAGTTATATAGTTTGATTTACAGGTTGTTTGTGGGTTTACCCAGTTTCGAACCCTCGCTAGTCGATGGGTAGACTCGGTTTAACTGAGCAATGTATAGTTTGATGTTTGGCTTTACGGCCTAGTTAAATTAATGGTTTTTATAAAAACAGCTTGGTCTTCAGGCTTGGTTTAGTTTATCAGATGTTTAATGATATACTTTATGTAATTTCAGGGTTTTACCCTTCTTGACTGTAAATGAATTTTTATGCTCTGTTTGAATACTCTGTAAGGGTTTATAATTAAAGTTTTAAGACTGATACTTACGGCCGTAACTTAATTCTTGCTTGTTTTTATTTGGAGTTATAAATTAGGGTTTAACGTATAAAAACCCTCGTTTGATATAAATTATTCTAATCATAATAATTACATAGTCTTTTTATTTGTCCTTAAAGGACTGTGAGTAAATTATATTAATCTCGTTATTTAATGGTTACATAATTTAATAAATTTGATTTACTACTTCAATGATTTGCTAAATTGTAATTGTAATAATTATAAGGGTTTTTAACCCTGTACTTCACCTTCACAGGTACACTCTGTTTGTATAAAAGAAATGGTTTCTTATTAATTACATTTTATATATGTTGATCAGTAATGTATTCCATTTCTGTGTATAATTTTAGTCAGTTCTTTTTAATGATTAAGAAGAACTATTCTTATGGTTATTTTAGGTTACTAATGTATATAAAAATACAAAAAGATTATGTTCAGAAATATGAACTAGGGTTTATCCTATTTAACTTTTATAATGATGATTTATGTATTGCTCTTTTGTTAAATTCGATTACTGTGATAAGATTTCTTCAGTTTGTTTAAAAGAATTACTAATTCATAAACAATACTGTTTATGGTTAATAATAATTTTTATTTGTATTAATAATAATATTGTTTGTAAATACTGTATTCTCTTGAGTTTATTTTTACATATTTATAATATTAAATAAGACTGAGAACAGTCTATAATAGTTTAATTTATTTGATAAGATTATTTTGTATACTTGGTGAAAGAAATGAGAACTTTCATCCCGTGAAAACTCCTTACATCTAATTTGTCTGTAAGTGTGTAAGGACAGTTCTTTATTAATAACACTTTATGCATAGGTTACTACTGTCTTTAGTTATTAATACTAAGAAAAGAATTCTGTAAGAGTTATCCAATTCTTATTTAGAGTTCAGATAGTTGCAGGTAAATTAGTTAATACTATTGGAAAGAAATAAACTAACAGAATTATATTTACATATTTACTTAACATAAATAATAAGCATTCAACTAACAATTCTATTTCTTCTATTTCAGTATAGATGTATAGTTTACAGAAGTAGGTACTGTGTAGAAGAATGAATTACATACTTGAACATTCTACTGTTAGTAAATAATATGATTTCGTTTCTTTTCTGATATTCTAAATACACAGTCTAGATCTGACAACAACTCTACGAAACAGATTAATATTCTTTCTGGAAAAACAACTATCTACTAAAAGAAAACATTTCAATACTCTGAAAAACATAAGTACTCTATTCATTTATATTCCTATCATACTTCATCCATTTAAACACACTGCCTGTGCTAGAGTACGATCTGGATTACTCTAGATGGGGAAAAACACAGGTAGGATTTATTTTTCATCTAAGAATAGATTCAGCATTAAAACAACTAAGAGATTTCAAACTTAACAGTTTACAACATAACATATAATCATTCATTATTTGTTCACACACAAATATAAACTTTAACACAGAAATTAAAAGATAGTGGAACCTATTTTTAAAGCTGGATGACAACAGCGTTGGGAGGCCGTTCCTCCCTACCAACTCCTGGAGAGTGCTCAAACAACGACTTCTTAGGACCCCCGAGCCTGTTCTGGTCTCCTTGGCTAGAACTAGGTGGGGCAAACAACAAAGTACTAGTCCAATGACTCAGTACCAACTCTGCACTCTGCAGCAAGATCTTTCAGCATGGAAAGTTGTACTAGATCACTTTCCTGCAGTTTACCCCTCAAACACCTTCCTCAAAAATTCCCTTCCCAATGAATTCCTTGAAGTGCATTCACCTGAATGATTCTTCTCCTGAAATGGGCAGCCTCAGCTCTCTTCAATGGCCTTTTTTGTTAAGATTACCTAGGTCTTTTTGGGTTAGTTGTCATTAATTGAGCCACCTGCTCTGATGCCACATTATTGGGGGATCATGACCCGAAATGTAGGGAGGTTTCCACCTGCAACATAGGAAGTGTTTGAGGATGCTGCCACTTGTCTATTTTCTCTCCACCTAGTCTCCTCCACCAATTTGACCAGTAACACTCTTTTTAACAACTCTCCCAAGCTGTTGTCTCCACTTTTATTTATTAAAATTAAAATATTCAGAATTACATTCCATATCATTGACTCTGCTGAGTCATCAGTTACAACTTTAACATAAAATTTAACATAATGTATTGGAATAAAATAAAAATAAGATAATATTATTTGGAAAAATTGGGGCATGTGACATACACACCCCCTTAGAATATAACATCGTCCTCGATGTTATTTATTCTTCATCCTCCAAAGTCCCCTGGAACAGAATTGGATATGCATGTCGCATTTTACTTTCCAATCCCCAGGTGGCTTCTTCTGGACTAAGGTGCTTCCATTGCACCTTCACCTATCCAATGGTGCAGTTCCGAAGTGTAATTTCCCTCCTCATACACACCCCCTTAGAATATAACATCCTCCTCGATGTTATTTATTCTTCATCCTCCGAAGTCCACTGGAACAAAATTGGATATGCATCTCGCATTTTACTTTCCAATTCCCAAGTGGCTTCCTCTGGACTAAGGTGCTTCTATTGCACCTTCACCTGTCCAATGGTGTGGTTCCGAAGTGTAATTTCCCTCCTCTCGAGGATACAGTTTGGTTCCACCAGAAATTCTCCTTCTGATTCCACCAGTACAACATTCTAGTTAACAACATGAGTAGCATCATGAACATATTTCTTTAAAACGGAAATGTGGAAAACATTATGTACTCTTAAGTTAGGTGGTAATGCTAATTAATAAGCTACTTGTCCAATCCTAGACAAAATTTCAAATGGGCCACAGTAACGAGGTGCCCAACCTTAGAGAGGTCTTTTTGGGCCTTACCTTGATGAACTCATGTTCACCTACCTGAAACTCCTTTGGAGTTCTTTTTAAGTCTGCTTGACTTTTCTACCAATCCTGTGCCACTTTCAGATTTCCCTACACTTGTTTCACAATTTCTTCCATTTCTTTCAACAGTTCTGGATCTAATACCAATCTATCTACTAGATTACTCCAAGAGATAGGAGTATTACATTTCCATCCATATAAAATTTCAAACGGACTAAATCTGGCTGATGTCTGATAATTATTATTATAAGCAAATTCTACCAGATGTAAATAGTCCTCCCATTTACCTGGTTGATCTTTCACATACATTCTCAATAAATCTTCCAGTACCTGGTTTACCCTTTCAGTTTGTCCATCTGTTTGAGGATGGAAAGAAGTACTGAAATTTAATGTAGTGTTTAACCCTTTAAACAAGGACTTCCAAAAGTTTCCTGTAAACTTAGGATCCCTATCTGAAATTATGACTTTTGGTACTCCATGTAATCAGAAAATCTGTTTTAGAAAAATATCAGCTATGTTTGCAGCTTTGTAAGTAGTTTTAACAGGTATAAAATGAGCTGCTTTGCTGAACTTATCAACTACTACCATGATAGAATCATTCTGATTTTGATTTCTAGGCAATCCAGTAATAAAATTTAGACTAATCACCTCCCATTTCCAACTAGGGATGGGTAAAGGCTGTAGCAAACCAGCTGGGTGTTGGTGTTCAGTTTTTATCTGTTGATATTCTAAACACCTTGCAATATATTCATCTACCTCAATTTTCATACTTGGCCAGAAATACTCTTTTCTTAACATGGTTATACTATTTTGGTAACCTGGATGACCTGAATATGGTGTTTTATGAATTTCATCCAAAATTAACAGCTTGACTTTAGGTACGTTAGGTACATACAGTTTATCCTTATACAGTAAAAATTCTTTTTCATTTAAATTGTAACCTTTTATTAAGTTTTCTGTTGGATTTTCTTTAGCTTTAGCTTGTAAATTCTGGGAAATTTCATCTTGTTTTATTCCTTCTTTAAGCTGTTCATCCAAATCTGAAACATAAGTGTTGATTGTTGTTGTAAAATTCAGCCTTGCGTTCCTACTTAATGCATCAACAACTTTATTTTCTTTACCTTTTATATGTTGGATTTCGAAATCATACTCGCTTAAGAAAGCTAACCACCTAGCTTGTCTCGCATTTAAATTAGGCTGATCTAAAAGATACTCCAACCCTTTATTATCAGTCATTAAAACAAATTTTCTGCCAATTAGGTGATGTCGCCACATCTTTAAGTCGTGTATTACAACTGCTAATTCTAGATCATATGTTGCATAATTCTTTTCATGAACTTTTAGCTTTCTAGACTCATAGGCAATAACATGCCCTTCTTGAGTCAGAACATCACCTAAACCATTATTACAGGCATCAGTGCACACTACAAATTCTTTATTAGGATCTGCTATTCTTAAAATAGGTGCGCTGGTTAATAAATTTTTTAACTTTTTAAATATTTCTTCACATTTCTAATTCTAGTCAAACTTCTTTCCTTTCTTCTGCAAGGAAGTTATCGGATTTGCTATCCTTGAAAAGCCTTCAATGAACCTCCGGTAGTAACCGGTAATGCCCATGAAAGATCTAACATCCGTCACATCCTTAGAAACCGGCCAATTTTCGATTACCCATATCTTTTCAAGATCTACGAAAATTCCTTCCTTGGTCACTACGTGACCTAAATACTGAATCTTATCCTTGAAGAAATCACACTTACTAAACTTTGCGAAGAGTTGATGTTCTCGCAACTCTTGCAAAACAATTTTTAGATGTTCTTTATGTTCTTCTTTAGTTTTTGAATAGATTATAATGTCATCGATAAACACGACCCAAAACATATCTAAATACTTATGCATTATGTTGTTCATTAAACACATAAAGACAACTAGGGCATTAGTAAGCCCAAATGGCATTACGACAAATTTGTAATGACCATATCTTGTTCTGAAGCTGTCTTAAAGATGTCTTCATCTTTAATCCTCACTTGATGATATCCAAACCTTAAATCTATTTTCAAAAACACTATGGCTCCATGTAGTTGATCAAACAGATCATCTATGTGGGGCAACGGATATTGATTTTTTATGGTCATCTTGTTTAACTGACGGTAATCTATGCAAAGTCGCATAGTTCCGTCCTTCTTCTTAACGAAGATGACAAGTGCCCCCCAGGGAGACCCACTTGGTCGAATATACTTTTTATCACTTAACTCTTTTAATTGTGATTTTAATTCATTAAGTTCCAATATGTTCATTCGATACGGGGCCTTCGAGCTAGGTACTGCACTCGGTACCATCTCGATGGTGAAATCCAATTCCCTTTTCAGAGGTAATCTCGGAATTTCTTCTAGGAATACATCAACATATTCTTTTAAGACTGGGATGTCTTCTAATTTTAACTTATCAATTTTAAAGTTTACTTTCTTTATCAGTAATTGTTACTACGTAAGCTTTACATCCCTTTCTAACAGCTCTTTTAAGATGTAAAGCAGAAATCCTCCTTACAGTAGTTTTTCTAGGAATTCCTTTAACACTTACTGGTTTTTCATCACTATTTAAGCAGGTGAAAGTTTAATCATAATAGTTTAAAATTACTCTATGTTGTTCTAACCAGTCCATACCAATCAACAAATCATAAAAACCAAGTGGCAAAACATTAATTTTAACAACAGTTTCAAATTTATCCATAACTAATGCACATTCTTTCACAAAACAAGTTACTTTTCTTTTGACACCAGTGGCTAACTGAACTAACCATGAATTCTCAAACTCATCAACAGATAACTTA
Organism: Pseudotsuga menziesii; assembly: GCA_001517045.1. Lineage (NCBI taxonomy): Eukaryota > Viridiplantae > Streptophyta > Pinopsida > Pinales > Pinaceae > Pseudotsuga > Pseudotsuga menziesii. Next base: position 93,356 of record LPNX010092343.1, on the reverse strand, counting down.
CAATTTTCTACTATCTGAGGTGCAATATAACTAATACTAGCTCCTGGATCAATCAAAATAGTTATAGGGGTCGGATTTATCATACCTTCTACTTCCACCATGGAAGTCTGATATTCAGCTTGTCAGTTCTCCAAGGCTGCGTTGATTCTAGGCATGCTCCTTGCTAGTTCCCCAATGGACATCTCCTCCTGTATAGTATGAATGTTTCTAACAGTCTTCTTCCGGTTTGGACAGACTGAAGCATAGTGTGGGCCATTACACTCCCAGCACTTGACATGCTCTTTACGCTCAAAGTTCTTGGTAAAGTTTCCATGATTATTTGCAGTTTCCTTACCTTTAGAATTGCTCTGATTGTTGGGTGTACTGTTCCTATTTCCTTGGAAATTCTTGTTATTAGAATAGATTTTGTCCTTATTGTTCCTAAAATTTCTGTTAGGCAAAAAATCCTTCTTCTTTGGTTCAAACTGATTATTATTTTTCTTAGCCTTCCAATTGGCCAAGCTTTCTTTCTTCTGATTTTGCTCAAAACAAAAGTTAGTCTTTCTCATAGCTTCCTCCAAGGTATTTGGGTTATCATATTCAATTCTATCTTTAATATGATAAGGTAGACAGCTAAGGAATCATTGTACCTTTGGTTTCTCATCTACAAGGTATGGTACATATCTAAGTAGACATAAGAACTTGTTGTTCAGATCCTTCATTGTCATTGAACCTAACTTCAGTTCATAAAACTCTTTGGCTCTCTCCTCATAATACTGCTTAGACAGGAATTTATTTTTGAAATACCTCTTAAAGGTACTCCAGTTAACTTCTTTCTCTTTTATACCCTTAACTCTCTTCAAATCCTGCCACCAAATGTCATCCTTTCCTGAGAGGTTATATATAGCCATCTTAGCCTTTAACTGGTTAGAATAATTATATATTTGGAAGTACTTCTTCATCCCAGATAACCAGGATTCAGCTTCCTCCTCCTTCTCAGTCTCTCCATTAAAAGTTGGCGGTTTTATTTTTTTGAATTCCCCAGACATTTCCTCATAAGGTTTGTATTTCCTCTTTTTAGTGTACAAATTATCATCACTACTGTCACTAGTAGTATGATAATTTTGTTGTTCACCAAACACTTCAGAAGATGAACTACTTTCAGTTTTTGTATGTTTCATCTTTTTAGATTTTCGTTGATGACTAGCATCTTATGACTCTGACCTTCTACCCCTACCCTCAGTTTGAAACTTTTCAATTAGGATCTGATTCAGCTCTTCTTGAGCCCTCAGAATCCTTTCATTTTCTCGCTTTATAGACTCCATTTCAGTTTTTAAGTCTTTTACAGTTTGCAATAACTCTGAGGAATTGGTAGTTAAATCCTCTGGTATAGGATCTCTTGGTAATTTTCCTATTTCATTAGCTGGAGACTCCTCCTCTGCACACTCTTCCAACCTTTCCATACCTGCCTGTTAAACTTCAGAAAAAACAATTCTTTGTTGAATAACATTTAAAATAAAATACGTCAGCATAATAATTTAATTTACTGTTTCATGAAAGCTAGTTGGGCTTCATCAAGGCCTATTGTTTGAACCTTGTGCTCTGATATCACATGTCAAACCCCCAAATTTTCACAAAAATTTAAAATTTTGAGATAACAATAAATGCTAAAACCTGCGATCTACTAACAGCTAACGGTTTGCAATAAAGAAATAGTCAAGTAATTAGTTTCACTAAATCTTATTTATATTAACTCAACAGTTCATTTTAAGTTGTAACAAGAATAAAGTCTTCTTGCATGCTGTTTTACTTCAGTTTACTGATGAGTCTTTTCATGTCAAGTAGGTGGAATCTAACTTTTTAATCCGGGGCTTACTTAGCAATCATGCTAACGCAGATGAATACTGGTTCTTACAGGTTTACAGGTACGATCGAACGAGTACGTATTAAAAGTTCTTTAAAAATATCAGCAGTATTTATTTGCAATTAAAAAGATTAGTAATTAAGTTGCTAAACTCTAAACAGCTTCGGTAAGGTAAAACCATTTGGATTCCTTCAGTTTTTCTTGTAATAAAGTTCAGAAGTAAGTAGCGACAAAAGAATATGTTTGCGACTCTAAGAATTAGAATCTCAAATACAAGTACTTCTACTTTAGTCTAAATAATTGCAATGATATAATTATTGTTTTGTCAGTATTTATACAATAATACATTTTCTTATCTGTGTGACGAATGTCCCACATTTCGCTTCTGCGAGATAACCTACAGATTGTTAAACTTTGGATAGTATAAGTTCGATTGTGCAAACTGAAAACCATAATGCCTTCCTACATGAGATCATGGTTTTCCTATATTTTATTTTCATGTTGAACCCTATGGTTCTAGTAATTTTTGGATTCAATAGGATCATTCCTATTCTAGTTATCTTGTTTAGTTCTACAACTAGTTTTACTACCCAATTGATCTGGTGATTCTTTCGCAATTTTCAAGTTGAGTCATAACCCAAAATCCATCAAAGTATTGTCGCTTTGAACTATGTAACAGAGTTTCATAATAGTATTTTACAATACATTTTGTTCACTTCATAGTTCTGTTATCAACGAGTTATTAGTTCATATGTGACTGATCAACATGTATACTCTAATTGTAATAGACGTTCAGTCTATATCTAGCTCAAGGTTATAAACATGTTGATATTAGAGTTTATTATTCTCCAACTTACTACCTTATACCATTTATAAAGATTATAACTTGTGAAGTCTTTGTATAAGAGATTTACCATGTATAAACTACAGTCTTTTACAAAGGAAAACTATAGTTGATGGGTGATTGGCATGAGCTCTCCCATAAAACATTGATCTCTTATCTATAGTAAAGACGTAAAACATTGATCTCTGTTTATAAATAAGACATGAATTATTTGATTTCTATCTTATAATAAAAACAATGTTTAGGGAAAAGATATGTAACCATTCATATCGTAATTGTGATATTATGATATAATAACATAATGTTAATGGTGAAATGAGTTTAATGCATAAACAGAATCGGGCTTTTACCAAGGTTTTAAAGTGTTATTATATGCTAGGTCAACGTAACCATACGTTGTTATATCATTACTAAACTAACATATGATAAGGTGCATATGATTATCGAATTGCATGGCAACATTATTGGGTTGATATCATAGTTTAACCTCGTTCCCAATGATTTAATAATTGGTTTTTTATTTATGCAGGCACTACGGTATACGACCCACTGCATGTTTGATTTTTATGTGACCACGTGGTCGTCTCCTGACCAAGCGCAGGAGATATAAAACACTATTGTAAACCTAATCCTTATCATTCTTCCCTGCAGTTTGCGCTGGCCCTTGAGGCTGCTCGGCTTGGCTTCCATGGCGGCCGTCATTCCTCCTTACTCCGGTTGCCTTGTGTCTTGATTCAGTGTTGCTTTTGTCACTAGTGTGTGGGTTTAAAAGCCATTCTCAGTGGCTAGGTTCTCACTCTGCAACTTGTGGACATTATTATTGCTCGTGGCATGTTCTTTGTGTAGTTTTCCTTTTGCTATCTTCGTGGCTCACTGTCTGCTCTAGTTTCTCTTACCGTCCTCGTGGCTTGTTGTTGCGTGAGGGTTACACTTCCAAGCTGTTTAATTTTTAAAATGAAAAGCCTATGGGTGACAGTGCTTCGATGAGCCTGTTCGTCATTCTCCATTGACAGGTAAATCATAAACTTAGAGTTCATTTACTTGCTGCAAGTGTATTTACTGTTGTCATGGTTAAATAGGTATTTGTTTTACTGACAGTGGTCTTTCACACTCCTTTCAGGTGCTCGCTAGTGTAAACTTTCATGGCGGAGACAATAGACAGTCAACCAACGATTGCCGTGGCTCGTGGTTTGATTCAGGCAAGCCACATGGTTCATGCGTTGGGTTTTCACCCTGCTTGTATCAGGGTGGTCAATGGAATCACCCAGGGTTTGGGGAAACCCTCCCTCGACTCGCCATGAGTTATATAGTTTGATTTACACTCTGTTTGTGGGTTTACCTAGTTTCGAACCCTTGCTGGCCGATGGGTAGGCTCATTTTAACTGAGCAATGTATAGTTTGATGTTTGGCTTTACGGCCTGGTTAAGTTAATGGTTTTTATAAAAACAGTTTGGTCTTCAGGCTTGGTTTAGTTTATCAGATGTTTAATGATATACTTTGTGTAATTTCAGGGTTTTACCCTTCTTGACTGTAAATGAAGTTTTATGCTCTGTTTGAATACACTGTAAGGGTTTATAATTAATGTTTTAAGACTGATACTTACAGCCGTAACTTAATTCTTGCTTGTTTTTATTTAGAGTTATAAATTAGTGTTTAACCTGTAAAAACCCTCGTTTGATATAAATTATTCTAATTATAATAATTACACAGTCTTTTTATTTGTCCTTAAAGGACTGTGAGTAAATTATATTAGCCTGGTTATTTAATGGTTACATAATTTAATAAATTTGATTTACTACTTCAATGATTTGCTAAATTGTAATTGTAATAATTATAAGGGTTTTTAACCCTGTACTTCGCCTTCACAAGTACACTCTATTTGTATAAAAGAAACAGTTTCTTATTAATTACATTTTATATATGTTGATAAGTAATGTATTCCATTTTTGTGTATAATTTTAGTCAATTCTTTTTAATGATTAAGAAGAACTATTCTTATGGTTATTTTAGGTTACTAATGTATATAAGAATACAAAAAGATTATGTTCAAAAATATGAACTAGGGTTTATCCTATTTAACTTTTATAATGATGATTTATGTATTGCTCTTTTGTTAAATTCGATTACTGTCATAATATTTCTTCAGTTTGTTTAAAAGAATTACTAATTCATAAACAATACTGTTTATGGTTAATAATAATTTTTATTTGTATTAATAATAATATTGTTTGTAAATACGGTATTCTCTTGAGTTTATTTTTACATATTTATATTATTAAATAAGACTGAGAACAGTCTATAATAGTTTAATTTATTTGATAAGATTATTTTGTATACTTGGTGAAAGAAATAAGAACTTTCATCCTGTGAAAACTCCTTACATCTAATTTGTCTGTAAGTGTGTAAGGACAGTTCTTTATTAATAACACTTTATGCATAGGTTACTACTGTCTTTAGTTATTAATACTAAGAAAAGAATTCTGTAAGAGTTATCCAATTCTTATTTAGAGTTCAGATAGTTGCAGGTAAATTAGTTAATACTATTGGAAAGAAATAAACTAACAGAATTATATTTACATCTTTACTTAACATAAATAATAAGCATTCAACTAACAATTCTATTTCTTCTATTTTAGTATAGATGTATAGTTTACAGAAGTAGGTACTGTGTAGAAGAATGAATTACATACTTGAACATTCTACTGTTAGTAAATAATATGATTCTGTTTCTTTTCTGATATTCTAAATACACAGTCTAGATCTGACAACAACTCTATGAAACAGATTAATATTCTTTCTGGAAAAGCAACTATCTACTGAAAGAAAACATTTCAATACTCTGAAAAATATAAGTACTCTATTCATTTCATATTCCTATCATACTTCATTCATTTAAACACACTGCTTGTGCTAGAGCACGATCTGGATTACTCTAGATGGGGAAAAACACAGGTAGGATTTATTTTTCATCTATGAATAGATTCAGCATTAAAACAACTAAGAGATTTCAAACTTAACAGTTTACAACATAACATATAATCATTCATTATTTGTTCACACATAGATATAAACTTTAACACATAAATTAAAAGATAGTGGAACCTGTTTTTAAAGCTGGATGACAATAGTGTTGGGAGGCCGTTACTCCCTACCAACTCCTGGAGAGTGCTCAAACAACGACTTCTCAAGACCCCCGAGCCTGTTCTGGTCTCCTTGGCTGGAACTAGGTGGAGCAAACAACAAAGTACTAGTCCAATTACTCAGTACCAACTTTTCACTCTACGGCAAGATCTTTTAGCATGGAAAGTTGTACTAGATCATTTTCCTGTAGTTTACCCCTCAAAGACCTTCCTCAAAAATTCCCTTGCCAATGAATTCCTTGAAGTGCATTCACTTGAATGATTCTTCTCTTGGAATGAGTAGCCTCAGCTCTCTTCAATGGGCTTTTTCATTAAGATTTCCTAGGTCTTTTTGGGTTAGTTGTCATTAATTGAGCCACCTACTCTGATCCCACTTTCTTGGGGGAACATGACCCCAAATGTAGGGAGGCTGCCACCTGCAACATAGGAAGTGTTTTACGATGCTACCACTTGTCTATTTGCTCTCCACCTAGTCTCCTCCACCAACTTGACCAGTAACACTCTTTTTAATAGCTCTCCCAAGCTGTTGTCTCCACTTTTATTTATTAAAAATTAAAATATTCAGAAATACATTCCACATCCTTGACTCTGCTGAGTCATTAGTTACAAATTTAACATAAAATTTAACATAATGTATTGGAATAAAATCAAAATAAAATAATATTGTTTGGAAAAATTGGGGCATGTGACATAAACCACAAGGTAAACCTGGGCCTTACCGGTTGTTTGATCGCCTTTATCGCCTTGTTGGGTGTTTCTAATGCCCATGCCATCCATGATTTTGATGTAACGGGGAAGGTTTACTGTCATAACTGTGCTTCTGATTCCCCACCAGGATCTCTTCCCCTATTCCTGGTAAGCAAACATTTGGTTTGGTTTCACAGATTTCCAGATTGTTTTGCATTTTTTTATACTTGTTTTCATTTGGGGCACTGTATTTTCTTGATTTTAAGATACATTAAAGTTTAGATCTGGTGTTGGTGCATTTTCTGATACTTGTTTTCATTTGGGTCACTACATTTTCCTGATTTTAAGATACATTAAAGTTTAGACCTGGTGCTGAACAATATATCTAGTGTTGGTGTTGAAGAATAGATCTGGTGTTGGGATTCTCTATTTAGAATGTTGTTTATGTTTTATCAGAAAACAAACACAAAAAACACATCAAATCTATTGAGCAAATCCCTGTTTGAAAATTGTACAACGGGTGGATTTTGTTTCTATGTTTTGAAAATTTTCTATCTGTTTTGGAAATTTTACCACGGATGGATTTCTCTTCTTTGTTTTGAAAATTTTACCATGGGATTATGGTTTCTGAGAATTCCCATTTGTATATACGGTTCTAGTCCAATATGTAGTTCGGAATTTAAAGAACTTTCAGAGGTTGTGAAGCTTGAGCATGCATATCTGGCTTAAGGCAAATGGTCGATAGATCAAATTCAAGAAAACTGAAAACAAATGGTTGATATATCAAATTCAAGAAAACTGAAATTGTAGATATAATATATATATGAACCCTAGGATCTTGGGTCTTACAATCTTTCTCATTACAGGATCTCTTTTTGTGTATTATGTGTTTAAATTGAAGAGAGGAGAAGGGAGGGAATGAATTATACCATTACCTAATCAATGTAAATGCATGCATTTAGAGAAGAAAATCCATGTTTGAAAGTTGATAAAGATAAAAAAACTATCTATTCATTCTATGAGAGAAAATCTGAGGGATGCTAGAATTAACTATTCATTAAATGGGTGTCAGAGTATAGAGACTGTCGTAGAAGTGTCGGCCTGCTATTTGCACATTTGGGTAGTCCACAGTTGTAGAGGGCTTGATTTCAAAGCCATTAGTGACCTGCTTGGATCCATAGTAAACGACCATGTCCATAGAAGGCACAAACATATAAATAAAATCCCATATCACTCTTCCTACTACCAAGGCATTTGTTGAACCCGCTATTCAAGCAAAATTCAGAGCGAACTGGCGAATGTATCAAAGGTGTCTAAAGGAAAGCAAATAAAAGAATGAAATGGATACACGTTTCCTAGCACCTGTGCGACAACAAGGCGAATTTGTGGAGCGCCACCTACACCCTCATAGGCATTTAATAAAAAAATGTGTTTTCCTATTCATTCTAGGATTCTTCTTGCTATTGTTAGTGCAAGTAAAAAACTTAATTCATTGTAGATGAACGTGAAATGTATTTAGGGTATCAACAATACTCCTCAACTTTGGGATTAAAGATACTTCTCGCAGTTTGTCGCGGTTGACATGCCAAATTGTGGAACAAAGTTGACGAGATTGAGAAACGAGTTAGGACAGTAAGTTAGGCCAATCAGCTGATGGCTACTTACTTATTTTTAAGTGACTCAATCAGAGTTTTCAATTTAATTCGTGTTAAACTGAGATTTACTGTTACATCCGCAGGGGTGAGTTATTGCATCACATTGACAGTTTACTTACTCATATTTATCACAAGCAAAAGAGCCTTAGCCTACGCCTCCACCTTCGCCTATGCGCTTCACCCCACTTCTATCCAAATCACCACATAGATACAATCAATCTCTACTCGACCAGAGAGGAGAACAGGTGGTTGGGTGTGCATAAATACAAACAATACCATCATTACCCACTTTTATCACCCGTTTTCTTTATAACATAATTTTGGTAAAAAAATAGGGAAACCGCTCTCAATCACGTAGTTATCGCCAACAAAAATTTCTCCATCATCATTTCCAGTCTTACTGCAACAGCTATATTAGGTTGCAAATTTGGTTCACATTCTCTCCTCTCTCTTTTTTTTTCTTTTAGAATATTATTTTGAACTTTGTTAGTTGCTTTCGTCTGCGTCCACGTGTCACATCCATCACATATATGGCATCATATAATGTTGTATATTCAAACATGGCCTCACTGGACCATGCGTTATTGGTTGGGTGGCACCATATAATGTCGTATATGCATTATAGTAGCATAATTTGAGTACGAATACGGATAAAAATACGATTAGATACAGAAAACATATGTAACTAAAAAATCCAATACTAATAGAATATGAATAAAATATGAACCATATTGTTTCTAATCCACGATCAAACTTTCTCTTTTAGAATTGATGGTTACAAAAATACAACTTCTAGTGTCTTCCTGTCCCAGACTTTATATTAAATTTTCTCTTTGTAGTTTTTCCAAAACTCCTACCCCATGATTCACCATGGAAACCTAACAAAATGTAGAATGCAATCTTTGTTGGAATATTGAATACATTTGCTCACCCAACAAGAGTTTAGCAACAAAAAAAGGAAATACAAATTGCCAAGAAAATGCATTGCAAAATGCAATCTTTGCTGGAATATTGAATACATTTACTCACCCAACAAAAAATTAGCAACAAAAAAATGGAAATATAATACTTGGATGCGCAAAAATAGAGTTTTTTTTCGCTAATTATACAATATTTTATGTATCCCCAATAATTCCTTTTTGACAAAGAAATTGATGCTTACACTTATCGCGATCCCGACCTTCACCAGTACTACCAATTTGGCTGGTTGGTTTAATTAAAAATTAGGTATGAGGCTTATTGGTTAGTAAAAAATAAGGTGTTCGGACAGCAAGGGGATTTTGAAAAATAGATTTGTTAGGAAGTTCGTGATCTCATAACTTATAATTATGAATAGATTTATTGTTTATTTTTTCCAAATTATTGGTCTTCTTCAAATTATAAATTAATTAGTAAAATTTTATGGTAAAGTTTTATAATGAAATTCATTGGATTAAGTGAAACTACGAATTTAGAAAAAATCCTTATAATTTTTAGAAGAGTTTTCACACAAAATGAAGTGAGTTTGTCCAATTATTTAACTTCCTCAAACTAAAAGCAATGAACTTAAATATATACAACCTGAGATGCATATAGCTCCTAAAACAATATAAACATGTGAATGATGTACCAAATGGTTTAAAGATTCAAAATGGATTGCCATGCTTGGGGTTTTTTACTTAGCACTGTTCCTCCTTAAGCCCCCAACCAACCACTTTATATTCTTATTGTAATTTTGTATTTGAATCAAATTTCAATTAAATCACTGATTTCAAATTTTAATTGAAAACTTCGAGATCAGAGAAGATAAATATATGGCTCCCATGCAAAATTCCATGTGATGCTCCTTATTCTTTAATGATAAATGAGAAAGAATTGACAAAATCTCTTAAATATTTATTTTTTCAATTTTATTTATGGGAAATTGGTTTGACACCAAGATCCACTCGTATTCTATGTGATTTATGCCAAATTTACACCCTCAATTTTGAAGAGGTGTTTATTTTAGTTGTGATAACTTGTTCATTTGACTAGGATCGGAGAGTCTTCCCCTCTATCATTTTCAAAGATTATATGAATGGGTTCTTGTGTTGTTTTTTTATTTTATTCTCTTGCATATAGTTTTGATAAAATTCATGTTTTTTAATGTTAAATTAGTTAGACATCTTTTACAGTTTTGATAAAAATCATGTTTTTTAATGTTAAATTAGTGATACAAGTGTTTTCTGTTTCTTTTGGCAGATCTATGACTAGGGTTTTTAGTGTTTGTAGGCGTGCAGGCTAGGGTTTGCAGGCCCTCTTGGCCTCCCCATGGATCCTCTGGATCCAGCATCCATCGAAGTCCACTTCCAAAGCATCGTTGCTTCTCTTCCTCCCTCTGTGGCGTCAATCCCTCCTTCCTCTCGATTTGTTAAACGTGCAGATGTGCTGGAAGTCAAGGTCTCCTCAGTCGCCTCCAAGAAAAAATTTGTTACTCTCTCTGAGAAAGGACTCATCGGTTTGTTCACAGGACTCTAGTCGTCCCCTTTCTCAGTAGATGTCTGGCTCAACAAAAACTGGGGAACCCTCATTCAAGGGGAGGTGCAGCAAATCTTTTATGGCAAAGGGTATTTCGCCTTCATTTTCAAGAAGAAGGAAGATCAGGATCTCATCTTCAGGAATGACCCCTATTTCATGGGACCAAGACGAATGTATTTGAACAAATGGAATCATTCCTTTAATCCAGAGAAAGACATACCTAAGGAAATTCTAGTTTGGGTAAAAGTTCCACACCTGCCTCTTCACTGTTGGAATGACGAGGACTTCAAAGAAATAGGAAACACTCTGGGTAAATATGTGGACAAGTCAGAGCCAAAACCCCCAATGTTCTCATGCGCCTATATCTGCGTTGAGGTAGATCTAGAGAAGGGCTGCCAGAATCCATCAATCTCTCCATAGATGGATGGAACCATCTGCAAATAGTGGATTATGAACAAATCCCCTTCAAATGCAAGTACTTCCATGAATATGGGCATTTTGCAAAAACTTGTCCGAAAAAACCAGAGAAAGTCATGCAAGAAGGGGTTCAGGAGGAAGGATGGAATGTAGCAAGTGAGAAAAGAAAAAGAAAAAATGTAGCAGCAAAGCAATCTCATGCTACAGGAAAAAGTGCCTCCAGAAACAGGTTCAAAGCACTCCAAAATGATGAAAAAGAGACTGATCCTCAAGAGGAGAATGTGGAAGAAGGCCCGTCCCCATAGCATGAGGTCATTGCAGAAGATTTAACCCAATAAAAAATGAAATATTCGGAAGAGGAGCCAACACAGTCAGAAGCAATGAAGGCAACAACAATAAACTTAGAAGGTTCAGTTACTCGATCCAAGGCAAAAGCATGCTCGGAGGAATCCACTAATAACTCAACTGAGGAGCAAGAACCCCTCTCCAAAAAAGGAAGAAAGTACAACAAGATAATAAGGGAATAGGAAGCAGCAAGGGAAAAAGTAGCAAGGAAGCAATCCAAGCTAGACTTCCTAGTTAAAAATCCCCAGGCAAGCAGATACCTTGTTAGTGTCGAAGAGGAACGAAAGGAAAAAGAAAGGGCACTCCGCAACGCCAAGAAATAATGAAGCTGGTCTCTTGGAACTGTAGAGGATTAGGAGGCTCTCAAAAAATAGAAGTAATCAAAAGGTTCAAATCAATGGAATCGGCCTCAATCCTTCTTATCCAGGAGACAAAAAAATCAGTGGAAGATAGTATAGCCATATTATAAACCTTTTGTCCTAAAGGAGAAGGGTATGCCATTAGCTCAATAGGTGCATCAGGAGGTCTTCTCAGCTGGTGGGACACTGACAAATTTGCAATGCTCTCAGCAATAGAAAATAAGAACTGGCTATTAATCAAGATAGAAAATAAAGAGACCAAAGAAATGTTCTGGATTGGGAACCTTTATGGCCCAACCATTCAAGCCCAGAAAGACAATTTTTGGAAATCCCTTGAGGATCAATGTGTTGACAAAATGATTCTTCCTTGCTATTTAGTAGGAAACTTCAACATCACCATCTCCACTGAAGAACGAAGAGGAGGAACAAAGGTTAGGGATCCCTTCGGGGAAAGGCTTGAAGACCTGATCTCTCTTTAGGGACTTTCGGACATCAAACCTAAAAACGACACCTTCACGTGGAGCAACAAAAGAATTGGCCCCAGCCACATAGCTGCTCGCCTGGACAGGGTGCTTGTAAACACTCATCTCTTATCTTCTCATACAGAGACCAAAATCCTCTTCTCATCCATATCTGATCATAAGCCGATCTGTCTCTTCTTCCCTCGCCTAGAAAATCTAGGTCCACTCCCCTTCCGCTTCAATCATCTCTGGCTTGAGGCCAATGGAGTTAAGGATATTATTGTTGAAGCTTGGCGCTGCTTCATTCCTGAATCTCTAGCTTTCTCTTGGGAACAAAAGATTAAAAGAGTCAAACAAACCCTCAAATCATGGGTGAAAATTCATTTTTAGGAGCCCACTAAAAAGAAAGCGGACATAGTTAAAAGCATGGAAGCTCATCAAGCAAAGATGGAGGAGACATAAATGACAAGGGATCACCTCCTCAAAGAAATATAACTTGAGAAGAGTCTACAATCAATTCTAAGGCAGGAGGTGCAAGACTGGAGATTGAGATCACGAGTCCTCTGGCTCAAAGAAGGCGACCAAAATACTAAATTCTTTCAAAATCAATGCAGGGACAGATAGAGATGGAATACTATCAAAGAGCTCAAAAGTGAGGACGACACTCTCATCATTGGGCAAGCTACAATAAGTACGGAGGTAAGAAGATTTTTTGAAAACTTATATAATGATGAGGAGAATGTTTCACAAGAATGCATGGAAGAAATGGTTCGGGACATCCCTGCCCTGATCAGCCCAAAAGAAACCCTGCAGCTTGAAGCCCCCATAACCGAGGAAGAAGTGAAGAAGGCCATTTGGTCCCTTCACCCGGACAAAGCCCCTGGCCCCGACGGCTTCCCTATCCATTTTTTCAGAACCTTTTGGTCGCTAATAAATAAGGACCTCATGTGTCTCATCTCCTGGATGGAGAAAGGAAAAATGGGAGGAGCCACAAACTCCACCTTCCTGGAATTGATACCCAAAGAGGCAAATCCATCCTCCATCAAAAGGTTCAGACCCATTTCTCTATGCAATTCCTCGTACAAAATCTTTTCAAAAGTCATATCTCTAAGACTCAAGCCTATTGTTTGGTCTCTGATTTCCCCCAATCAAGGAGGATTCATCTCTGGTCGTCAAATCAATGACAATATCCTTATGGTTCAAGAAGCTATCCATTCCAGTACTAAGAGAGGATAACCAGGTATGGCCATCAAATTGGATCTGGAAAATGCATTTGATTGGCTGAGGCATTCCTTTATTCTGATGGTTCTAAAAGAATTTGGGTTCCCTCCTACCTTCATAAATCAAGTCCAAGCCTGTATAAACTCTCCTTGGATATCCCCCCTAATCAATGGGAGACCCACATATTTCTTTAAGGCCTCCAGAGGAATAAGACAAGGGTGCCCCCTCTCCCCCTTTCTTTATATCCTTGAGGCGGATTCTCTTAGTAGAAGACTCTCTACACTTCAAGCTGTAGGTTTACTCCTAGGCCTTTCCTTTCGATCTGGAGTTAATCCTATAAATCATGCTCTTTTTGTTGATGACACTATCTTGTTAGGCATAGCCTCCCCAAAAATCGCAAGAAACTTCCTAAAACCCTTAGACCTCTTCCTTCGTTCCTCTGTAAGCTCGGCTAACCTGAACAAGTGTCATCTCTATGGCTAGAATTGCAACATCACAACTCTTCGTAGCATATCTCAAATCCTGCATATCAAATTCAATTACAATTGGACTCATTTCACCTACCTGGGTATCCCAATTGTTAAAAAAACCTGTGCCTCAGCCCATGTGGACTCCGATCATACAAAAAATCAAGAACAAAATCAATGCTCTGAGCTCCAAGTGGTTAAATCTTGCAGGAAAGGTAACTCTCATCCACTCCATACTCTCCTCTTACCCGATATACTCTAGTTCGATGATCCTTGCACCTAAGAGTGTCATAAACAACATAAGTAAGGAAATAAGAAAATTTCTTTGGCAAGGGGGAAAGGTGCAGAGAAAGAAATTTCACTTGGTTAAATGGGATACTATCAAAAAGCCAAAATGCAGAGGAGGATTGGGAATCAGGGATCTAGAGCAAATGAACAAAGCATTGGGAGCAAAACTGATTTGGAGGTTGGTTACTGGCGGTAAGGAATGGTGGAAAGAAGTAGTCAGGAAAAAATATATCAAAAGGCCCAGATCAAAAATGCTAGATGGAGAGTGGACTGGAAAGGGATCCTCTCTTTGGAAACTGTGCAAAGCCTCTTTCAACCTGATTCAATCGCACTCCTACTAGATCCCGGGAAATGGAAAAAAATCAAGGTTTGGGAAAGCAGAATTCTTGGGCAGCCCCTTCTCTCATCTCTTTCGAGGATGAATGACTTGGCCGAATGGACTAGCAGCGAAGGCTTACACTCTCTATACAATCTCTCTTTGTGGAACCCGAAAGGAATCTGGGAGGGCTAGAAAGAATTGCACCCCCCTATCCATCTAGATGAAGCTAAAAATATCCTTATGGCTTCTCTACAGGGCATGTCACCAACCAATGAGACTAAAAAGGATAGCTTAGGCTGGGGTAAAAATGGGCAATATATGGTTAATGAAGGGTATAAGATAATTTCAGCGGAACCAACAGCAAGTGAGCGAATATGGAAAAAAGTATGGCAAGCGGATAGCATCCCTAGAGTTAATTCATTTTGCTAGCTCTTGATCCACAATAAACTCCTTACAACTGAGAACCTTAGGAAAAAATGGATAGCGGGTCCTTCTCGGTGTGCCTTATGCAATAATGAAGAAGAAACATCCAACCACCTTTTCATGCATTGGATCATTTCTCTAAAAGTCTGGCAGTGTGTTCTCCCCCCGGGAACTTTATTCAGCCCATTAAGAACAATAGCTCAGCTCCTTGATGATTGGGACAAAAACCTCCCTGGTTCTCTCAAAAAGAAGCCCATTCTCAGGAAACTATGGAACACCATTCCCAAGAATGTCTGTTGAAAACTTTGGATAGGAAGAAATAAATCTATTTTTAAAGATCAAAAAATGGTTCCTACACAAATAGTCTCCAAAACTGTAGGGATGATAGCTAAAAAATTCACCTCAAATAATATCAGTTTTCCTCACTTTGAAAATATCTTGGAGCCTCATGTTTATTGGTGTAAAATCTATTTAAAAGACAGGAACTCCCCTCAGTCCAACACCACAATCAACAAGCAGCTTCACATCAAACACTCATGGGAAATAAGGAAAAGCAGCAATGAATTCACGGCATGGCTTCGAGAAAAGAATACCTAGGCTCTCTTTTTCGATGGTGCCTCTAAGGGCAACCTAGGGGTGGCAGGTGCGGGAGGGATCCTCTTGGATCTTAAAGGAAAAATTGAACAAACCTATGCCTGGGGAATTGGATGCAGGACCAATAATGAGGCGGAATGGACAGCCCTACTGTAGGGATTGATGATGCTCGTCGACTCAAATCTCTACAAGGTCGCAATATTTGGTGATTCTAGACACGTCATATATAAAATGCTTAATGGATACATCACTGGCTCGATAAAATGTCGTCATTTGTATGATAAAGCTGTCACTCTGCTCTCTCCCCATTATGAATTATATCATATTCTCTGAGCAAACAATGTGATCACTGATGAATTGGAAAACGTGGGGGCTTCCCTCCCACAAGGGCACTTACAACTTAATGGGGTTAATTCCCCCCCAAACCCATTCCATAATGAACTATGGCATAAAAGGACCATTTACCATTAAAATGGTCACAATGTAAGGGGTATTTAAATGGGTTTCCACAATGAAATATGGAATAAGAGGTTCATTCACCATGGCAATGACCACAAAGCAAGGGACATTTATCAAGACTCCAGCGCACATTTGGCTTGCTCCACCGCCTCCCATTCCATCGCCGTGTGTGCTCCCGCTCTCCTCGATCCTCGATGATATTAACTCCAGTCCTGTCCTGAGTTATTGTCATTGCAGCTCACATGCTCCAGGTCCTGTCTTATTTCACACTATGGCTTCTCTCAGACTCCATTCTCACTCAGCAGCTCCTTGGAATAGCGGTCTGATCCTTGCTCGCTCTGTTTTCTCAACGGAGAGGACGCTGTTGAATGTGATTTTAGGTGTTGAAGAGGGATTTCTCTAGGAGATTTTGTGGGAGTCTCTTCCCTTTTGCAGGTCATTTGTGAAAGAAATCCTCGCCCTTGCTTCCTTCTTCTCGTATCATTGCTCTCACCTCGACGGCGAACCTCTGTGGAATTTGAATTCGAGTCTCGGGCTCAGTTTTCCTGAAGGTGAGGTTTTTGCAATTGATAACAGTTTGATTCTTGGTTGCAAGTGTTTTGGGTGGAAGGAAGGAGCTGTTGGTACCCTTTCTTGTAAATGCAAAGCTAACCGGGATTCTCTCCTGCGAGAAGTCAGCATTCTTCACTTGGCTCTTGGTGAGTTTTATGGTTCACATACTTAAAATCTGGAAGGTGTTGTTATTAGTTTCTCTCGCTTATCTCTTGACACTTGCTCTCCTAGGAAAGGCAATATGAACCTGGAAAATGAGAATGCAGGGATTTCAGACCTGAAGAAAAACCTCAGACACCTGTATGAAATGATGGCAATAGGCATAATGGATAACAAAAATCTGGTGCAAGAGGTGAAGGATATGGGTGAGGTGGTCAGCTATACCTCCTATCAGATAAGCAACCATTATTCAAGGATTGATGATACCGAATCCAACCTCAAAGAAATTATGGGAAGAGTGGATAGAATCCAGAAATATCTTCAGCATTTGGTTAGCATGAACCAATCCAGTCAGGCCCGTGAAACCCCTGTTGCAGTTCAGCCCATGGAGGAGGAATCGGTGGAACAGCCAATGAAGCCGCCAGGATAAATTCTTAATGACTTTCTCTGTTTATGTTTTCTTGTTTACTTCTAAATCAACAGTATGTTGTATACACTACCACTGTTCATCGAATATATGTAAAAACTATATGTGGAGTTCTTTGGTCTCCCCTCTGGACCAATTTTGGTTTTATGTTTTTTGAACAACAAGAACTCTTAGTCTTGGCTTTTTTTGTAATGAATGGTTGTGCACATCCTATTTAGTACCACCACCTTTTACTGTTTCTGTTAAAAAAAAATGTTAAATTAGTTGGACATCTTTTAGCTTTGGCTATATAGTTGATAAATGTTTTTAGACTAGTTAAAATTTTCTTCAATTTCCATATGGCTGATCCTTTTTTCCTTTTTTATAATAAAAAGTTGGAAGTTTTTCTTTTAATAAGACTTGGGTCTACCTTGTCCAGGTCGGGTCCACCATTTTGTTTGATCCATGCTCTGTTTTTCCATATGGTGCTACTTCCTTTTCTTGTCTATCAGCGGAATTTACTCCTTGACTCATTCCAGGCTCTCTCGGCGATCTTTTCTCTTTGTATTCCGGGCATTTACGCTTTGGCTCACCTTTGTCCATTTTTTTTGTCTGACTTGGGACTGATACTATTTGGTTTTGTCTCTGTTTCTGTTACTACTCTTCAAATATATTTTTTTTGTAAGTTGAGAGTTATTCTATTAAAAAAAGAATAAAATAGTGATACATAAGAGGTTACAGGTAGACATGCTCATGTTGAGCAAATATAGAGTTTCAGAATGAATCTGGGCCCTCCCTCCAGGAGGGAAAACAGGTTCACAAAACCATCCCTCCCAAAGGGAAAACAGGCCATCCAAATAAGCATAAACAAAGCCTCCTTAGTTTTGGGAGGAAACAATTAAAGAGCCAACAAGTTAACAGTGCAACAAACAAAAAAATCTAGCAGTGTCATGCTGAACAACATGTGGTGTCACATGCCACAATTTTGCAAAAACAATGTTATATTATTTGTTATTATTTGAGGACTATATGTCAAATTTTATGCTAAGTTGTAATTGATGACTCAGCAGAGTCAAGGATATTTAATGTAATTCTGAATATTTTAATTATAAATAAATAAAGGAAGAGACAACAGCTTAGGAGAGCTGTTAAAAGAGTGTTTACTAGTCAAATTGGTGGAGCAGACTGGGTGGAGAGCAAACTGACATGTGGCAACATCCTCAAACCACTTCCAACTGTTGCAAGTGGCAATCTCCCTACATTTGGGGTCATGATAACCCAAGAAAGTGGAATCAGAGCAGGTGGCTCAATTAATGACAATTGACCCAAAAGACCTAGGCAATCTTTATAAAAATTTCCATTGAAGAGAGCTAAGGCTGCTCATTCTAGGGAAGTGATCATTCATGTGAATGTACTTCAGAGAAATTCAATGGAAGGGAATTGTGGAAAGAGTTTTGGGAAATAACTGTTGAGTGATCTAGTGCAACTTTTAAGTTTAAAGATCTTATTGCTGAGTGCAGGGTGTTTTACTGATTTATTGGACTAGTTTGTTGTTTGCATTCTCCACCAGTTCTCAGCCAAGAAGACCAAGAACAGGCTCGGGGGTCCTGAGGAAGCGTTGTTTGAGCGCTCTCCAGGAGTTTGGTAGGGAGGAACGACCTCCTAACGCTGTTGTCGTCTATCCTAATCAGGTTCTACATTATTTCGTTTTAATGTGTTAGAATGGAAAATAATTTCTAGTTTGTGTTTTTCCACACCTGGAACGACCAGGCCATACTCCAGCACAGATAGAGTATTTACAGTAGATGAAAGAAAATGTTAAGAGATTGAATAGAATAGATATGGTTCTGCATTTCGTAGTTAATAGAGTAATTTATTTCAGTATGTAGGTTATTATTAAAAATATTAGTGATCTGGTTATCTTTGTTTATTGTTTTAACAAGCTTATTTATGTAAATATATTGGAAAAGAAATAGCAGTAATCTAGTACAAGTAGAACGATTAAGATGATAAGAGAATATCTTAGTAGATAAGATTGTGTATTTACAGACAGTAGATTAATTTTTATTCAAGTTAAAATATTATGGAGGTTAAACTATGTTATGATAGGTTTATATTTCTTTGTGTTCACTTAGTAACTGAATGAAATGTAGCAGAAAAATCTCAGTCGAGTTACAATGTTTACATTTAGTTCAGTAAAGAAATAAACTACTAATCATAGTTTATTTTCTAATAATATCAACTAATCTAAGACTAATAATTACTATCAACTAAGTAGGGTTATATTAAAAGTACTTAAATTTAAAGAGCAAACTAAGTTACAGAATCTATGCTTATCTTTTCAAAGAACTTTGAGTAAATTCTATTTGTCAGTTTAGTAAATAAAAACAATGAGAATATGATTAATAACTAATATAAAAATAAATATCTATCTATGTAAAAACTGTTTTATAATTATTAGACAGGCTTATACCTATAAAGGTAAACTTCAGGGTCGAAACCCTAAACCAAATTTATTTAATCTTTACAAATAAAAACATTTAAGTTACAATCCATTTATTTGGATTATTATATCAATAAACAATTAAACTACTATAGACTGTTTACAGTCCTTTAAAAAGACAAATGTATTGTTACAAGTTAAATTATCACAATACACTTGTAATAATAATAACTAACCAAATTAACAAATAGCAGAATCCTATTATTAATCAATTGAAGAATTTATTTAGACAAGGGTTTCATTCCATGAATACCCTAGTTTGTATATTCCGTACAGGTAGGTTAATATTATAAACTACACAATATGATTGGGTTACAGTCTTAAATATTAACAATAATCTATTTGCAAAATATATTAGACAGTAATATTCTTCTTCAATAGTCGGTTAGGGAAAACCCTAACATACACATAATCACAATATACAATACCACTGCAAAACAAGACTGAGCTCGAAGAAAAACTTTCTTAAAAACCAATGTATTGCATTGGCAGGCCGTAAGGCTGGAAATTTAAACTAATTACAACACCCAGCTCAAGGCCGGGACTACCCAACAACATAGTGAGGGTTTGCAAAACAGAATAGAACCAACAACTTTTAAAAAAGAAAACCATGTAACTAATGGAGAAACTGGACAAGCTCTCAAGCTTGGGGTTTCACCATCGACAACCCTGTTACAAGCAGGGTAAGAACCCATTCGTTGAATCCAGGGCTTACCGGATTAGAGCCATGAGCCCTCGAAGACAGCCATCATTATCTTCATCATGGGTTGCAAGAGTAGTCACAAGTTCCTGCAAGGAGAGCACAATACTATGTGTTAGTTACAAAACTCATTCGGTATTGTAAACCCTACTGTAAAAATAATTTTACCGTGAGTCTTCTATTCTAGAAAGAAAACCAAATATTTACCTTAAATAAGAGTATCGAACAGTCTAGCGAAGAGACTGTCACTAGTTGCAATTTGCACATACAAAATCTCTAAACCCTGCAACATTGATGGAGCACAACCAGTAGTAATGAAGCTTAGCTTCTCACGGCAGTGATAGGCCACAGGGAAGACAAGAAGGAGCTAAGGACCGACCGCAAGCCAAGTGCAAACAAAACCAGTAAACTCTCGCATAATAATACCCACAACTAAGAAGGTTGGCCACAAGACTGAACTCAGGAGACTACAGCAATGTTAAACCCAAGTTTTGGAGCAAGCTTGTATAGGAAGAACCCTCAAGGCCGCCATGAAACCGTGCAGAGCAGCCCGAAGGCCACCGTGAACTTTAGAGGGAGAATGACAAAGCGATTAGGGTTGCAAGAGTTCAATATTGCCAATACACGGACAGGAGGTGACCATGTGCCCTCAAATAATTCCAACCATGCAAGGGTCGATTCCAAAGTCCACCCGCGGTTCAATCATCCAAATGATTAAAACAATGATTTTATTATCAAACTATGCATGAACTATGATGTATGCATATATATTTAACACATCGATATTCATATATATAAACCTTATCATAATGATTGATAGCTCGATTTTGGCATTTGGTTAAACAATAATTCATAAATGTTGACCCTAGTGAAATCTAGTAACCATTTGATATTATGGAAAAAGTCCAAGGTTGATCTTGATTAGAACCTTTCTAACTACTATAGATTTATATACTTGCAAAACATTGTTAAATATGCATGTATTATAATTCAAACTTATCACTTTTAAACCAACAGCTTGGGTGGTTATAATGTATGGAGTTGAATAGCATAATAATAGAGTATAAACACGATTTTTACAAAGTTCGATGTTGGTTTAAACTTTCTTAGACACTAGTTGCTTCTTGACTTGTCAATGCTAGTAATTTACCTTAATTGTTTATATTGGACAAGATAGTTTGTGATTGATCAAGATAACCTGTACTTAGCATAGGGTAGAATTTTGATCATAGTAGAAAGATCTACCATAATAGTTACTATAGACATTAACTTAATGTAAGAGAGGCATTATAGTAATAATAAAATTACAATGGAATAACCATGCTCAAGTCTATAATCATTGGAACGACACTTATTGACTTAGAATTAGGAAGTAAGGGCATACAGTATTCCATCTGAAACGATGCAGTTATTTTTACAATAATCAAGCTTATAATATCAAGGATTTTTACAAGCAGTAAGTTTCCCAACAGAATGTAAATAACGATCAGTTTGGTACTTTAGTAAATAATATGATAATGTATGTGGTTACATTAGTACATGCAGTACAACATTAATGTACATAAGAAAGTTGATAACTTGTTAGTGAACAACCGGTTTTTACATACCAGTAACAGGTTGATAACTTCCATAACTAGTAAGTTAAAAATAAAATCGAAAAGTTATAATTTATTGAGAATATTTACTATCAATATTGATAGAAGCTCTTCCATGAATAAAAACAAATAGTACAAATAAGTATAACAAATTTTGCAAGTTAAGCATGTTAAGATAGAAATGAATATACGACAAAGATTACAAGCTTAGAGCTCTCAGTAAGTATCTTTGGTGTCGCTAAGCTTGATAAAGAAAGAACCCGTTTATCTGAACTCTGCTTACAAGAAAAACTAGAAAAGATAAAATACTTTACCTCGTTGAAGTTGCTTGAAAATTATCAGCTTATTTTACTAGCATATTATTTTGCAAACAAAAACACTTCTTGATACTTGATGAATTTTAAAACATCTACTTGATCGATCGTACCTATGAACCTGTAAGAACCAGTAATCTATCTGCATTAGCATAATTGCTAAGTAAGCCCGGGATTCAAAGTTAGATTCCACCTACTTGCCATAAAGTAGACATAGTAAACTGAAAGAAAATAGTATGCAAGTAAATCATATTTTACGTTACGAAAAAGAAGCTGCTTTAGTTTACATAATTTGAAAATGTATAGTACTAATCGTTGGATGGTTTCATTTTCTGCTAACCATTAACTGTTAGTAAACCGCGTATTCAGCATTTTATGTTATCTTAAAATTTTAAATTTTGTGAAAATTTGGGGTTTTGACACATGGCCGAGATGGAACCTGTACAAAAACCATGCAGCATGCAAGCAGACTGACACATAGCCATGATGTACTCAGTTCACAATTTCTTCCATGGTTCCTCCACAATAGGAAGCTATATCCTGGAGAGGCTGGTTGAGCAGGATCACCTGATTTGGCCTCTGAATATTCGCTAGATGTATCCATTTCTTCGTCACTGGGGTTGTTTTCTTCCTCCATGGTTCCTGCAGGTGGATTTTTGGTGGGGAGAAAAGTGGTCTTTTTCGTAACAGCCGGGTTGAACGAAAACTTGCACGCAAAGCTAGTGGAAGGTCGGCATCATGGAGGGGGGACGAAGCAAGGTGGAGAAGAAGGGGTGGTGGATGGGGTGGTGGAGGAACTTGGAGGAGCAGATGGTGCAACAACTTGAGGAACAGGTGGTGCAACATCGTGAGGAGCAGGTGGTGCAACATCGTGAGGAGTTGGCTCGGGTCGAACTAGAGGTGCTGGGGGAGGAGGAACCAGAGGGTTGAATCTAAGGATAAGTTGAGTGAGTAAGTTCTTGAAGACCCAATAATTTTTTCTGCATTCCACCATTCTTCCAACTGCGCTGAGTGCCCCAAACAATTCATCTTCCCAATCAGAGAAAATTCGCCGCACTTCCTCTGAAATCTCCAAATCAAAACCATTGCCACTGGCTTGAGCTAGGAGAGGTATATGGCCATCAACTTGAGCATTACGACCATGCCCTCTACGAGGGGTACTTCTCTGTCTTTTGGGCATGGTTGGAGGATGGCAGAGAGCGGAGCAGGATGATGGAAGACCTGAGCTTGGCGCTAGGGTGATGGTCCATAACGATGGAGAGCAACAGTAGTTCACAGAGCATGAATCAAATGAAACCCAACACCCAACATCCCCCATATTGAATGACACTTGTGCAAATTAAGGCTGCCAATAGGGTGTTTAATGGCGATCAGACTGTGAAAAGACGGCCTAGTCCCATCGGCGTACCAAGGAGCAACCACGTCTCCCATCGTATTGAAGGCTCTCAATGACGACATTGAAGTTGAGGTTGTGCTTGGGATTTGAAGACCACGCCAACTTCCCCCAAGTCCATGTGGTCGTGGTTAACACCCACATCCGGGGACTACTGCCAAATATTAATATAAAGTATTGTGTTGTTTTTGCTGGAAAAACACTTTGGTTTTGAAATATCACATAGTTAGTTGGGAATCATTGACTATCACTAATGTCATATGGCATTTATTTACTTTTTTAAAAGATGGTTACGGTTCGTTTATCATTAAGGCCTGGAGAAATCTATAATTGTTAATTTGTATTGAGAGAAGTTTTTAAATATACAATGATGTAAAGAATATGTAATATAGAAATATCATATAATTTGGAATTTGCAAATTATATAGTATATATGTGTGTGTGTGTGTATTTCTTCGCATAAAAACAATTGTTAAATTACTACATAAATTTATTGTAAAATATACATTGTCTAATAGATTGTAACATCCATCTCTATATGTTGATGTAATACAATATTTTACAAACTAAAATAAAGTAAAATAATAACACACTATTTTCAAACCATTCTTTTTAATGGGTTTTTTGGCATTAACAATTTCCAGGGTCAGGGACATTGCCACTTGGTCACTCTTATTTTAATAATTTTTAATTTTTTTAAGTTTGCAATATATTAAAAATAATTTTATTATTTTAATTTAAAATTACTTTTATTTCTTATGTTAAATTTTTTTATTTATTTTAAAAGTAATAGTATTTATAATTTTTACGCCGAAGGCATTTTCCCTATGGAGACATAGTCTCGGAAGATTCTTCGTCTCCCTGGCCATTCACACTTCGACAAGTGTCGCGTCGAATTAGCCAATGGATCATGGACAAGTGTTGTGCTGATCAATGAGAATTTTTTTCTTCTCCATTTTAGTTGGGTCCCAATTCTGCAATCTCGATTTGTGAACTTCTGTCCCGTAGACAGCTAGTGTCCTCTGTGTTACGGTCGTTCCTAGATGTGAATGGATTGATGGATTGATTGGAACTTGTAGGTCGTTCTTTGGAGTTGGTGTTTAGCTAATGCATTTTATTTGGGTCCCGGATTCTGCAATCTTGATAGGTGAACTTCTGCCCCTTAGACCACTGGTGTCATGTGTGTTACGGTTGTTGCTGCAAGTGAATGGATTGATGGATTGGTTGCCAGTTGTGGGTCGATCTTTGCAGTTGTTGTTTACTGTGTTTTCCTGACAGATGGTTTGCGTGTATTCTCTACTCTTCCATCTGTCCTAAACCACCATTCCGAGCGATTTTTTTTACAGGATTTTACTGTCCTTGCCCGTGGTTCATTTATCCCAATTCGGGAAACTCATTCCCAACGATATTGGGGAGTTTTGCTTCACCATTTTTTTTGGGTTTAGCAGACGCTATTCTGGATGAGTTTTCTATCTTTACGCTCACAATTTGGTCGAGCTTTCATTTTACTGGTGCTTCATTGAATTCAATACAGTTTTCCCATGTCCCTTTATCCACTGGCATTAATGTTTCATTAATGCATTGTTGCTCAATTAATGCAAGAAAGCTTGTCATATGATTAAGACATGGGTCAATATCTTCATCTTTGCTCAGCTTATGGCGATCTTGAAAACCATGTTATAATACTGCATTTGCCATATTTGTTGTTGCACTGCCTTTGCTTTGCACATATAAATAGACCTTCAGGTAACCCCGTATTGATTTTGGTGCGCTTCATTTACACTTCACAGTTTGCAGTTTCTTTAAATTTGCAGGTATTCCTTTAGTCTGCCTAAATTTTTTGAATATTCATTTATTCTGGTTATAAGATGGTCAAACACCCCTGCTTTGTTTTCTTGTTATTCCTGCTTTGTCTAATTATTAGTTACTAATGTATTTTCTTTTGCAGTTTCTTTAAATTTGTAAGTATTCCTTTAGTCTGTTGAAATTTTTTGAATATTCATTTAGTCTAATTACGTGATGATCCAACACCCTTGCTTTATTTTGTTGTTATTGCTACTTTGACTGAAAGAGAATGACATAATCCTTGCTTTGTTTTAGTTCAACCAAATAAAGCAAGGGTGTTCCATGAGATGGTCAAACACCCTTGCTTTGTTTTGTTGTTATTCCTACTTTGTCTGATTATTAGTTGTTTATGTATCGCCTCATTTTTTTTTTCTTGGCAATACAAAATTCGATACATTTTTTCTTGAAAGGAACTTTGAAGCTGCAAACAACAAACGCCTTTGCTTTATTGCATATAAACACACCTGAAGGTAACCACATATTGATTTTGGTGCGCTTCATTTACACTTTACAGTTTTCCTTAAATTTACAGGACACCAACGGTCCTGTAAATAGTTATATTACCGATGGAAGAGTAGAGAATACCACCGGTCCATAGTTATATTACATTATTTTGAAAACGCAGACTGGGCTAAATTGGACTAAATAGTAGACTAGAGTTTTACAAGCATGTTAAATACAGTTAAATCCTTGCACTGTCACCGACGATTGATTTTCATATAAATTTCTTTCACCAAAATAGTATTCAGTTTTTGGCTTTTTGTCTTCTGGTTTGATTTAGGATTTTTATTCTGTGTTTCCACAACCCACAACCTGCATTTTACGGTATTGCGCATTGCCAAAAGGGAAATTAAAACTTCTCTATTTTGTAATCGTGCATATCGCATTTTTTGTGTTCGCGCATCCCGCTATTTTGTAATCCCGGATCCCGTGCCCTGCAATTATGGAATGCGGGATGCGGGATGAGGGTGGTGAATGAAATATTATTTAGTAATCTCGTTCCCTGCAACCCGCATCCCATCCTGCAATTGTGGGATGCGAGGTGTGGGATGAGGGTGGTGAATGAAATATTATTTAGTAATCCCATACCCCGCAACTCGCATCCCACCCTGCAATTGCGGGATGCGGGGTGTGGGATGAGGGTGGTGAATGAAATATTATTCACCACTGTATGAAAAAGACTAAATGAATACAATTAAGAACTACAATATTTATAGTGAAAGTACATATTTTCTCATAATATTTGAAAAAAAAATTACTGCTGATAGTGCTCCTGTTAGTTTCAAAATTATTTAAGAATTACAATATTTATAGTGAAAAATTGAAATACGACACAAATTAATCTATTAATGTTTATTGCCAATTTTGAACAACTGCCATAGAATCAATGTCCACAGTGGTTGTCTCGTGCTCATACCTAGAAATAAACAAAACATACATCTTTGTACACCCCAAATTTTAATATTCCCCCTTGGTGTAAGTTCAACCAGAAGAAGAAAAAAATGTGTGATATTTGCAAGTATTTTTTGTCATTGGATCACATGAATATGTGACATTGCGATTTTTTTTTGTTCTTTCCATTTTTCATTTCACAGGAAAAAAAAAACTATCACACTATGGAGAGTATGCTAACTGAAGATTCTATATCACTCTTGCTGCATGGTGTTGTCAACATTTGCTTGCTGGTACAAGTCTCCTCGTTAAACCAAGTGAACTCATTGAACTCATCATCTATTTGGTTCTAAATTTCTATCTCAGATGGGCTTCACAAGCATGATATATTACTTCCAACTATATATAGTAGTCTTGTAGAAACTGGACAACTCAAAGAAGGATCTATAATCAAACTTACCAAGTGTACATCAAACATTGTACATAGTGTAATGTATGTTTAATTTCCATTTTGTCTTTGTCGACTTAATCATTTTCACACCGTTCATGCATCCAAGGTCTTTATATCCTATTCAACTCTAACATACTTCTTCTCACAGGACTATCACATTGCTTGTACTCGAAGTTGTCACAGTGGATGCAGCGATTATTGGAGATCCTGCACCTTACCACTTACCTGTACCTTCTCCCTCGTAGAGTTGTTCCTCTATTCCAGTGAATCCTAGCTAAGTAGATGATAACCCTGCCTTGGCTGCATCAACTATTCCATTCACATCACTAACCTGTTCTAGCAAAGTATGGAACATTCAAGGTCGAGTTATTGCCAAGACAAAGCTACATGAATATGGAAACCAACAAGGGTCTAGAAAAATCTTTGGATTTGACATTGTTAATGCTTCACACGATGAAATACATATATCTGCATTCAATGAATTGGCATTCTCTTTGTATGAACAAATACATATAGGAATAGTGTACATAGTATCAAATGGCACAGTGAAAGCATCCAATCCAATTTTCAACCATTTGAAAACCCATAATGAGATTTTCCTAGGTTCCTCCTCAACCATCCAACTATGCTTAAATGAATACCCCTTAATACCTTTTTTTTTCCTTAACTTTAAAACTATTCATGAGATACAAACTATACCTGTCAATTCCATGGTGGACCTTGTTGGCCTTGTAATTTCAGTTTCTCCAACATCCACAATACAAAAACGAGATGGCGTTGAGACTGTTAGGCACACTATTGGACTCCATGACATGTCAGGAAATGGTATTGACATAACACTTTGGGGTGACCATTGCCAAATTGAAGGAGCCGAACTTGCCAACCTCTGTGGTTTGCCTACGCCTCCAGCTATAGCAATCAAAGGTCGCCGCATTATAGAATTTAATGGAAAAAATGTTGGAACTATTTCCAACACTACTATTTTTATAAACCTAGATATTGAACAAACTTCAATTCTCCAAAACTGGTTTCATGAAAATGGATTTCGTTCAGCATCACCATCGCTGAGCCGAAAGTTCAATGCCTCTCACTCTAGTTATCGTAAAGTCACTACCATCAAGGACCTACAAACTCTTCAATCATCTGAAAAAGTTGTTTGGTACTCTCTTGTAGCAACCATCACAAATGTTAACATGGATGACCTTTATTTCCTTGCATGCCCTCTTTTTTTTGACAGAATACAATGCATGAAAAAGATTGCTCAGAAATTTGGAGACATATGGCATTGTGCTAAATGTGATGGAGAGTTTCTTGAATGTGACTACCGATATTTACTAAAGGCTGACTTGGAAGATGTTACCGGATCCACTCATGGTGTGATAGCATTTGATAATGCTGCAAACCAAATCATGGGAATTTCTGCCAAATATCTGTGTCTTCTCTCAACTGAAACAACATCACTTGATGAAATAGTGTAGAGGATATGCAACAAAAAATTACTTCTTACTCTGTCAGTTAAAACAGAGACCTTCTGCGGAGTTGTACACCTAAAAGTTGTAATTGTCATGGTTGAAAACACATAAACGACAATTTCAGATGGACACATAAATATATACATTTTTTCAAGTTGGTACTTAACCATTCTTCATTGTTTATAATGAATGCTTTCAATTCTCAATTTTAACTCGTTGTTTCATTGTTCAACATAGCAAGGTATTTTTTTTACTCTCTTGTAGTACCACTTTCTTGCAATTTCATACTTCCAATGTACAGGATATCACCCACCATTTCTTATGCAAATTGGTGAAAAAACCTATATGGTAGTTTTTAAATACAATACTATTTTGTTATCATGTTTTTTATAAAATGCACAACTTTGTTCTCTTGTTTCTGGGCACAAGTTTTGAATACCCTGTACATAACAATAATTACAATAACTTTTTTTTTCATATATACTTTCTCACACTACAATTTGTTCTTCTAAAATTCTGTTTTCTTACAATTATCAAATTACAACTTGAAAAACAAAATTTACTCTAGTTATATTATTTTAAGCTACATTCTTACTTCCCCGTATGCAATGAATTAACATTTATTTTTTATCCTCTGCTTTATATCCACATAGTTTCCAGTTAATACATGTACAAAATGTGTCCCTGCCAACAATAAAATCTTCTAGGTGTTTAACAAGGTTACAATTATCTTGTAGGAATTATGCCAACTCATGACAAGGAACAAGCCAATGCACCAAGATGAGTTTTATATGCACAAAACAGAGATAAAAACAACAAGAAACAACGTCATCTTTACAGGGTTGCTCGTATGAGTGTAGATATGTCTTCTTCAATTTCTCTTGTAGAACCTGTCGACTCAGCTTCACTTCCATCTCCTGTACCAAATCCATTGAACAACCACCTCAATGATTCACATCAATGATTTCATAAAAAATTGGACCAACTAGCTGATATGCATGTCTGCTCGATTTGCAAAGAATGTTACCCTGGTATTGTAACAAAAAAAATCCATGAGGCATACACTTGTTCACATTGTATTCTAGAACGAAAAGGGCATCGCTTTTCATTGGATAACAATATGGATCCGGGCAAGCAACCACCTATCCTTGCAGTACTTACACAAGTTGAAGAGAAGATGATTAGTCGTGCTAACCCCATATTGCAAGTCACACATGCTCGTGGTGGTCAATATAAATACTCTGGTCATACTATTTGCTTCCCCCAAGACATTTCCAACATTGCGACATACCTACCGCATTTAGTATCAGAACTTGACATACTTGTTGTTCGAAAATGCAATTCGACAAACAAACCATATGAATTGTTTGTTATTCAAACACATGTTCTTGCTGCCCTTCAATTCAAAATGGAAAATGACCCATACTACAAGGATGTACAAATCAACCCAGTTGCATTAGCTTCTTTGCCACTTGTTTCAGCAGACATTTCACCTTTGATTCTGCATCTTAATAGCAATGCTACATCATCTCATCCGCAAAGCTGATCCTGTATAGATCAACCACCAAATTCATTTGAACCCTATGAATTGCAATCCTCGTCATTTATAAAAACACAAACCAATGCTAGAACCGAGGTTGAATAAATTAGATATTTGTTACACATACCACATATCCCACTACCACCTTCCATAGATTGGCCCCCTATAGAAATTTCCCCTATCAATGAGTACAACACAAAAGGCCTTCTTTCCATGGCTTTTCCAACTTTGCTTCCCACAGGTACAACAATGTTATTACAACCCTGCATTCATCAAGCTGATATGCACTCCACCTTATTCGCTATCACGACAACAGATTTTCCCAATATCCTCGCTTTTGATACTACATATACAATATAATTATGCGTCATTGAAGTAATAGTACTGCCTCTATTAATTTTGTCAAAAAAAATCTTGAAGATACACTACCTCCGACAGTACATGAGCTTGTCAACCAATTGCAAGACATGCCAAATGATAAAATTGGTGAGCAGGTCGCAAGATTTGGGTCTTCATTGCATGGAACACATCATATTGGAACAAAAGTAGAGATGAACTAACAAATATGATCAATCAACAAGGTACACCAACATTCTTCTTCACCCTTAGTGCAACTAACACAAAATGGCCAGATTTGCATGCTCTAATGCCTGGTAAAGCTCCTAATGATTCAGCTCAATTTTATCAATGGAAGGTTCACATCATCATATCAAATCCACATATTACATCACAATACATGCACAATAGATTCAAAACATTTCTTGAAGAGGTGCTTCAAAAAGGTTTTCATATAACCGATTATTGGTGCAGGTATTATACCATCTATTCCGTTCTATTTCTCTCTATCTATTTTTTACTTTATACAATTTATTTCTAATATATGCTTTTTCCTCCTATCTAGATATGAATGAAAACATAGAGGATCCACACACATTCATGGTTTTATTTGGTTGGCAAATGCACCAAATATGGACACGTTAGATTGGGAAGACAATGTTGCAGTTGAAGCTGCAATTTTTTTTTTGACACACATGTGACAGCTTGGAATCCTCATAATTCCCAGTTGTCCACATCTGAGTCACACTGTTCTACTACAAATGATCCATGCATTCTTGCATCACCATCAATATTTGCATCAAACTACTCAGCTACTATGAAGAACTTGTCAATTTTGTTCGAAGGCACACCAAATGTTCAGAGTTAACTTGCCTTTGCAAAAAAGGAACATCTGTTCAATGTCGCTATGGTTTTCCAAATGAGCTGCAAGCTACTTATTCGTTATTCATTATTCCAAATGGACAGAAAACCTACAATCCTGCAAGAAATGATCCACTTCTAAATATTCACAACTCTACCATGCTTTCAATATGGAGGGATAATGTTGATTACCAACCTTTTCTTTGTAAACATGATGTCCTCAAAAACATTTCAAAGTATGCATCAAACGTAGAGAAAAAATTAGAAACCTTCCATGCCATTATGTCTCGACTTGCACATGCTGCACCAAGTGAGAGCCCCATTCTTCAGCTAATGAAACAATTTCTTGCACAAACAGTTGCAGAAAGAGACATTAGTGCACAAGAGACGTGTCACATGCTGCAAAAAATTCATCTTGTTCTTTGTAGCCATCACTTCTTTTCCCTAAACATGAGCCAAACTATCTTCCGCCATGTTTCTAATGACACTAATACCAACCCTGCAACACCCCCTTTCATTTTTTCTTACATGCAAAGACCCATTTCTCTTGAGCATCTAACTCTGCTTGAAGCTGCTCGTTGTTGGTCTTTCTCTCCTAATAGGAAAAACAATCCATGGAAACAAAACTTGTGTGACAAAATTGTTAGAGTCTATCCACATTTCTCTTCCGTTCCTCCCTCTGATTCTTCAGCTTTTGAACCCTTTTGTTGGAGTGAACTTCTTCTATACAAACCTTTTCAGTTCATCCCTCGTGATATTGGAACCACAACTTTTGAAATTAATTATCATTGGCATCAGATTAAAGGCACATATGTTGTGTGGCATATTGAATGTGTAGAAGAAGAACCCTCTACACCTCTATCCGATGGTTCAAACTTTGATGCTATTATGTTTCCGTTGTCCCATACCATGGATGAATGGGAACTTCTATCTCAAATGAGACCAGTCAATAACATCCAAGTTAATTACCTTGAAATGCTTGGCCATCGTGAATTTGAGAAAAATCACAATTGGTCACATAACAATATATGCACCCAATTGCATGACACAGCAACATCATTTATTGAGGTCAATCGCTTGTCCATTGAACTACATGAAGATATCCCGTACTTCTCCAATTCTCCTCATTCCTTGTCTCCCACACAACACATAGCCTTTGATATTGTCATGTCCCATTTCAGTAACAGTACATATGCTCAACCACTAAAACTGGTAATTCAAGGTATTGCAGGAACCGAAAAATCTTACCTCGTATCTTGCCTCAAATTTTCACTACAAACTGCATCTGAACAAAATTCCTACCCACTTCTTCTCCTTGCTCCAACTGGTGTTGCTTCTTTTAACATACCTGCATCTACAATACATTATGCTCTTCGAATACCCATTAGTGAAATGCACCCTCTTGAAGGCCAATCCCTTTCAAAACTTCAAGAAGAACTTTGCCATATTCGCTATATTCTCATATATGAAATGAGCTTTATTGGTACAAAAATGTTGACTCAAATTGATGCACGCTTATGTCAAGATTTCCCCTTGCAATGTACAATCCCATTTGGCGGTTGTTCCATAATTCTTCGTGGTGACTTTGGACAATTACCTCCTATAAAAGACATCCCCATGTATGCAGGCTCATCTGTTGGAACTGCTCTTTGGAATACATTTGATACTTTTATCACGTTTGAAACATTTTTTTGACAAGCTAGAAATAGTGCTTCGCAAACTACCTTTCGGCAACTCTTGCTAAACCTTCGAAATGCAACACCAACTGTTGAAGATTGAGCACTCCTAATGACAAGAACAACCTCATGCCTTTCATTTGTTGAAAATTCTTCATTTGAACAATCTATCCATTTGGATCCCACAAATAGCTCTATTGCACTGCACAACAAACACATGCTAAGACAACTTAATATGCCAATTGCACATTGTTTTGCAGAACAACAGAACCAAAATGCCCATCAATCCATTGATGATGAACAACTGCCATTAAAGGTCCTTCTTGCTATTGGTCAACAAGTCATGTTAATTGCTAATTTATGGGTTCAAGCAGGACTTGTTAATGACTCACTAGGGAAAGTCATTCATATTGTCTACTAGTCAAATGAGAAACCTCCTACCTTGCCATCATTTGTTGTTGTCGAATTTGTGCATTACAAAGGACCCTTATGGGATTATTCTAATCCTACTTATGTTCCAATATCTACAATAACAAGAGGATCCCGTAGAAAAATACCACTTCGAATGGCATGGGGTTTGACAATTCATAAATCCCAAGGTATGACCCTAAAAAATGTAACAATAAATATTGGAAACATTGACAGACAAGGACTTGCATTCACTGCAATATCAAGAGTTACATCTATTTCAGGCTTACGCATTTCTCCACCTTTCTCTTTTTCCAGATACTCTCGAATGCAAGGAAATCGATATGTTGAACGTAGAAAACAAGAGTAAAGCTTACTTGCTTCAAAGTATTTAAAACCACCTTCTCCTTGAATCTCCTTATTTTTCTGCTGTATAAATGTACTGTTTTTATTTGGTCACTTGTTTATGTAAAATATCTACTTTCTTTCAATAAAGATCCAAAAAATATTTAAATATATACCTATAAATTGGAGTTTTGGTTTTTAAACTATTGTTTGTTTAAACAATCTGAAAAGAACACAATCTCCATACCTTGTGGACAAACTAGGCACGGTTCTGAAATAGAACTACAACAAACTGCATCTAGCAAGGCTCCCCATCCAAACTCATATCTACCTGCTGAAATTTCCAACAGTAATATTGGAAATAGTTCAAACAGTTTTTCCATTAAAACCTATGTAACACGACCAATCTGTATCACCTTTTTTTGAATATTTTTCTCTGGTTTCCAATACAACTTCTTTGGTTTCCAAGTCACCATTCAAGTCCCACCATTCCCCAACGCTGCTCCAAAAACACTCGCAAACAACCTATCTACAATTGAAGAGGGCCAAGTTATTGCCTGGGAATCTACAGCTTCATGTCTTTCTCTCTGTGATGCCCCTTTTTCTCACAAGTTATAAGAATCTATAAAATCGAGTTTCTAATTTTCTAAAAAAATAAATCAACACGTTAACAAATTAACATATGTATTATCGAATTTACTATATAATCATTTGCGGAAATAGATAAATATTTTAATAAAATAAACTCTATTAAAAGCTTCTCTTTACATGAGTCACTAACAAGGTTGTGAATAAATGTACTAATTGATCACAAAATACTAACAGTAATATTGATCCATCTGAAACAAGAAAATTACAGCTTCATGTCTTTCTCTCTGGGATGTCCCTTTTTCTCACAAGTTATAGGAATCTATAAAATTGAGTTTCTAATTTTCTAAAAAAATAAATCAACACATTAACAAATTAACATATGTATTATCGAATTTACTGTGTAATCATTTGCAGAAATAGATACAGATTTTAATAAAATAAACTCTATTAAAAGCTTATCAGTACATGAGTCACTAACAAGGCTGTGAATAAATGTACTCATTGATCACAAAATACTAACAATAATATTGAATCATTTGAAACAAGAAAACTCATAATTCATTAAGGAAACTTAATCAAATAAACAAAAAGACACATGAAAGAATATCATTACTGTATTAAATAGATTTGCACAAAATTACAAAACCTCAATTAAACAAAGGTATTCCAAAGTCTTGTCCAGATTTTTTCCTTCCAAAAAGTCGCTATTACATGTGAAATCCACACTTTAAATAATTATTACAAAGAGTAGATTTCCATCACATTCAGATTGACAAATCTAAATAAAACTAATATCCAAGGAAATCCCGCCATTTGTTTCAAATCCCTAGCAATTCCTCAATGTTGGGATAGTTAGCTGATTCAAAACCAAGTTGAACATCACATTTATAATTCTCCATTTTGTTTTAGCTAACTTATGCCAGATGCAGATGTAAATGTGGACCTTGCCCTCATCAGCCAACGGTTTTTTGATTAAGCAATCGAAATCCTCAATCGTTATATGATTGAGCCCTTGGATTTTCTCCCTTGCTTCATCTCTCCAGACTTCAACCTGCTCAATCATCAATTTTGGAGGACAGGCATTTTGAATAAGTTTTACTATGGGAAAAAGCAAAGCCTCCATGATACTGTCAACAACATACCATCTTCTTCCACACACATCTTGTGCCTTTTTAATAGTCTCTTCGGCCATCTCATTAATATTGTGCCAAGCACGGAGTACTGTTCTAACTTTCTTTAGTTGAAAGCTACTGAGGATGATAATGTTTTATGGTTTTTCCTTCTTGTACCTTTTCCAGTCCACAATCTCATCCAAAGCCTTTGAAGCTTTCTCCCTCTTTTCCACGTGATCTTCAAGTACAACGGCCATCTGACCAAAAGCAATTGTAACACCCCGTTTTGACATTTCTACCTGAACTACTATTATATGTTGTATTTGTTTGATTGTGAGACCTCATCGGTTTGACGACACTGTGGACATATGGTTCTATTATTTTTCCAATATATATGTGTGTGTGTGTGATGATAGTATTATGGTCGGTAGTCATGTTTAGATATGTATCATGTGTTAATTATGTCAAATATATGGAAATTACTGAATGATGGGTACGTGGATACCGTTACAGATATATGTTGAAATAATGAATGTTATGCCAGGTGCATGGCGAATGAATGAGTTTATTGTTGTCATGTTATGATGAGATATATGTGTACATATCGAGGATTATGCACGATATCCTATATAGTATGTCGAGGACTGACTTACATGTTG